>OX424574.1:23296655-23792428 GCA_949152435.1 Gastracanthus pulcherrimus | reverse complement strand
CTCTCTCTCTCTCTCTATCTCTACTCCTCGCATAGACTCGACCATGAGTATAAGTCCGTGCAGCTCGCACACTGCAGGTTCTCCTGCCGCCTGCACATACATATAGGGGGGAGGAGGCGCAACGCGCGCGCGAAATAGGTGCGCAACAGTAGTGCGACCGAGCGACCTAGTCTTGCTAGCCGCGGCTTTAAAGATATACCCGCGCGCGCTGCTTCAAACTCTCTTCCGCGTTCTCTTCCCTTTCCCCCCCTGCGTGTTGCGCGTGCCTCGCGTCGTCGTCGTGGTCTTCCAGTCGGAGGAGGAGTGCAAAGACCGCTAGCGGCTAGGTCGTGAGCAAGTAGTGCCGGGGTGTGTGATATCCTTGGATATGTGGAGTATCGCTGAAGGAGAGTTAAGAGGGGAGAAGGAAAAATGGATGCAGTGGATTTGGGTGGTTGTGGTTGGTGTGCTCAGGATCATTTCAAAATTAACGATATTGTGAATAATTTATTAGGGTAGGTACGTTACTCAAGTTATTATTGTACGTGTTTTGGATTTTGAAATGATTATGAGCAACTTGTATAGCGAAAGAGGCAAGCTTTGTATGCAGAAATGTAAATTCATTGATTCACAGCGAAGTGAAAAACCGAGCTAAACTTAAACAATCTCCAAAGGGTCTAATCGAATAATGCGCAATCAACCTCCAAAAATACCTCTTTCCTCGTCTACCCCCCGGACTAAAGTTCTCCAAAGGACTTCATTAAAAAAAGCCTCGCCTTCTAATCAAATAAAGCGCAATCAACCGCCAAAAATACCTCTATCCCCGTCTACCCCCGCCCGGACTAAAGTTAAACCACATCCAAGTCGCTCTGCATAAATACTCATTAGGTAGCACGCTTTCCATAATATGCACGCGGGCAGATTTCCCGAGTCGCGCGAATAATTCAGCGACGCGCGCTCTAAAATTGAAAATCCTGTACGGAGTGCACGAACCCCCCCCCCCCCCCCCCCGTCGAATTATAACCGACGCGCGCGTGTATATGTGTGGAAACTCGGTCATTCCAGGTGAAATCGATAAAGGGCATTCTCCGCTCGCTCGCTCGCTCCCTCTTTCGCCTGCGCGCACAATACCCCTCCCCTAGTTTAGAGCTTTTCTGCCCCCTCCCCCCTCTGCTGTGTACGAGAGACACAGTTTTCTTTTTTCGTGCTTTGGGGGGATATGAATGTGATTAATGACTGGAGTTTTGTGTGTAATTGAAAATATTAGCGTCGGTTTACGAGGATGTCGGATTCTATTGTTATACAAATTTCGCTACATTTGTGATTCTTCGGCTAACAGACAAATGTTATATATTTTGGTATTATTATATTGAAGGTAAATGTTCCAATTATTACTGACAAAAATAGTATTGTAATTGCGTCTTTACAGAACATAAAGTAAATCTCACTCGTGTGATCTATTACATTTTTTCATTTTCTCGGTCAACGTATTTATAAATTAAAAGACAATAGGTTAAAAGATCTTAATTTGTATACAGATGGAGAATACAATTAATTATCTTATATCAATATTAAAGCTTCAAAAAACTACTTTTTGGAGTTTATTTCATAAAATTCGAAGCATTTCTAAAGTAATCGTTACATTCGCCCTACGCAATTTCACCCTCAAAAAACCTCCAAAACTAGAAAGTGAAAAATTCCTTCCCAGCCTCACCCAAACCACACGAGAAAGGAAAATTCATCAAGCAGCGCGGTAAGATCTCCACCGCCAACCCCCGCCTACAATTCTCCTTCTCACCTGCACTTTCTCAACCGCGCAACTCTCCCATTGTCGCGAAACCGAGACTCTATACCTGCGGCCGACACGGGACATCATTTCGAGGTGGGCCACAGCGAGCGAACCTGTTGCAGCGGGGGCGCGCCAAAATTCGCTTTGTCCTGTGCCATGCGCGCACTGCGCACAGCGGGTTTTTCTCGATCGGCGTGCGGATGAATAGAGGGCCGAGGTTTGGTAAAGCGGTCGGCCGCATCATCGGATGTAGAAGGGAAGAGAAATTTTTGGTTTTCAGCTCGAATGAGTATAGGGAGAAGGAAGAATCTAAGGGGGATGCGGCAGAGCGAAGTTTCGAGATGAAAGTGCGTACGTGCGTTTTGCGCAATATATAGCGTATATATCGTATCTGGTGGAGTTCTTTTTGGCGATGAGGGGTTTTCTCGGAGAGACTCGTGCACGTGATGGGATGCATAGTGGTTTTTGTTATCGAGACTTGAGTTATTGGTATTACTTCATTGTGTTTAGATAAAGAGGCCGTTATGCGAGGTTTGGATAAATAGAGCGTGATTAGACGTAAATAACGATTGTTTGCTCTGCTGTGTGCAATTATTGAGATGAGAATATATTCCTTTAGAAGATATGTATTTTGAATAGGTTATTTCAGTTGAGAGAAAACATTAATGAAGGGAATGTATATTTGCATCTCAGGGGTCAATGAACTTTAGTGCATCAATGATAATATATTTCAAAATTTAGCCTGTATTTATGTTTCATAATAATTTAATATAATAATTCATTTAAACTTATTTGACGATCGATTTGTATTTAAATAGAAGAAACTTGTCTTAATTATAAAGTCTTGTGTTGTCAGCCCGATAAACTTCATTTATTCTGCAGAATTTTGAGCACGAAATTCAAATTTATTAAGTTTTATAAAATAATAATAGTGAACCAATTTAAAATTTTGTCGGTTACAAATGAATACAAAAATGTACTATTAATTGATGCTCTACGATGCTCTTCAAAAGCCTTAATTTTCTGTAAAAGTATCTATAAATCTTACTATCCTTATCTAATTATGAATTTGAAAATTTAACAAATTACACAAGAAACTTTTTAAATTACCCGAGTGTTTCGCTTTCATTTGCTTATTATTTATTCTCTCAACAACCCGAACCACAAAGCCCCATCATCATCCATCCATCATCCACTTCTCCCGCGAAGTGCACGCTCGGACGGCCCGAGCAGATCTGCCGATCGCTCTCAACTCTCCCGCAACCCGCGAGCTCTCTCGCTCTCCTCTCTCTCTCCCAAGCACCTGGCGCACTCTCCCGAGGTCCTCGCCCAACTGCTGGCGCGCTCTACAAGCGCCTATCCGCGCCACCTCTCCTCTCCCTCGCGGTAGGGGAACGCACATACCCACACACACACACGCTCTCTCCCCACCTTCTCGACTCGCTCGACTTTCGCGACTGGCGCTCTCCTCCCTCCCCACTCTCGCGCGCGAGAGCAAGCCCCAGGGCCGCGAGGGACGGAGACGGAGCGAGCCGAGGACGTTGACTTCGGCGGCGGCGGCGGCCGCGCGGCCTTCGACTCCCCGAGCCTCTCTCGTGTGCAGCGTGCCCCACCGCCGTCGCTACGTACACGCTTCGACGACGCGCTGCACACGCACACGCGAGCGTTGCTCGTGTATGTGGGCATTTGAAATAGAAATTTTTTGGAGGTTCTCTCGGCTTTTTTTCTTTTTTACGTAATGGGTGCGGTGATATTGTTCTGTGTTTCGAGGGGGGGGGGGGGGGGGGGAAGGGGGGCAGGAAGCGATTATATAAAATTTTTCGTTGGAGTATGGTGTTTCGAGGTCGGTTTTTTTTTCTGTAGTTCGTTGATTTTGGAGGTTTGATTAGGAGCTGAATTTAGATTCGAGGTTTAATTTTGGTTCGGTGGAAAGGTGAATATTGAAATTTTATTCGGAATATTTTATTGCTACAAGTGATCAGTAAGTAGTGAATTGATTTTGATGCATTTGTACTGTATTTTAACTTTAATTTATTTTTAGTTATTTAAAAATGAAGGTGTTACATTTAGTAAATTCAGCAGATATTAATATTTATTACTATGATTAATTAATAAGAGTCGACGAATTTATTTTACTTTATTTGCTGTATTTTGTACTTTCTATTCATTAATCATATTCATAAACATTGAAAAGGCTGCAATTCGCGTTTTCAAGTGGAGAAAGTAATATGCACCACTGACAGTCAGAGAGATATTCATCGCGAGTTTTCGAGAATCCGGCGAAGTGGAGAGAAAAAAAGATTCTTTTGAGGGCAACGAACCAGTTCGTATGTACGTACACTTCAAGGGACAATGACAGAGAGAGAAAGAAATACCAGCGTATGTTTGTTTGCAAGTTCCTTGATTATAAAGCTTTCCTCTCTGTTATAATCATCAAATTTTAACAAAATTTAAAATAAAAATCGATTACAATCTATAAATATCATCACCAGTATTATTATTATCAAATATATCATCTATCAAAATTAAACAAACATAATTTTTTACAAACTTGAAATTATTATTAATCTGTTACAATCTTTTAAATCTATCCAATCATTAATACAATCCTAAACTTTTCCCTCAAACAGACTAAAATAGATCAAAACAAAGCGCCACAGTTTACGTAAATATTTTCCAACAAAACTAGCGCACGAAAACACTGAACCTCTAAAACGTTTTCAAGACCATCGTCGACCGAGAGAAAAAAAACAACGCATCACCAGCGAGTTTTCCTCGACGCATTTTCGGGGGGGGGGGGGAGAACCTCAGCAGCTGCTAGATCAAATCCGGAAAAGCAGCAGTGAACCGGCCAACTGAGAGCGAGAGCGAGAGACTTTGGCATCCGACTACCTGAAAGCGGCCCTCGGCTCTTCCCATTACGCGGAAACGGCCCATTAAGAAAATTCGCCACATATTTTCCCCGCACGGGCGACCGCGCACCCGCCTCCTCCTATACTTCTCGTCCATTCATTCTTACCAATATCGCTCTCGCTTCGTTTTTTTTTATATAAAAATGCGTGGATCGTTTTCTTTTTTTTGGAGGTTTTCGGACAGTGGACTGCGTTTCCTGGTAATTCGAGCAGAGCGAGCGCCGGTGTCCGGATCTGGGTCTGTTTCTTTTTTGTGCGAGGTATGCAGTGGACCAGAAGATCAAGGGATTTAAGGGAGGGAGAGAGAGATAGGTGCGTGATCTAGTCTTTGTGTTATGGGTTGTGGGCGATTCGAGGTGGAGATAGGAAAGTACGAGGCTCGATTTTCTGAAAATCGGAAATTCGAACGCTGGGTTTTTGTGTAACAATCGTGTAGTTTTGGTTACTTTGTGGTGAAATTTGTAACGTAGAAATCGAGAATAGTGTAACATACCCAGTTCCTCATAATTTTTACATGAATTATTATCTAAAAATTATTATTACAAACCCTACTTTTACAAGAATTTTAAATTATTGACTATGTACCTCAAGTCTGAAAAATTTAAACAAAATTTTACTTTCATTTAAACAAGAGCTGATCGGAAACCGCCTCTGCGATACACACTAAACGCGAACGTTAAATATACTCAACCTCATAATTCACTTTTTAAGATCCTTCAAATCCTAAATCATCTCCCCAGCCTAAATCCTAAGCCCGTCACGCTCGAATCCTCATTTTCCGCGAACCACGCACACTTCTTCAAATTATATCCGGATATAGCGGCTCAGAAAACTCGTCGCGCATAAAGCAATTCGCCCGGCGAATCCTTGAGGAGACAACGACTCTAAAAGTTTAAATTTAACGAGAGGAAGAGGGCCTTGACTCCCTCTCTCTCTCTCTCTCCGTCTCTCCATCTTTATACTCTTCGCGGTTTCCGTACGAACGCGCTCTATCTATCTCTCTCAGTCTTCGAGGCTCACGCGGTCGATAGCTTCAGCATCAGCTTCTTCGTCGGCGGCCTTCAACTCGCGAATACACGTATATCATACACGCGCAAGACACGCGCCAAGACTAATAGACACAGACACACGCTCGAGTTTCCATTCACTTCCTGGCCTTCCACGGGTACAGTGGTAGTAGTAGTCCCCGCACACGACGACGTACAGAAGCAAGAGCCGCCTCGACGAGTGCCGTCAGCAAAAGTGTATGTATGTATTCCCCGAGACTTTATAATATACATTTTGTATTATTTGCGCGACAGCGCGACGTGTCGAATGTCTTTGTTCAGCTGTGTTAGAGGTATATACTTCTGCGACGCAGTTATAATTCGACGCGGGTCTCTCTTTTCTTTTTCTTTTTTCATTGAGGAATTTGATTTGAGAAGCTAATCGGAGACCGCTTTGCTTCTTTTTTCTTTTTCTTTCGTAGTTTGACTTTGACTTTGACTTTTGTTTCAAGCTGACGACAGTCGAGAGGAACTTTTGCTTCGGTCGAAGTGTGTCTATAGGTATGTGGATGTATAGTTGTATGAGTTCGCTTACCTTGCATCCTTCGCAGGAGTGAACGCCATAGTGGAAACCTGAGGCCTTGTCGCCGCAGACGCGGCAGAGAACCGTGGTCCCGTCGAATTCTGCAAAAAAGAAGAGGAAAGAGCATGAGCGAGTGTTATTGGTTTCAACACAATGGAACAATGTAATGTGTTTGTTGCGTGGATTGTTTGCAAAAACCTGGTTAATTATGTAAACTTAGAATTGATATTGTATAGTATTTTTATGGATTATTTTTATAGTATAAGTATCAAGGGCGAGATCAAGGGACATTGAAACATATAAAAATATAGCATTGTTTTAGAATTATTTATAAACGTATATTGAATATTGATACTGATAAAAAAACATTTAATGAATTAAAATAGTTTCACTTTTTCGCTAGATAGTTCCTTTCTATTTTTGAAGTGACTAATCAAGTGTATTAATCAAGAAATTGCTAAGGAATTATAAAGTGACAAATTACAATTCACATTACTAAATTGTTACATGAAAACATTTCCTCATCGTTACTACTCATAACTATAGATTTAAGAAATCACAATCAAATACTAAACTTCTGATCAGATTCCTAAAATAAAAAGTTTCAATTCAACCAGCTAAATTAATATTGAAATCATTTTCATAACATAAAAACTCAACTTTTTTTAATACTACATTCTAATGATTTTTGTAGTGACTTATACATTACTGATATTGGAAATGGGTGTTTAATAAATGACAAAATATCATTTATTCCAAAATAAAATCACTTTCCTTATTCAAATCGCATAAAGAAGGAATCACGTCTGATTAGTACGACTGCTCTGGCAAGATGCTCGTGTGAGACTAAAACACTTGATAAAGAGTTTTGAGGCCTCCGACGCTTACACATAGTTTCTCTGTTTCTATACACAAATTTCATATTACAGTTCTGAACCTCTCTAAGCAAGTCGAGTCATTTTTGCTACAGTTGTGGTAGTGTATAACTACATATACAGTCAAGCTACACTCATAGCAATATTGCACCAATTGATGAAAAATCACCAAAGATTTCTAAACTAAAAAGTCTTAAAACAACTCAATAAATTTCTATAAGAAAATCGCTTTGCAACACTTTCATACCTGCAATTCCCTCTACCTCACCGTCAACAAAATAACATCTCATCGGAACGCCCGAAATAAAAAAAAAATCAAAACAACTATCAGCGCATGTGCGTTTGTTCCCACGTGGCGCTCCACACGCAAACGTACGTACACACACGCGCGAGCTCGAGCGCTCAGAGCTCGCTGAACTCGCGGAGATAGAGGGAGAGAAAGAAGAACACTTTCTCCGCTGCGCAGCAGCACGAGAGAGTTACAGCATCGGCGGCGCCGTGTTACAACTTTCTGCTTTCACTCGCCGGCTCTACGAGCCTCGCGCGCGCGAGAGATAAGTAACCGCGATATCTCGCCTTTCTCGCGGGCGGGAAAAACTTTTATCGGGAGAGCTCGCGCAACTTTCATCCGCGCCACGCGATTCTTTCGCTCGGATGGAGCCGGGATTGATACTTTTCTTCGCCCGGAGAGTGGGGAATGGCGTGATTATGATCGGTGTGTTTGGATAATGGTGACCTTAGGAGGGAAGGTTTCGGGTGGAGGTTGGTCAACGCGCGCGCGCGTGTGTGTGTTTGAAGATGCGATAAGGGGCAATCTGATAAAGAGATACGCGACCTTACGCGGGATTGATATATTGATTAGAGATGACGCGCGGTGCGGGCTTTATTTACACTGTCGATATTCAATGGTATCTTAGAAAATTAACTTCTTTATCGTTTAGTTCTAGTAATTTATTTCTATGATTAAAAACTAATATTTTTTCGTTTATACTCAATCTTTTCTAACACTGGTTTATAGGAACGTCAAGAAGTTAACTTAGTTTTTAATGCCGAGAATCACATCAATAAGCGACGAATGGCATGGCATGGTCGTAAAAACGTCAAAACAATTCGTAGATCTATGGTTATATGAACCGTTATATAGTTAGATCACTTGAGTACATTCAGTTATCAATTACGCGCTATCGTAAATCTCAATCAAACGCTCACTCGACAAATCGCAATGTAACTCGCTTTCCATTTAAGAGCAACTTTTAAACTAATTTCACTTTCTAAAATACTAATAAAACTATCTCTACGGCTTTTCATATACTTCGGAGCAAATTTTCACATTTATGTCAAAATTTCGGAGCACTCAATCATCTTAAAAGTTAAAAAATTTTTAATTCTTTTGCCTTAAAAAATCATATAAAAGAATATCACATTTCCCTACTACTAATCAAACAACCGTTTATGAATCACTTTTTATAAATATTTATAAAAGATCCTAATATCTCCCTATTAGTAATCAAACTATTTATGAAACCATTTTTTAGATTAGAAACAAGCCAATCTTATAAAAATCGGTAAGAAATTACTAACCATCGATCTAAAAATCTTTTCCCTCTCGGTTACCCAAAAAACAACCTATCCTAATAGCAACAAATCGGCAAGAAAACAATCGATCCCTACTCCAAAAATCCTTCCATCTAACCTCCAAAACAAAAGCACACCCAAATCAGTACCTATGTTCAATTCAGGCTCCGGCCTGGCCGACGACACCGTCGAGTCCATCGTCGGCATCGCCTGCGTCGTCGTCGTCGTCGAGATCGGCGATCCACTGGGCATCTGCGTCGTCTGATACTGACACATGCGCTGCTGCTGCTGCTGCTGTGTCAGGGGCGCGTAATTCGGCGCGGTCGACGACATGACCGGCGAGTGTGGCTGGGCCAGTGCCGTTGCCGGCTGGGCCAGGGCCGCGCAGTGCTGCATACTGCTGTCCGGCGAGAGTATCATCATTGTCGTATTCCAGTCCCCGTGTGTGTCGTATGCGTGGATACGCTTAGGCGCGGATGCGATCTCACACCCGTGGACACGCTAGGCACACTGCGTTACAACACTGACACTGCCTGACCCTCACATTTGTCCACTTTTTATTTCAAATTCCAAGTCGAGTCACACAATATGTATATGTCGTATATAGAAATCTATCTATATATAGTATTATACACGCACAAGTAGATTGTTTAAATAAAATAAAAAAAGTGTAAACGAAGAATAAAAAAAAAAACACACGATTTTTGTAAAAAAAAAGCACTGGTAAAATACGTGTATACGTATGTGTAATTCACGGTTCGTCGTTGCACTGTGTTGTAGTAAGTATGTGTTATAGCGCACTGTTAATACACCGCGTCCTCCCTGTACGAAGGACGAGCGAGTAGTGACGGAGCAGGGTGGCCGGCGCGCGCGATATATAAAACGCACACACTGTGTGTGTGTCTCTCCTCTCCTTCTCTCAACTATATATCTATATACATATATATATATATATATATATATATATATATATATGTGTGTATATATATATATATATATATGTTATGCGTCTGCTGCGTTCGGAGCGCAGCTCCGACTCTAGCAGAGCGAGGAGAGTGAAAGTGAGTCTTTGCTCGAGGGAGGCTCGCGTTGCTCTGAACTGGCAGTGCTGCTTACCTGGCGCTGCAGCCCTTAGTCACTTCTCTCTCTCTCTCGCTCTCTCTCGCTCTGTCTCGTTACAGTGCGAGGAGTGGGGAAGGAGCACGAGTTTTAGGTCTGCTCCGCTCCGTGTCTACGCCCTGGCTACCCAGTGTATATACACTATACACGATGCTCCGCCGACAGAGAGAGAGAGAGAGAGAGAGAGAGAGAGAGAGAGAGAGAGAGAGGGAAGGTTAGGGGCGAACGGACGTAAGAAAGAGAGAGAAGCAAAGCTTCTGCGGAGTTCATCGCATTTTCAATGCTGGAGGTCACTGACAACGGCGGCTCTCCTATACAATGCCGATTGCCGAGCGCCGCGCGCCGGCCAATGAGCGAGTGCCGAGCACGGCTCCGATTGGCCGATGGGGGAGCTCGGCGCGCCGATTCCCCCCACCCCTTCTCTCTGCTTCGCTCCGCGCTCGACTCCCTCGCTCCTTCCTCTCTGTCGTCGTCGTCGTCGTCGCCGTCGCCGTCGTCGTCGTAGTCGCGGCAGCGGCCCGAGGAAGTTCATCGGCCGAAACCTTGACTGAATTACCCCGCAGCGGCGGCCAAGGCCATGCGCGCGCGCGCGCGCGCAACCGAGCCGCGCTCAGCGAGTCGAGTCGACTCGGAGCCAAGCGACCATGTGTGTGTGTGTGTGTGTGTTCTGTGGTAGGAGAGGATGGATGTGTGTGAGAACGCTTTTTTTATTTGAGAGAGAGAGGAGTGTGTGTGTGCGTGGCTCGTTATCTTTATTTTCTCTCTCCGTCGAGGCTGGTCTTTTTCTTTTAGGAGAGCGCTCTGCTGCTCTCTTGGCTCTCTTCGAGGTGTTCTTCTTCGGCCTTTTTTTAGCTTTGGTATTCTTGGATTCTCGTTCTTTTGCTTGAGTTTTGTCGCCGGATGGAGCTTTGCTCGCGCTCTCTCTCTCTCTCTCTCTCTCTCTCTATAGATGCAGTGGTGTTCTGGTTTTCTGTGGGCGAGGGGGAGACGTGGATGTGAGTGTGTGTGGGTCTCAGTCGCTGCTGCTGCTATTAAGCGATATTGTTTACGTTTTGGCTCTTTTGCTTTCTCTTTCGGTTCTCTCTTCTTGAGTGCTGCGAGCACACATTTTTCGGCTTGATGTATGTGTATGTGCGGGTATGTGTGAGAGAGAGAGGAGAGGTTCTTCGACGAGGAGTTATTGCGTTTCGAGTGAATTTGGCTTTACGATGATCGTGCGGTTAATGGATTTTTTTCATACATACACTGCAAATTGATACGTTGTTTCTTTGTACTGGAGATTGGTTTTTAAAAATCTTTTTAAAATCATTGAATGAATTCAATTTAAGAATTCATCATTTTTCAGGTTTTTAGCAACACGAATTAAACTTTCTCGTATTGTTTTTGGCTTAATAGTTACACCTTTCTTTCATTCGGTTTTATTGATCATTAAGAAATTGAAAAATATTTATCAAATACGTTGATAAAAATTTTAAACACCAATATATTTATGACTTCAATAAAAAAAATATATATTTATGATATTTCGGGTATATCAACTTTCCGGAGCAGTAATAAATACACTTTCTCGTTTTGCTGTTTGATTGCAATACTATATTTGCAACATAATTTATCGATTTTCTCGCAAGAAAATCAGAATAATGTTTTCATCATGCGCTTATTAACGTTAATTATAAAATAAAAACCTTGTAAAAAAGTCCATCATCCCGTATACTTTTCCACATCCTTATCCGCCCAATCTGAATCTCAATCATAACTCCTCCATTTCATTCAACTCTCTTAAATTGAACGCGAAATCGCCTGCATAAAATTCCACAAAACTCCCAACAACCACACGCATCGAATCCTCCAATTACAATGCCAACTACATACCCATCCCAACTCGCGCTCCGCGGCGCACATCATCCCAATATCTCTTCCGTCCCTTTCACCGTCACGCACAATCCCAATATCCCACCCACGCACGCCTCGAACTTCTCGCTCCTCTCCCGCTACGGAAAGGGAAAACGCGCTCGAGCGCCGAAAACAAAAAAGAACCGAACGAGCGGCGTGCGCAGGAAGAAAGCGGAGCGGGAAAACGTGCGAACTGTGCGCGCGAATTCAATTCGCCAGCGCGGCGCGCTATACGTACTCGTCGTCGTCCTCGGCGAGCGCGCGAGTTCGACGAACCTCGCGAGTTCATCGAGCGCGCTGCGCTGCGAGAGGGGAGAGAGAGACGAAGCAAAAAAAAAGAGCGAGGCGAAACGTCGAAGGGCGCGTATTATAAGCGAGGAGAGGTGTACGGGTATGTGTGTATAGGTGGGACACACCTGCCTGGGCGAGTATGGGAGTGTAGAGGGATATATATGCGTAAATTTGCATTTTTGCAAAGCGGTTGAGCGTTTCGGTTGGATTGGGTGAATGTGTGCGTGGACTGGATTTTTTTTATGTGGAGGATTTTCTTTTTTCTTTTGAGGGTCATTTATGGGTTTTCGAGGCGAATTTTTGTGGAACGTTGATTGGCGTCATGGTCGCGTTATCGAGGTTCGTTGATTGCTTCCGTTTTTAAGAGTTCGAGTTCTTTTTTACAGTTGAAAAACATTTTTGTCGAGTACTGAGTAAATGTTTCTTTAAATAGTACTCATAAAAAATTTATTTGATTATATAGTAAATGCTTATTTATTATAAGATTCTTGCATTCTTAAATTATTACATTTAACAAATATTTACTTTGTTCAAGTGAATGATTTTGTAAATATTATATTTAAAGAAATATTTAATTAAATCGTGAAAAAACATTTCTTTACTGTACAAACACTGTTCAGTATATTTTGTAATAACACGTTAAGAAATAATTTTTATCGTTTAGTAAAAGAATACATTTTGATATATTGAAGAGTATAAGGTGCAATTGATATTATATCTGTGAAAATTGTATTTTATATAAGTATATTATATAATAGTGATTTTATGAAAACGCATAAAATTTATATAAACATTTTTGTAATTTAAAATTTTAAATATCTACTCGTTTCATGAAATGATTGTATATATTTCATGCAAATAAGGCACAAATTTGCATTTTTTTGAAGAATCACTCTCATGATGATATTAATACAAAAAATTATTAGATCCTTGATATTTTATCTAACGAAAAAAAACATTAACATACCCCCAAACCACAATTTGAAACCCAATTAGCACGTATATAAAACACGTTTCACACCTCTAAATAGAATAGAAAGGCGGATAAAAGTACACAATATCCTCGTCCCTCTCTCCGCGAATCTGGGAATCGATCAAATAACAAAATTTCGCGATAATTTTCGCACGCACACTCGCCCACGTCCTCGACGGGCCGGAACACCGTGAACGCAAGCCGATGTCCTTTTACAACATTGCGCGCGCATAAAGGGGGTCCCGGCCACCGCCGCTACATTATAGACTCCTCGCGATTATAATACAGGAAGCGCCAGTGCCTCTTTTTTTTTTTAAAGGAGCAGACCAACCTCTACGAGTCTCGTCCGTCGGCTGTGCTGTGCCGTGCTGCTCCCCCACCCCGGAGTCCTTGAATTTGGACGCTGAACCGCGCGAAAGAGTCCGAAGGACGCCTCGCGCGACCGAAGCGCGTCAGGATTATCGTGCTCGACGGACCCCGAATTCTCGTGATTTTCTCGTTTCTTTTTTTTTTCTTTTTGTTCGACTGGTTCGTTCTCGTCGCAGGCGTCCTTCTAGGCTAGAATAGACGGGGGGAGGCTTTGGTTACGACGCGGAGGAGGAGGAATTTCGTCTAGGCTAGACGAGGCGGGAGTGAAGGAAGGATCGATCGAGGGGGAGAGAATCTTGGTGGATGATGGCCTTAGATGCTTGGCCGCGAAATCAAAGGGACATCGAACCGATCGTGTTCGTCCTTTTTGGATTTTTTGTGTGTTCCAGGAATGATTTGGAGGATGGAACGCCGAAGATTTTTAAGAAGAAGGACGTCTATTTTAGTAAGATCTATTAGGCAGTTATTTAAATTTGTGGATTTTTTTTATACAACTAATGTTCGTTCTGAAAGTATTGGCATACAAATTCAATTAATCATGTATTTATATGTTTTTGAATAAACTGAGAATAGTTGTATAGCAAATATTACTATTTGTGTTAATATACGTTGAGGAAGTATTCGATATTTTATGAAAATTACTATATTTATAATAAAACGTCACCATTTTCAAAATAAAAACTAATATTATTTAAATTAATTAAATTATTCATTTTGGCTGGAATTTATATTGTTTGGTTTAATTAAATGTAAGCCAAACAAATATTAATTAATATTCTTCTAGCGTACAAATAAAATTAGTAAATTTACTTATAAACTTCGTAATTTATATATTTAATTTTTGTCAGTATATCTGATTGAAATACTTCATCAATGTATAATCAAATGGATGACAAATAATAGTAATTTTAAAACTTACTTAATAATTTCCATTGACAAACAAACAAATAAATCAATCGATCTATAAGATCCTTCTTCAAGGATAACCGAGAAAAAAAATCCAGTTCCCCAGAAACTAGACAAAGGCTCGAAAGATCCGGTATGCTCGAGAAAAAATAAGGAATAAAAGAAAAAAGAAAAAGGACACAACTTGTGCGCGCGTTTCATCGAGCAATATAAGGCCAAAAGCATAAAGAAGCAACGGAATATAATAATAAAGGATATAGAAAATTGGGATATACCACAGTCGTCGCCGGTAGCCGTGCATCGAAGGAAAGTCCTTTCCTCCAACCCCGACGTGTCTCTCCGTTATATTCGCAATAAAAGCGGCGACCCCTTTTCTTCACTCTCCCCAGTGTGGGACGACAACTCCGCCGTGACCCTTTTTAACCCTAAAAGCGTGTAAAAAGGCCCGGAGAAAATACGCGCGTATAATATAAACACGGCGCGGATATATAAACGGAGGCTCCCCGGGAAATCCGATATTTTTCGGGAAAAAGCCATGGGCAATAACAATATAAAAGCCGACCGCTCTGCCTAGGTATACAGAGGTAAGTAACCAGGTTAGAGAGGAGAGAGGTCCCAACCCTGCGCACTAACCCAACCTAACCCTTGCAGGCGTACACGAGCTCCACTCCGAACCCTTCTCCTCGGTTATACGGGACTATACACTGCAATTCGCTTATACGTATAAACCCCCCCTCCTCGATAATTCGCTCGATCCCGGAGTTATAATACGAGAGAGGGGACCTTACCTCGGCTGGCCAAATATTACAGGCACTTTTTTCCTCAATGGGGCCCGATGCTCGGTTTACTGCTCCCATAATAAACGCATAAAGTCCTCGCGTGGAGCTCGGGAGACTGCGAGAGAGTGAGAAAGAGAGAGACGACTTTCTCTGTTTGACGGACATGGACGCGCGCGCGCGCGCGCGATACTCGACTCGGACACAAGGTGGGGGCCTTGAATTTTGTGTTGCGCGCGCGACCCGTGTTACCCTTATTATCGACGCAATAATTCATTTTCATGATTTTATGATGGGCCCCGTTAACGGGCCCTGGCAAGAGAAGGACCCAGTTTTGCCGGCAAGTCTCGGCAGTGTGTACATAAAAGTGTGTACCTATATACGAGAGGACTCGTGCCTTCTTCTTCTTCTTCTTCTTTGGTATAATAATGTTGTTTGCGCACGCGCGTTATGAGGGATTGGCGCGTGCGACACGGGACCTGCGAATTTTTATGGTTCAGCTGGAGGGTTTGGAGAGTTTTCTTATATTTGCGCGCGCGAGGGGTTGCAATTTTCGAGGATGAGAGAGATGGTTTCGCTTTTCGGATGAATGGATGTTGTATATATTGCTGCTTTGGGAGGTTTTATAGGAGTCTTTTATGCTTTGGCTGGGGAGTGAGGATTATTGCCGGCGTGTTTTTGGAGGTGAATGAGGAATGTTGGATGAGAATGTTGTATGTTGACGAAATGCATTATATGAGTAAGATTCAAATATTGTTTTTTATAATATGTAATTCTAGTAGACAGAATGCATTGTTTTCGTGAAACATTTAAATGTTGTTTTTATATCTTATTGAAGTATTACTTAGATTAAATTATTTAGTAGAGTAAAGACGTTGCAAAATATCAAATATTTAAAAGGAAATAATGATAATATTTTACTATTGAAAAATGTATTGTTATGAATAATGTGCTATAAAGACATTTACGTTTTATTAATTTACATTGACTTACATAAAAGCTAAGGGTGATGTTATTTAATATTTACAATCTTATAGGACATAAGGTCGCAGTTGATATACGGCAGTTGGTATATGAGACACAATAAGACTGACTGTATAGGTAAACGTACGTTTATTATTAGTTCATGTAGACATTATTATTTATCGTCATCTCTCACGTGAGTATATATAAATAAAATGGCTATATTACAAAAATAATTATCTATTCAAATCAAAAGATAAAATATGTATCTATAATTATCATACTGATTATTTACGAAGAAAAAAATAGTTCTCAATTTAAATGAACACGATAGTATATCCAAAAATAGAACGAAAAAAGCATTTAAATGACACTGCACAACTCCCAATAAAAAAAAACGAAACAACCTAACGACAGCAAACTAGCCCGAGATCTCGAGTCAAAGCGAGTCGCTTCACACAATCTCTTATCTAATCGTCGATTAAGTATAATCTCCAAGGCCCGCCTCGACTCGGCTCAACTCCACCTCTCTCTCACGCGCCGAAAATTCCAAGTCCTTGGTGCTCGTTCGCGCACAAAAGCATTCGAGCAATCGTGTCTCCAGCGACACGGCACTAGCGGAAGCAGCAAGTGTCCTCCCCGCGCGAGATACGATTATACACACCTTTTCGGAGCTATACTCTATCGACATGTGCGCACGGACACACGCACACTTCACTTTTTTTTTTTTTTTTTCTTAAGACGGAGGCCGCACGTGCCGGGCGTCTGCTGCTCATTGTCAAACGCCGCCGACAGTTCGACGTGTATCCTCGTGTGCGCGGCTCTATACCTTCGTTCTTCTTTACCTTGCGCGTCGAGCGAGCGCGAGGGCAATAAATTTATGTACTTCCGTCCGTGGACGGAGTGTCGTATACAAGTTTTGGTTTCGCGCGCGAAGGAGGAAGAAGAGGAGGAGGGACGAGGCCTGCAGGTCGGATTATTGTTTTCTCGGTTGGTTTTCATCTGTGCCGGTATAGGTTAATTCTTCTTGGCATTTTGTCCGATTGTTTTGTAACTCGGGCCGCGTGATCTAGTTTTGCGTTGCTCTCGGGAGGTTTTTCGAATTTTATAAGGCTTATTTACGACGGCTATTTGGAGAGCTGTTCTCATGCGATTTCTGAATGCGAGGTTTGATTTATGGAGATCTTAATGGGGCTAATAAAGTGAGAATGAATTGTGCGGATGTTTTAAGGTTAATAAAGAAATATATAAGTGTATAAATTAGTGAATTACAGAAGAATGAGATGCGATGTTTATTGGACGCTCGTATTTAAATGCTGCTAACAATGGTTACCCGCTAATGCAATTAAAATTATGTACACCTACAGGTAACGAAAAATGCTATCTAGATGCCCTCTAAATCGTTATCATCGGGTTACATACATTTCTATACCGTGCTGTCACGCTAATTTTTATACCACCGTTGTAACCGCTCTTTTTTTTTATTATTAAACCCACCTTAAATTATTACGTATTAAAGATTCCGGGTTTGCCAAGGAACTTCCTGGGAGCATCTGCCGCAACCTCGGTGGCCGGAAGGTCCACGACCTCGATTAGTCATGATTATATACGTGTTCGTGGCGAGGGCAGGTGACGTCACGGGGCTCGTGCACGCGGAGTTACATAGGATTCCCATATGATGCGCGCATTCGCGGTGAATGAACCTATATATCGCGAGAGGTTGTAACGCACGATGCGCTTTGTCGCCGATGAGTATGAAGAGCGGTGGGCATAAGTTGTATAGGGTTGAGGTTAGAGTTTGAGGATTCGTTTGATGATATGTGTTGCAATATTGTAATACGTTATGTACCAACATATAATTTATGGATAGAGTAATTTGTTTTAATTTTTGTATTTTGATTATATTTATATTTTTGTAAAGTAACTGAGGGACAAACTTTTTTCATCAGATAATCACTTCAGCTTCAATCTTATTACATTACATTATAGATTTTAAACGTTCTTTTATATATTTTCATGGTATATAATAAATTTTTATTTTCTTATTATATTTCATATTGTATTAACATTGCATAAAAATAATTCTGCGTTGTCAATAGTCTCACTATTGGAGTGCGATATATGTTACAAAATTATATATTATCACAAAATAAGTAACAGTCTTTATTTAAGCGTGACCGCATTGAATTATTAATTTCTAAATGTGTCTCAAAATAACACTTGTCATAAGTTCCACTGACCTTACGTACACTCAGAAAACAAAATTAGATTATAAGCCAGTCGAGGAAACATTTTTCCTCATAAAACTGTCGGAACCGCCAAAATAATGCCCGTCAAGTGATTTATCTAGTTTTTAAAGTCATTAGCCAAGCGCGTCACGGCATCTAAACTCTATACACACTCGCGTAGTATGTCATGTACACATGACGGAGAGTTTTAACTCGGTCGATCGAAGGTCGACAAATAATCCGACTAATTTTCATAAAGGCCGCGCGCTCGCTCCTCTCTCTCTCTCTATCTCTCTCTTTCGTCGATTAGCAGCTTTTATGTCAATGACCGGCAGCTGACGTGTACCTCTCGCGGTATAGCTCATACACACGCGCTGCTGCTGACATCACCACGAATATTTTAATGCCCAGGAAAACACACACACGCACACTTAGTGTTTCTTTTTTTTTTTTCGTTTAACTTCGGCTTGACGATGCTTTTGTATGCGCCTGCATTACAATAGAAAGAGAGAGGGAAGTTTGGGTGTTCTGTAGCAGAAGCGATTGAATTTCATGCATCGTAATTATATGGAGGCGAGGATGATTGTCGCGAGGTATCGAGTTCTGTCGACTCTGTGTCTCTTTGACTTTGCATGCTCAAGTGTGTGTGTGAAGGAGCTGAACGTATCGTTTTAGAAATTTTATTCCTTTTCGATGAATGCACTGTGCAGTGTAGCATGATACGAGGGAAAACGAGATACGGTGAAATCGTATGCAACGTTTAAAATTGAAAGTTTCTTGTCGAAATTTGATAGAAATATAATTTTATTTCAAATATAAAGGAATAATTATTATAGTAGAGTCATAATTGTATTTAATTTTATTTTTACTGGTAGAATCAAGGTCAAAAGATTGTATAATAAATATACGGGTTTATCTAAAGTCTAAATCAACTATATAGATTTTATAAAGAATCAATCAAATATATTCCTTATCATCTCAATTCTTCTTTTCGCAATTAAAAACATTTATTTCTACGATACTTATATCACAGATCTCCACGAAACACTTCGCCACTAAAAGCGTTTACCCATCAACTTCTTTCAGCTTACTCATCCATCTAAAAAAGCATTCCTAACACCTCAGAAAAACGACCTCCCACTAAATGACCCCCACCGAAACTGCGCAGAAAGCTCGCGTTCGACACCTAAAGGAATCAAAGCCCCCTCCGACACATAGCCTTGAACCTCGCACTCGCACTCTCGTATTTCAGCCACGCGAGCAGAAAAACAACGAAGGCTTCGCGCCTCTGGAAAAATTTTCCTCAATGAAATCCTCGACGCCGAGGGGAGTCATCGCTCCCACCTCCACATAAAAAAAAAAGAAGAAGCAGAAGAATCCAACGACTGTATACGAACGGTTTTCGCGACACATTATATATATATATATATATAACGCACGTCGAGTCCTGGCACATAACCATACGCACAGACACACACACACTCACATACATGTATGTACAAAAGTGCAATGGCAGGCAGGTTCAGTGACATCACACACTGGTGGTGTGCAGTGCAGTGCATTGCGCGCTGCGTGTGCGTGACGCGCCGCGCTAACCGTTATGCCCATACCTAGAGCCCTCGCGCGCAAGAGAGCGAGTGAGAGAAAAGAGAGGGAGCGCGCGCGCGAGCGATAGCCGTGTGTGCGTGTAGCTTAGCCTGCGGAAGTGCATTGTGCCAAGAGTCGGCTCTGCCAGTAACGAGGTGTAGAGGGATAGAGAGGAAGGCGAAATCGAAGCGCGTTGTATGAGGTGATCCTTTTTCTTAATCCTTTTAGTCGGGAGATTTTGATTCTTGCAGTTTAGTGTTGGGCTAAAAATTGTTATATTGAGAGTGCATGGTTAAATTAGAATTGTAGAGCAAGGTTTGTAATTCGTGGGAGCTTAGAGAGAAAAAATGACTTTAGCGGTGTAAAATATTATTTGAGCTTTTGATTCATATACACTGCGTGCCATAATGTATATAATAGGCCTGATAATATATTTTGATGAAAATATAATAAGAAGAAGTAATATTCGCGATATTTATCATTATTATTATTACTTCTAACAACAATCTCAAAAAACTTTTGTAATAGCTTATCATAATAGCCTATCAATTATTTTATTGTTTCTTAATTTTAGGAGAGGGACCAATAAATAAGTGCAAATAATTTTTTTAACATAAAAATGTGGCATTGCTTTAACAACTTTGATGTTCTTTTCAAACTGTCTAAAAAGATGATTTATTTACAAAAAAGTCTACATACAATTTTTTTTAGGACGACGCAATTTAAGTCTTTCGCAGATGTATATTTTTTGGGAATAACAAATTTTTATTTTCGACATAAAAAGACATGGCTATAGATTTTCTAAAAAATGTACTCATACTAATCTATCCATCCTTCCCATCCAATAAAAAAAATAAAAAATTATCTTTCTTCATAAAAAAATGTCTGTCCTCTAAAAAGGACACGCGAATCGCGAAGGGGTTAACGCTCGGATCGCGTATCCCCGCGTCGGCAATTCAGGAAGCCTGCAGCTCGCTTACTTTGCCCCCTGGCAGAAGGCTACAGCTACAGCTATACACGTATTATACACACTGTCCTTCGTCGCGCGAGCTCGCGAGCTGCTGCTGCCGCTGCTGCTGCTCGGGTCGCCGACCGGTCGCTCAGTGCCAAGGACTCGCGAGCGAAGCAGAAAGAGAGAAGGAGAGAGATAAAGAGAGAGAGGGAGAGAGAGAGAACTCAGACGATCCAGCTCCAGCTCCACAGTCCGAGGCTCGCGAACAATCGCCGCTTTGTTTCCCCGCGCGTTTCTGAACCCGTTTCGTTCGTGGTAGTGAGAGGCTGATGACTTTTCCTTGCTTTTCC
Organism: Gastracanthus pulcherrimus; assembly: GCA_949152435.1. Classification (NCBI taxonomy): domain Eukaryota; kingdom Metazoa; phylum Arthropoda; class Insecta; order Hymenoptera; family Pteromalidae; genus Gastracanthus; species Gastracanthus pulcherrimus. The sequence continues at coordinate 23,771,322 of OX424574.1, read as the reverse complement.
GAGATTGATGAGGAGGACGAGGAGGTTGATGGTGATACGATGATGATGTTTTAGAGGATTGTGTAAAAAGGGGTTTGACTGTTCATATCGATGCCGTTCTTGAAGACTACCACATTTAAGATTTTTCAATACAGATACATTTTTAATAATAGGCCTCTTGTAAAGACTTTTGTTGGAAAATTTAAAAATCGTCGATTCTGGTAGGAGACTTCCGAAAGGGTGGGGTAATTATTTAAAATCAATTACAGAAATTGCTTTACTCCATTCAACTAAGATTCAATTTTAAAAGATATTATCTTGAAGTAAATCCTTTCCTTTTGATGTAATAGAAAAATTTCGCTTTGCACTAAATTGCCTCTTAACGACCTACTCAAAATTATTGATCTTGGTTCAAGAGATCATTTCTCTGGAAGCGGATTTCAAAACGCATTATATTTGTTTTTATAAAATTACAATAAATTTAATAATTTAAACTTCTAAATCATAAAAATAGATAATTATAGTTTTATATATCCCTGTATTCTTCCTACAAATAATCCATTAGAAACAGAAATTACAATTACAATTACAATTGAATTGAATAGCATTCCATTTTAGAACTGCATAAATCATTCAATCAATTAAGCACTTTTATCTTTATTACAGCCGACACTGATTATACACGCGATCGACTCGCAACTCGATTATTTATTAATTAATGCGCGCGCGCCTCGGCGCTCGAGAAGGTGATGCAAAGGCACAGCGGCGGCCGAAGAAAGTGCCCCGCGGAATTCTCGATTTCGTTCAGTGGGTCGTTTTCGGCCTCGTTAGCAGGATCTAGAATTCGAGTTCGGTGCACTCCTGCGCTGACACAGATCCGGCTTCTCCGACTCTTTTTTTTTTCTTCTTTCGGGATATATGTATTTTATGCGTAAGGTGAGAGATATCATCAAACGCATAACTCGCGCGAGGCATAAAGGAATCGGGGAACAGGTCTGCCTTGCAGCTGTGTGCGTAGTGTATCACAAAAAAACATTTTCCGCATTGTTGGGACGGTGTCATTTTCTTTTCTTTTGGGGTTGAGATGCATTTTGTCAAGGTGATGAGGAAATTGGTTCGGACGTAAATGTTATTATGTTTTTATATTTTACTGTGACTTGGATTTCGAGCGAATTCTCAAAAGTTATTGAGCGATATTTATTTGCTTCTTATAATTATTTTGCTACTCAGATGTACTTTATGAAATAATAAATATTTATCCAGAATTAGTATAATATATTTGCCCAATTTAGAGTGACATTTCAATTAAAGTGCCGTCAAGGTCTGAATTCGATGGCAGTCATTTAATTAATAATTATATACAAGTTACTTGATTTAAAAGACATAGTTAGGAATCTTCTTGAACTAATTATTTGTAAAAATTTTAAAAACTGTTGCCAACAGTTATGACAAAAATATCACGATTAAATTTAATACTTTGATATATAAATTTCTAGAGAAATATAAACACCCAACACTTATTTCTCCATTTTCCTAGATTAAAGAAAATGCAAGGGTTACCTTTAACTTTCAATAACTCAGCCTGTAACAGTACCATCACCATCCACCATTACCAAAGTGTCAATATACATTTCACGATCCCATTACCCATCTAAAACGTTAACAAGCTATACCCACACTCGCTGTACACTCTCGCGCGAGAACGCAGCTAAAAACCTCTTCCCAGCTACTCCACTATATACGATGCACCGTGCCAATTCCTCATAGTCCGCGATTCACACACACACACACACACACACACGAGCACTCACGCACCGCTATGCGCGCGCGTCGCGGAATTGTATCGCGTGCGTTGCCCGCGGCGGGAAGAAAGAAAAATGGAAAAAGTAATTTCTCTCCTTGGCGCCGCGCGCTCGCGCGCTCATTACGTCGCTACTGCTGCACGCGGCTGTGCAGCAGCGGCAACGAGGTCGCTGCACCTCCTTTTTTTTACTCTCGCGGAGGTCGTCGGCTTGCTTCGATCTTCTCTTGGTGTGTGCCGTGTGTGGGAGGAAGATTGTAGTCGGGTTGTGAGGGGAGGGAAGTTTGGGTAGGTATTGTATTTGAGACTGTTTTGATTGGGAGCGTTGATTTTGATGTCCGATTGATTATAATAGATATCATTTTTTTATGAATATACAAATGTTGATGGGTTCAAGATTTAAGCCTAATAAAATCACAGTGAATTCATTGGTAAAATAAATCAGAGCAGAGTTCACCAGGTACATATTTAAAATTATACTTCGGACATAATGTGGATTATTATTATTACCTACTACTAGTAGTAGATTGAAACGTAAAAATACGAATAGATATTCAATATTTTGATATTTTTATGATTTATTTTAAAGAATATATAGAATATTATAAGAATAAATGTTTATGATATGTTATCCGTAACCATTTTTCTAGGATATGCGTTAAAAAAATTACATTCTTCTATTGATTCTTCATCTACGATTGTAAATTGTATAAATAAGTTACTATTCCATTCAAACGTTAAAATATAGATCTTTCGAACAAATGGAATAAGGACGAGCTATAATAACGACATTATTCTCTCGTAAATACAAAGGAATGCGAGAGTGCGAACAAAGCGACTTTTACTGCACACGAGGCATAAAGGTCGCGCGCTCGATTGGAGCAAAAACGAAGAATTATCAAACAAACAGCCAATTAAAGAGACTTTTGCCCCGCAACGCAAGTGGTTTCCTTTTCCCTCTTCCGTTTCGCGAGATCGCGCACAGATATACATCGCGGAGAGGCGGTGAAAGGTGCCGAGAGTAGCGAGGAAATATCAAGGTGACAAACCGAGAAAAAAAATTATACTTGTTCAATTTCTACCTCTATTTTGTCATCACGAAATTAAACGTGTCGATTAAATTCATTACTTCACAAAAGGCAAATCGCCCAGTCAAAACTCAAAAGAATGCCATTATACCTCCAAAACTCAACATCATAATACATCCCGTTTCAAAAGAAAAAAAAAAACAATCCTTTGACATGTAAAACATCCCGACTCGAGGTTCATACACAATATACGCACTGACCTTACAAACGCGATACACGGACACATATCGAGCGCGAAGCTCCGCGCATAAAGAAGCATCAGCACGCGAGAGAGAGAGAGAGGGAGAGAGAGCGCGACGAGAGTAAGTGCAGAGCACGAGAGAGGAGTAAAAAAGCCGGCGACCGTGGCCACGAGGGCCCGCTGCGACCTATCCAAGAATACGCGGCGCTCGTCGCTGCACAGAGGAAGAAAAAGAAGCGCGAGGAGAGGAGAGGAGCGAGCAGAGAGAAAAAGCTCTCGAGGCCGAAACGAGGAGAGGACTCGTATATATATACATACTTTAATCGGCGACGAGAAGTGGCAATGCGGAGCAGGGCATCTCGGGGCCGCTCCGGCTAGTGGAGCACACGTACGGCTGAGCGACTTGTGTGTGGGTATATAATACACACGCTGAGATATATCGCCTTCGCCGTGTATATCGCGAGCTGCGAGAGATGTATGGCCACTTGGAGTGGACTTTTAGTTTGAAAAAATGGGACGGAAGATTTATTTATTGATTTTACACGGGGGGAATATTTTTGAAAATGAATTTCTTAGTCTTTGTAGTCGTCGTGTCCTTGTTGAAGGACATTAACTTTTATGCAAAAAATATGTAGTTTCAATTTAATTTTTGTTGTTATAAATTATGTTTTATGAATCTTAAAGAACTATTATGGCAAGAAAGTTTTTACCATTGTAACTACCCGCGTAAAAAAATTTGGTGTAATACTAGTCTGGACTATTAATATTTGGACTAGTCTGAGATTAGTCTGGGTTAATAAGTCTGGCAGAAGTCTGGCAAAAGTCTTGTAGAAGTCTGGCAAAAGTCTGGTAGAAATCTGGCAGAAGTCTGGTAGAAGTATGGCAAAGTCTGGTAGAAGTATGGCAAAAGTCTGGTAGAAGTATGGCTTTGGTCACTTCACTATGGCAGACTATTGTTAGAATTATGTCACGAAAACTCTTTTCTAACAAATAAATAATTAAAATAGTACATTTATTGTTAGTATCGGCTGGAATCGTAAGAATACGTACTGTGAGATAAAATTAATTGAAGTGGAAATTTTTTTTAAATATTGTAGATGTGTTTAAAATATAATTATTTGTAAAGAATGAGACAAAAATTTAGGTTATTGCCGATTTTACATAATGCGATGCTTTTGTATTACAAATTTTGTCAAAAGTCTGGCATAGTGGCCAAAGCCAGACTTTTTCCAGACTTCTGTCAGACTTTCGCCAGACTTATATTTGTTAAAAGTTCATATTCTACTCTTAGCAAGCAAAGAATAATTTCGTAATATATATTAAAACACTGTTAGATACACAAATATGTTTATACAATTTTATAAAACTGTATACAATTTCACATATCTTACATTGCTCTTAATGTTGGTATCACATCTATAACACCTATTATACTTAAAGAATAATTTTTATAAATCAAGAAAAATACGCTGAAAAACGCCGAGAATCAAAGGATTTCAATAAAATTTAATTAATTTTATATTTCCAAGAAACAACAAAGCCAATCATTAGTAAAGAAAATACGAACAAGTTAAACAATGGATAATCACCTTCAAAATCTAAAGAAAAGTGCTGCTTTCCAATTTCCCTAAATGCGATTGACGGTATACAAGTATAACGATGGAAACATTGAGGCCTTTGCCATCGCTAACCTCAATATATCATGCACCAACCGCCTACCGTGATAGCGAGAGAGATAGAACCGAACTACCAATGGCCGATCTCGAAAGAGGTCTTCTTAACACGGCAGGAGCGCGTGGGTGTGTTTGGTTCATCACTTTTCTCGTGATGCTCCGATCTCTCTCACCCACTGACAGAGTGTAAGCTTCAACTATCCTATAGTTTGCAGCAAAGGTAATTAGGTACCTGCTTGAAATATGGCTGCAATGGATTACGGCCTCGTGTTTGTCAGTACACAGCGAGATTATGTTCGCCCCCGCGTGTTTGACTTACCCGGAAGGGATAATCCAAAACAAACGAACTGTACAGCGGCGAGGTTGTGTCGTCGGGGGCCGAAAAGATCCCCAGCAGGCGAAAGAAAAGTTTGACAATTTCCGATTTAAGCCATAGCGGCTAGGCTAACTTTTGCCAAAAGCACCTTTGGGACTTGTCGGTTTGTTGTTACAATATTTTCGAAATTAGCTGGACGCGCAGTGGGTATAAAGTCTCGTTAATACCGGAGATTATGGGATCAGCCGTGCTGTAGACCAGTGTATTTGGGATAAATATAGTCTCGATGTAATTGCTGCAAGTAAAATATTCGCCGAATGTCCCAGTATGCTACAAATTCATGGTGAGAACAAGGATTAAAGAATAACACATTTTATAAGTAACACATTAAAAGTTTCATTGACTAAAGAAATTTGTTCATGAATCGTTTATTCAAATTTGCTCTGTTTAAACTGCTAATTAAATATACATTTGATATTCGTTGAAGAATTAAGAATTATAAGGAAATGGCCTAAGTCTAAATCTCGACTACTGAAATCCATAATTGTTACAAGCTTCAACAAGATTTCCTTCCCGCACTCCACCATACCGATTTTCCACAGTAGCAATGAAAGCAGATGTGGTTTACCGAGTAATCTCCCCGCCGCAAGCGAATTCTCTCCTTTCCAATATCGAGCCAGTATAGTCATTCATATCCCTCAAAGTTGGCTGTATACACGTGCAGTCCAGAGGGCCACAGGCCAAAAATCAGCGATACCCCGCGCGCTTATAATCGAGCCGTCGTTATTCTGGCGAACCGCAGTTTACGACACCCGACGCACTGCGAAAAACAATAATACACTGCCGTGGCAGCAGCAGCACTATACACGCGGAAACCGTGAAATTTCCATGGTGGGGGGGCGCTGTGGGGCCTAATTTACGGTAGGACTTATAACCCTTTCCCGGTCGCACTCTCTCTCTCTCTCAACTGGAGTCTACAAGCGCGTTAAAGAACCACGCCCCGGATTACTAGAGAGAGAGTTGAGCGAACTAGTGGTCGTCCAAAGGGAGCGGCGCGCCGCAACGTAACGACGCCGTCATTGTCCGGCAATTATACGCGTCGAGGAGCAGAGGAGAGCTTGTGCGGGGCCCCCCTTATAACCCTTTACCCCGTAGGGAAATCCTTTCTTCCGTGGCTACTGTGCCATTCTCAGCCCGAGATGATCCTTCATTTTCGGGGCTTACTACTTGTGGCTTGTGACACTTGGTGCAGCGGTAGTGGTGGTGGTGGTAGGACACTTTTCTCGAGTGGCTACTTGTTAGGCGCAGTCAAATTTTGACAGTTATTTTGAGGTGTGTATTGAAAACAAACTTGTAGAGTGGAGGTTGGATCAATTTTTAGAGTAGGAACTGAACATTTTGCAATGGAATTATTCGAAAACTGGCTCATCTTTTATTCGTAAATCAATTAATGATACTTCAAGTATACATGAAGTTGTTTTTGGTTATATTTAGTAAAATACTTTACTTGTATTTATTTTAGTTTCAATTTAATTACACGAGCATTTAAAATGATCAGATTTCTACCAGAGTAGTTTTGGATATATAACTATGTAAAACTATGGAGTTATTTGGTTTATCATTGGTTCATCACGTTTAATTCGACGTTTGATGAGAATATCCAGTATTGAATGGTTTATACATTATATAAATGAACATAAATATGTATTGTTAAATACAACTAGAATATATGATCACAATTTTTACTTATAGTATTATATATAGTTAAAAATTATAAAAATATCCCTGATGAAAATATTCGATCAAAACTGTTCAAACTCATCAGAAACGATTAAAACGAAGAAGTATATTATATATTAAAATCGGTTGCTTAATAGAAAATTGTACTCGGTTTCGATAGTATTAATTAGATTTTGAAACCTACATTTTCAACACGGTAACCCCATAACTTTCAATAAGCACCGCTGCAAGTAAAAATTGAATCTCCATTCCCATCTTCAAAACAAAATTATACCATGCAAAGCTGCAAAATTATAGGTTAACGTGACTCTCTCTCGCGTACACACAACAGCTCAATCGGCGATCACTCGCGCCGGTGCAAAAAGGTCGGATCGATCAATTTGTACACTCGAGTCGCGATCGGGCGAAATCAATTTGCCGAGCCTCGACCGGCCAATCCTTCTCCTTCTCTCTCTCTCTCTCGCATGCACACACGGAGAGAGCCATCGCGCGAAAGAAAGCGACTATATATACACGCGGAGACCAGAAGCAGAAGCAGAAGAGGGGAAGCAAAGAGCCGAGAGGATAGGATAGGATAGCAAAGCCAGCGCGCTCGCGGCTTCCGCGAATGTTACGGGACCGCGCATAGCTCGACGTGGGAGTGCAGCTACAAGTGCAGCGCGCCAGCTGCCTCGCTGTCGTTGCTGCACGCGAGCCGCATCTCTACGTACGTACGTATACGTACACGTACCCGTAGTACACTCCGCTGCACATGCACGCGCGGTCAGTGACCCTCCTGGAGCACAGCACCATAGAAAGAGTGAGAGAGCGAGGTAGCTTTTCTAGTCGCGTGTGTGCACTGTATACGTGTGCAGTGCAAGCGGGGTACATAGGAGAGGAGAGAATATCGCGCGTTCCCGGCGAGACTTCGAGCTTGGAGATTCTTGCTCCCTCCCGCCCCTCCCCCCCGGATACTTATAGGCTGCGGCTGGTAATGCTGTGGGACGCGACGCGCTGGAAAAGTGAGTCAATGCACTTGCGAGATGGGGAGTTTGCTGGGGACTTGAGGATTCGTGTAGCCTTGGGGAAGTTAATTCGGGTAGGTTTGATTAGCGGTAAACGTTTTGGCGACAGTTATGTAAATTGGGAATTTTTCTTTGCAGTGTTAAAATGATAATCGTATACGTATTACGAGGATATGTTGTACGAAAACATCAATTTGCAATAGATGATAAGTTTGTAACTGTCAAGGATAAGTAAAAGGGAATCCACTAATTTTGCAGTGAGTGTTCAATTTTTAAGGTATTCACTTTCATTGCAACGTACTGCCCGATTAGATTTCTTCGCTAATCAGTGGCAAGCAAAAACTTATAATTGTTTCAATTTTAGAGAAAATCCCTTGTTTCCATGCAATAATTAATTTGTAACTCAAAAAAATACAAAAATCTTATAATCCAAAAATAGACCAGACGTCCTTAACCTCTTAAACCCAATCAAAATGCATGTCCACTCAAACACATCGAAGCCACCTAACAAATTTTCAAGCGCAAACTCTCCACGCAAAGAAAAACCGCTGCACCGTGCAGTAGCAGCCAGAAGCCTAATCGTAGTCAAGCCCCGCTCTCGACCCAAGCTCATTGCTATTCCGCCGACGCGTCGCGTATATAGTCGCGCGTCGTGCCGCGCGCTTGCATTAGAAACGAAACGTGAAGTAGAAAAGAAAAAAGAAAAAGAAAAAGAAGAAGAAGAATCGGCGGCGATCCGGTTCTCCGGGTCTGCGGGTACAGCGCATATATAGGCAGCGCTCGTATAACTCCCGATCGTCGTGCCTATGGCTCGCAGTTCGAAGCTCGAGCGCGCGTTGCATCGGTAATCGCGCTACATACACCCGGTGCTACTGGCTGGTAGTGCAACGCGCGGAGATAGCGATGTTCGCAGGTAGCGCCTACGCCTTGAGTGCGTGAAACGAGCGAGTGTGTGTGGGTAGAGGGGAGGACGTGTGCAGGATTGATGACGTGGCGCCGCGTCGATCGGACGACGCATATAATCGGACGCGCCCTGACCGCGTTAGCCAGGTTTCGTTTGAATTGGATGTGATTCAGTTTTGATTTGCAATTTGTATGCAATTATTTTTATTCGTGCTTTGAGAGATTATTTGATGCACGAAAACTGATGCATTTCATATAAAAACTGAGTACAAAACTATTCAAATGTTTCTAATATATCCAACTGTCAAAAAGCGAGATTAAGTTTGAGATTTTTAAAAAGTCATGATTTACTGACCTTTTAAACAAATATTCACTTTGTTGTATTTTAAGTTTGGTTACTTCGTAGTTAAGGAGACATACTATATATAAAAATCTCTTTTTTCACCGTGAATATAAAAATTGTATATTAATTGTATATTAAATGATTAAATTAAAATGCATCAAGTTTTTCCTTATAAATATAAGTATTCATGGATGATAATAGCTTTTCTTTGTGTGACGCACAATTCATTTCTATTTATAATAAATTTAATTTACATGATAATTCACGCTATTCATCCTACAATTCAAACTTTAAAGACTAAATTTACCTTCTCATTATTAGGTAAATTACCGAGGCAACCCTCCACACGCTTACAAAAAAGGCTCGATCCCCAGTCTTATGTAAACACAAATTTTCCGTTTTATTCAATTATACCTTCCCCAAATCGCCTAACGAGATCTCGACCGTACGTCATTATCATCGAAAAGAAAAACTCGCGACTCATCCTCGCAGCTAAAAATGCACACACGCCGATGATTCCGTCGAATTGGAGGTCCCCGACGCCCCCGAGACAGCCGATAATCGCTTTAATAAAGCGCTTATGAAGAAGAAGAAGAGGAGAAGAGGCCCCTGCTGGAAAATCGTGACAGTGGTGAATTTACAACTAAATATTGTATATCTACTCTGTCTTGCCCACCCTTCCGCATCTCGTAAAGCTGGCCCCCAAGACGTTCGGCTACACAGGTTCGGTCACGGCGCAGCGTGCATGTATATGTAGAGAGAGAGAGGGAGAGAGGAAGAGAGAGATGGACTTTCGATCGGGGCCAGGCGAACCATAACCTATCGTAAACCTCGCTTCAGCGAAGTGGCCCGTGCATGCACTACTGCTCCTCTTTCTCGCCCTTCTTATTCTGCTCTGGAATTTCGGGCAGTGGTCCTCTATAAATCAGAGACGTATACTGAGATATTCACTATAATTATAATTGAATTTTTTCAGAAAATTGAACATAAAACAAATATTTTTATATAGACTGGGAGCTACAGGATAAATACATTGTAAAGAAATATTTTTTATCAATGCTCAAAAATCATAAATAAATGATTTGAGTAGTGGAATATTTTTATAGTATTTATACTAACTATATTAGGTAGATACAATGAAATAAAGGTAATAACTTTATGCAGAACTTGTGATTAAAAAATAATAGACTATTATTGAATTCATATTCATGTATAAAATGTGAGAACTATATAACAGCCTAGTTAAATAAATGATCCGAACATGAAAAAGTAATGGAAATGCTACATTAATGTTTGATTTAATTATTCTTCGTTCAGGTTTAAAATTCAATTCGATATTAATTAAATAAACAAAACGTTAAAATGCTAAAAGACTTACTAAAACGTTTGTTAAAAAAAGTTGGTTTTGTAAAATTAAATTTCATAAAAACATTAAAATAATTTTCAGTCAACAATCTTTCAGAACGAAAATAACTCCTCTTACTCCCAAGACCAAGCCTTCACGAATCCTCTACCTGCGCCAAGGCATTTAGGGCTCACCTATTATACACTGCGGTTAGCTCGACACTGGCCAGTCCTCCGAGCCGGGCCGCCCACCTCGCCTAATCCGATTAGCGCCCAAGTAGGCACGCACGCACTCACCTATACAGCATTCGATTTCTCGCACGCCGCCTGCGGAAATCAAGGATTTCCCGATTGGGGGGATTCGTGCATGACCCAGTGCCCCGCAGCACGCGTGTGTCCGAGAGCGCCGACACAATGGATCTCGATTACGTCTTTATAGGATGGAGACCGGGGCCCGTCCCCATTGTCCGTAATAGGATTAGGGACATCGCATTGCCTGCTCAGGGTTATTGAGTCATTGTTAGGATTTCGAGGGGGTGGGTAGGAGTTGGGTTTATCGGGAAGGTGCACCACTGCGCAGTTTTTCTGGTCAAAGCCAATTTAATTGGTGGATTTTGACAAAAGCTGGGGATAAGTGCTGTAAGTGGTCGGGTTATGGGAATACTGGGGAAGTGTGATTATGGTTCTCGGACTGGGTGATTGTGCCTAATTTTCTGAGTGAAATTATTTAAATATTTTGTCAATATTTTTGCGTAATCCCACTGGGTGTTGCCAATGAACATTGGCTCTAATTGAATAAAAATCAATGTCATCAATACATATATCTTGATATAATTGAACCTATTCGGAACTAAGATTCTTCAAATAATTACTTATTTCACTAATTCTTACAAAAATTAAAACATGTCCGTACCACACCATCACAGGTTCATTCGCATCCAAATAAATGAAACACCACCAACCACCGTGAGAATCTCTCCATAAAACCAAAGCGATCCCATTCATCTCCCTTAACCTCGCAACCGAAAACTCCCAACAAATATATAAATCTCTTATCCAAAATGGTACCCTCACGATATGCCCGCTGCACGTTCATACGTAAAATCCATCCATACCCAAGCCAGCTCCCAGCTCCGTTCGTCCGCGAGAGAGAGAGAGAGAGAGAGAGAGAGAGCTCTCTTGTATATACACAGTATAATTTCGGGTCAACGATACCGCCGCGCAACAGCTCAGCCAAGCGTGAACCTTATCTCGGCAGATCTGCTAGAGAAAGAGTGGAGTGGAGTGTATAGAGACGAGTGAACGTGAGCGTGAGCGCACAGGCGAGGGTGTAATTGTCAGGGCGCCCCGTTACTCGGAAAGTCCCAGCGAGTAGTGGTGTATATAAGCGCTACCCGTTATAGTAAATTTTGCGCGCTGGACTAGCACTTGACTCCTTCTCCTCTTCGTCGAACCGCTCGCGGGAAAATCCGACAGAGAAAGAGAGAGATACGTGGCGTATACCTAGGTATTTCCAGGGCGCGCTTGCCGCTCTTTTTTCTGTGAGTGAGTGAGTCGTAAAGATGGTAGCGGGCTGGTTGGGTGGTGTGCACCTTACGAGCTTGGCAGGATTTAAGGATCTGTTTACTGCCTCAAGTGATTTCTCGGAGTCTAGCGTTTCTTAAGTGGTGTACGTTGAATATAGTAGCGTTAAGTGTAACTCGCACCTGCCTAGAGCAAAACTATGACAATTTAAAAAAAATGTTTAACTTGATATAAAATATGATATAGAAGGTTTGAGCTGTAATGTAATACATAAGAACACTCAAGCAGAATCATTATAGCTCATGGAAAAGATACATTTATACGTGAAATTTCAAAAATCCAGAATTTTTATTGTCATTGCTAGTATGATAAATAAAGTTAGAAGTGATTCATATTATAAAATTGAACGTACAATTGCGTATTCATATTACAGATAATTGTACAGCAAGATATAGATTTACTAACTGTTACTTCGTCAGTCAAAAAATCATGTCTCTGGTTTTATGAATAGCAATTTTACACTGCTTTTGCCATATTATATTCAAATCCACGATCACAAACGCAGCTACCATTGAAACAAAGATTCTTCTGCCGAGCACATGTACTCGACAATTCTCTTAGTTACAACCGCGCTTGGGTTCAGCAAACTTACGTTCTAAGTCAAAGGACTCTCGAGATCATATACAGCTGAACCATTTAACCTCGCGTCCGAGACAATGTACACCCTCGGACATTGCAACTGCAGCCCAGTAGAATACAGCACAATAAAAAAGGAGCACTGCCGCCTCGTGCAGCGGGAGTCAAGAAGTTAGAACGTACGTATATAAACCGCCACAGCGTGAGAACCAGCTGCGAAGAGGTTCAGCGACTCTCTTCGACAGCAATTTTTGCGCTCACTGCAACTTCCCGCTACATACATCGCGAGCCACCGGATCACGCCTACATGTGTACGTACTTCGAGAAGCCTAAATCGCAGCTGCACAACGAGAGCCAGCGAACAACGACAAAAGCCTGCGCACAGAAGGCCAAGGAATAAGTACAATTGCCGCAAAATACAAGCCACACACATCGGGAAACGGAAGATCGAAGTATAAAGGGATCGGTATATAGTGCGACACAAAGACGATAACGCGAAGTCTTTCGACGAAGTCTCGAAGGAGGAAGGCGCATTGAAGCACGCGAAGACATCCAAAGAAGTAAAGGAAGACAGAGAGAAGGATCGCGAATCGCGATGCACAAGAAAAGAAAGGAAGGGGAGCGAGCAAGAGAGAACACGAGCTCTCTCTCTCCTTCTCTCACTCGGGGCCGTCCTAACGGTAGGGCGGGTCACTGCACGCGGCCGTCTCTCTCTCTCTTTCTCCGTCGGCCGTCTTTCGCGCTGCACAAGGCAGACTGCACTTCATGCACACACACATACACACACACATTGCAGATTGCGAGTGAGCGGCGGGCAAAGACTCGTCGCCCGGTGCAATGCCCTGCCTAGGTGTAACGATCCTGAGCGCCCTTATGTGCCTCCCTCCTCTTCTCTTCTGCTGCACGCGCTGCTGCTGCTGCTGCTGCAGAATCATGTCCCCCTTTAGCGAGAGTCCTTGAACTCCTCGCGCGCCGGGCGAATGCTCTCTCGCGTGCAGCGTGCGTGTGTATGTGTGTGTATATATATAGGTATGGGAGAGTTGAAGCTGAGAAACGGAGCGATGCGAGGAGAGAGAAAAGATGCCACGGGGATGCAGCAGCGAGTTTCTTTGGACCGCGAGAGATGAGATGATGGTGGTGGTGTGAGAAAGATTAGCTGCTTGAGGTATGGGAGTGAGCGTGCTGTTCTTTGTTGGATGATTGTTGGTTTTTTCCAGGGGGTGTGGCTGGTTGTGGAAGAGTTTTTGAAGGTGGAGTTTTGATTCACCGATGCATTTTTGGGTTTATTAAATTTTTGAGTGCATATTCTATCCAAGCTGCTTTGGTAAAAATCTTCTTATATTCCTGCATATAAGACCGAGTTTAAGTAATGCATATCATTTGTTTCCAATTGCAGCATTATAATCGGGTTGTGATCACGATTTAGCACAATAAAGAGTACTCGATGCCAAGCTTCTAGCAAGTACACTACTAGGTTTAAAGCGTCGTGTTCTTTGTTATATGATTGTTAGTATTACATAGAATCTTCTCAGATTGACTGGTTATTGAAGAATTTTTTAATATACAATCTTGATTAACCAACGTCTGTGAAGGGTCATTTAATTTTTTGATACGTACTAGCTACTTATAGAAAAGTTTTTGCATGTAGGATAATCTTGATTAATCAATGCATTGAAGAGTTTATCAAAAATTTTATACATATTTTACTGAACTTTTTCTGGTATGTTCTTCTTATTAAGCTAAAATATTCTAATACAGTCTTATTGAAGTAGTCCACATGTCAACATTTTACAGCTACTAGGAGAACGACCTCTAAGACAACCGTTTGCAAAGCAAACATGTAACAATCGAAAAATCATCAGTTACACGAGACTACGCCTCATAGAAATCCCGAACCTACAATTAAGTCATGAGCGCATTTTTCCCAGACACGCACACACAACATAACGTAACGCAATGAACAACAATGCTAGAAAATAACGCCGCCGACGCGGATTCATGGGCCGCAATTGCGCGAACGAGACATGGAGAATTCGCCTCGCTGCGATGTTTCCGTTCTCCTTCTTCCACCCACGGTCAAGGTGATTATCGTTCCCTGCCTCCTCCGTGAAAGAGCAAAGAACTATACGTGTACGAAGATGAAACGGGCCGTTTCTCGTGTAATAACGTCTTCTTCTGCCGCTGCCTTCGTCTATGCATGCTTTTTTTGCGCGAATTTTTCTACGCGGCGTGTAACGCTGATCCTTTTTTACGAGGATGCACGGACGTAAAACGCGAGTGATTACTTTGTTTACGTAGAGAGACGAAGAAGCCTGGTGAAGTGGATTTACGTTGCAGTGAGTGGTTTCCTCGGCTGAGATGATCGTGGCAGGCACGTTGGATGATGCTTTGTTCGCGGTTGCAGAAGATCTGTATGGGAATTTGGATAGTACGACGACGAGCTCGAGTAGGCGCGAGGTTGTTACGGTTTTGCAGAAGAACAGATCCGAGGATAATTCTTTTAGTGGAAAATTGCTGGCTCGTTCTGATCTGGTTTGCGTTAGCTGTGCAAAATGCCATATCTTCCATCAGAAGATATTATCCGAAACCGTCATACTTGTTTGAAAAAAACATGCCACTTTAGCACAAACAGTCTTTTTATTTGTCGAATTTCGAAATCTCTCTTATTCCTCGTTCGCCGCACGTACGGCGTATCAAGTTCATCGTCACGGTCAATCCAACTCAGCTTTCCAGCAATCAGTTCCATTCTTAAAACAAGCAAACGCGAATCATCATCGAATCGTCTCAAATTTCGCCAAATGTTCATTCAGCATAAAAATCACAAGCATCAGGTCGTCAACCGAAACTCGGCCGTCATTGTCTGTAACCGCGCGGGGGATTCCCCCTTTTACCGCGCGCGCGCTCTCTGTACAAAGCATCATGAGAGCCAGCGGCAACTGCATCGGGGTTCGTTGATCCTCGCGGATTTCTCCTTCTCTTTCGCTGCTGCACTGCTGCACTGCTGCACTGCACACCGCGAATGAAAGAAGGAGAGAATGAGAGAGAAAGAGGGAGGGAAGGAGGAGAAAGAAGTGTCTTAGTGCTGCCACGGCCGATGACCCGCGCAAGGTGATGGACTCGCGCGAGCCGGGAGCATTGTTCTATCTGGAGATTCGCTGCCGCGATGCGATGCGGTGCGCTGCTGCTGCAACCTGTTGCTGTTCTAAGGGCTACTGCAAGAGTGTCAGGTTGCGAGATTATTTTACAGAGATAGATTCTTTTCAATGCGGTTGATATTTATTTTTTCAATTATAACTAATGACGATGTTAACCTTTAATCGTCATTAATGTACAATTAATACAATTGTACAAGTTAATGGAAAGACATCAGTCAATGACAACAATACTTAAAGAAGTATCAAAAAACAAATTTTTGCTATATTTATAAGTCACAGAAAGAAAATGCAATACTTCTCATCATACAAATACGAACAGCTTTTGAATTGACTATATGCTTAAAAGTAAATCTTTAAGCAAATAAAAATGGTACGTGACCTGGACATTCATTGGTACACTGACCCTATGCCAATTACTTTTTATTTGAAAGATGTAAATTTAATTATATACATCTGGAATTTTCTAGACATAGATGTTTATCTGACAAAATAATTTTTTCACGCAATCTATTTGTGCGCGACGCAACACCAACGTTACATTTGCGTACCTGAATCCGCAGAGGATTTGTCTGGAAACTGGATAGAGCAGACTTCGTAAACACTATCTTTGCGTAACGGTAGTGGTAAGTGACTTTGCCAAATCCGCGGCAACTTTGCTTTTATTAGCGACACGTGCGTTCAAAACTGTCCGTGGAGTTTCGACCTTCTGTGTGGTAATACAAATGGATGTAAGCGAGATAAAGCGCGAGGAGATGAATTTCGAATATTAAGGCACTTGACAGATTTAGTATGTAAATTTTGTCTTAATTAAAAGGAAGACTTTAAGAAGGTGTCTTTTATTTTGGCGAAGTAAAAATAATTATCAAACTTAAGTAATAATGTTTGCAAATGCTTCAACTTCATGTTATACTAAAAATGTAATTTTATTTATTATTGCACATGTACATGATCAATAGGAATGTAACGTCATACATCTCGTAACCACAGAGGATACCTGGCATTGCTTTCTAATTAACCAACGATAAGAAGCAAAAATCATGGTTTTAAATTAAAACCGTTGCAAAAATTCCGCCTTTAAAACTCAACTGCAATTAATCACTCGCAAATTGACTCGATCTCTGACCCCCGCCGGTAATTAACGATCATCTCATCGATCCCAATCACGCTCTCCTCGCTGGAAAATCCGTTTGCTCATCGTGAGATCGCTCATCGCCGATCCCACCCGTCAGGATTTTTTCAACCACTTCATCTCATATCGATCGTTTCCTCTCTCGCGCACATAAGTCATCAAACCCCGTGCGCGCATCAGAGTTTGAACTCGAGGTGGTTGCTCCCTCGCAGCAGCAACAGATACATCGCGATGACGCATTCGCGAAGAGCGGCTTTTCCAAAGAGTAACTGTACCGGGCGACGACACCCACAAGTTCTTCTGGATGTATACGTGTTGGGCGTCGCTGCACTGCAATGCACGCGAACTCGCAGGATGCAAAGTGCACGTACGAGAGGTGTTTTGTCTTCTTTCGTTTGGAGGCTTGTGGTTGGATCTGTTGGTTGGTGTTGGTTTTTACGATTTGAGTGATTGTTTGATTTCAGTGATAAGTTATGGCTTCAGAACCGTTTTTAAGGTACGTTAAACATATTTATAAGAACATCCTTAAATAGCCTGGTAGAAAAGTGACAATTTTTTGGTTGGAGCGATTTTTGTAATAGTGAGTATTAAATATAATAAAAAGTGTTTCAGAAATATGGTCGGATTTTACTAGGATAATCTTGGGCGTTTTATTAGTAATTTGACTTGATTCATTTAATGTAATCTTTGCAATTAAAATTCTTTTCCATAATTGAAAATATTTAATACGAATAAGATACAAACTGGTTAAGAAGCACACATGTTGAAGGTGTACATAATTGTAGCGGTATAAACCGATTTCCAGAATCCATATCTCCTCGCGATCAGCAGAATAAAGAGGGTCAAAACTTTGTACACGTACGAATGTATAAATTTGTCCACTCTGCGAGATTTTATTATTGGCGACGCGCTGAATCACTTAAATTGCACGTTACGTTCAAAAGCAGCCTCGCAACTGTCTATACTTGCTAGAGGCAAAAGTGACCTAGTTGAATTATAATGAATATCAAATGATTTTTCACAGTTTATATAAGCATACAAAAAAAATACTCCCGTAATGCATTTGTATAAATTAAAACTTTTCTTGCATTATAATGACAAGTTTAAAAAGAATTCTTACAAATGTTATAAAATCTTTCAATTTAGTTACGGTATCTTTCTTTTATTATTCGTCATTCATATAATACATAGTCTTTTTATTATGCCAGATTCGCACTCAATTCACAAAAATTTTAATTTTTACAAAAGCCTATTATACCCACCTCAAATATCATCCTCTCTAAAACCGAGGTTTGCCGCAACAAACCACATCCCAATAACTACACCGCACACGCATATACTCCAAAGGAAACATCCCTTTGTCCCTCCTCTTCATACACCCAACAAACACACAACTCAGCTCACCTCTCCAGCTAGCAACAAGCACCTCGCTGCGCACAGTCCCCGTACCCACACACACGTATAAGCATCGTAGACAAGAGAGTCGATCGGAAGGGCTGTAACTGTTCTTTTACGCTCTTCTCCTCTACGCGCTCTCGCACGTACCATTACACATACAATATACATCCTATAGGCCGCCCGTACGAGTAGCTCGCGCGCGAGGCATGAATGACATAACGACGAACGCACGCGCGCTCGGCCGTCGACCCTGTGTTCTGTGCAGCAGCGGCTCGTGCAGCGCCGCGATGCGTTATGAAAGAGTGTGAGTAGACTGTGGAGGATATAAGGCGATGGCCCTAATCGATTAGACGGCTGAAGAGAGCTGGTCTTCTCGGGAATTTATTCTTTTTCTTTTTTTTAGATTTCCTGTTCCAATGAGGCGGAGGTGCGCGCGGGATTATCGGTGTATTATGTGCCGTTCTAACTTTTAATGGAGGCTTTGTTTCGAAGTTCATCTTTTTTTGAGATAGATAGATTTATAGATAGATGGATAAGTATAAATATATTTATATTTCTTTCATTCAACCATTTTCAGTCTTATCAGGTTGTGGTAAGATGCGTTATACTTCCCTTTTTGGATTATTAATAAGTGATTATGAAAATTACTTTTGATTTATTAATGGCATGCTAAAGATTACTTGATTTAAATTTATTAAATGTCATTGATTAAATAATTCCATATGACAAGAATCGATACATTTACGATTAAGAACGTGTAACTATAAACCATTATCGATTAAAAATATTATAAACCAGAATGTATAACATAAAATTTATTATTAGAAATTCAACAGCCAGTAACATTTTGAAACATTAATAAAACATTAAATATTGCATATAGGAAAATACGTTTGTTATACGTGTATTCTGCTCGTATAATAAATGGCATAGCGAGTACAAGACAAGAAAAATCAATTTGTACTATACACATCTGAAACGAAAACATTTTCACACA
Source organism: Gastracanthus pulcherrimus (assembly GCA_949152435.1). NCBI lineage: Eukaryota > Metazoa > Arthropoda > Insecta > Hymenoptera > Pteromalidae > Gastracanthus > Gastracanthus pulcherrimus. Next base: position 23,752,111 of record OX424574.1, on the reverse strand, counting down.
AAATACCATCACAAAACCCACCGAAAAAGCCCATTCGTCTCTTGTATAATACCCAGCTCCCGACGACAACAACACGAATCCACGCTCGCCGCGCTCGCGTCACACCTGCATGACGCACGCTTGCGCTCGCGCGCATAATCCACGTGTGTAATATTCGAAGACAAGTCGTAGTAACCCCGAAACCCACGCGTGGCCGGGCTTCCCGGGACTATTTTTCTGACCCACATTGCCAAAAGTTCGTTGGCTCCTCCGCGTTTATACACGCGTGATTCGGCCCGCGCGATAAGAGGAAGAAGGAAAGAAAGAGAAAAATGATCTCTCTTCTCTCTCGGGCCTTATATACATTGTGTGTCGGTGCAAGACGTAACGCTGACGCAACCTACGCTCCATACCTTTTCGTCGATACGAACGATTTCCTTCGTTCTCATTTTTTTTTTCCATCCTCGCTTGTTTTTCTCGTTACCCAACGTAGCGTCTACTCGGCTGCTCAGTGAGATACACGCTGGGTGAATAATAGAAGTGTCATTGACACACTTGACTTTATTGTTGTACCGATTCTTGTTTACCAAAAGCACGGGCACACGCGCTCGGCGTCTTTACTTGCGATCTTAACATATTTAAGCTTTGAGCGAGGAATGGCGTAAACAGCAGCGATGATCTTTCGCGAGGTGAACACACTCTAATGGGGGTAGAGTTCAGGAAAACAACATAGCGAGCGTGGATAATGCGAAGAGTCGCGAGCAGAGTCGATGTGAACGAACTCGGGATGTATCACCTGGTTACTGAACCCCGCGTGAGCCGCGATCCACGGAATTAATATCACCGAGGCGCACGTTTCGCTAGATAGTACGTACGCGCCGCGTGAGTGGATATTATTGTACACATTTTTCGCGACGATGCGTCGATCGCGATTCGGCGAATCGTTGATGGACTAGATTGCAATTGCCGGGTGTTAGTCATGTCGGGATTTTGGCCCCTCGCTGCGATGAGTAATCGCGGGTTGAATGTCTCCGGGCTGTCGATCACGAATTGATTGTGGCTTTTGCAGCGTAATGGTTGACCCAAATTTGAGCGTATACATTTTTTTCTTTCCATTGATAAGAATCGGCGCTGTTAGCGAATTGTCAATTTTTCTTTATTGATAACGCCCCGTTGTACAATTAAGTACTTTACAATTAAGTTACTTTTCTTGTAAGTTAATGATGCTACTTAAGTAGTGTTAAAACACGTGTCTTACACTCGCTTAATTATGCAAACATTCGAGCTTCCCAGCATGCTCAAAAGTAATTTTACTCGCACGCTCATTACATCGTAATTAACGTACTATAAATAACTGGATAAGATAAATTGATCAATTGGTTCTGCAAACTCCTGAATACATTACATCCTGATACATATTTGTTCAAGAAGTAAATTAATGCCTCAATTCAATAAAATATATAAATAATTAAAATAAACATAAACACGAATATAAAACTCAAGCTTTCTATAAACCCCATTAAAACTCAACTCGATCGCTATCATAATCTAACTCCATCGAAAGGAAAAAATAGAAGAGCAACATGTGTGTATAATACACGGCTCGTTAATTTTTCAGTGATGCGGCCAATGCACCGCGGAAACTCTCGATACAGGCAGGCTGCGGCGGAGGCGGCGCGAAGGTGAGTGTCACGCGAGGCGGCGGCGGCGCGGGAAAAAGCCGGAGAAAGCACTTTCTTCGCTGCGCCTCCGACGAGTAAGAGCGAGTGTATATATAGATATATAGGTGGGTATGGTTGATGCGCGAGTCGCTCGCTCAAGCGCAATGATTAAGCGTCGCGTTGTATGGGCGACGTAATCGACGATGCGAGAGCTCTTCCGTAATTTTTATCTACTTTTATTACCAGAAATTATTTGTATTTTTTAATACAATATGGTTTTTTATTTAGATGAAATGTGTGTGTAAGTTTGTGTAAGGTCGATTTGGATGAAGCGAACAGATTTTATGTTTGTGTAAATTCTCTGCAATTTTAAAATGATATATTTTTTTATTATTCGTTGATAAAATAATGTAAATATTTAAAATCTGCATGTACATTATATGGTGTCACTTTGAAGTATGCGCGTAATGAAGATGTATTTTTTTTAGAATTGTGCTTGTGTAGGTAAGCTAGGCGGGTAAGATAACCTTTTCGTAATACATAAGTAAAGTATTTTATAGTAATCAGCAATTTTAATAATTTTGGATTATCATTTTGAACTACGTTTCATCATATATACTTAATATACGTTTTCTATAATTAGAACAGTCATAAACCAGTACTTGAGTCATTAAAATTTCATACAATGTCGAAAATGAAGTTCAGTTTAAAAATACAGAATGCCTCTTTTGCTCTTTTACTCTTCAAAATGATAATTTCGTACAAATAAAAAACAATTTTCGTTTCCCTAAAAAATCAACGACTCACAATCGTCAAAATTCACTGCGCACAAATTTCCCAATCAAAATGAAACTTAATAAAACCAAAGGAGAAAATCTCCCCCGATCTAGATATCAATAACCAGCTTCCTCCGAACGAGACGCAATCGCGCGAGGACTCCCCCTCGAGACTCCGGCCCCGTGTCTCTCCTCATACCTTAGGGAGCAACGAGTGCAACAAACTCGCCGCCTCGCGAAGGAGGCTCTCGCCCGAGAGAACCGCGAAGAAAGGAAAGGAAAGGAAAGGAAGGAAAAAAGGGGGGAAGCAGCGGCGGCGGCGGCAGAAGTTGCACGCGCTCGCGCGCGAGATTAGCCAAGGTGGAACGAACCTCTATCTCTCTCTCTCTCTCTCTCTCTCGCGAGCTCGATGCCAGTGAACTCGGTTGGCCGGTCACTAACCAGGTAACCCACACTAGCACCTCTCTCTCTCTCTGTTGCACACACAACGTGCTATGCAGCTGGAGCTGGAGCTGGAGCTGCAGGCCGAACGGTTATAAGGCTCTGCTGCGATCGCGCTCGCTCGCTTCTTTCGTTCTCTCTCTCTCTCTCTCTTTCTCTGCGCGCCTTTTTCACCGTTCGCCGACGCTGCAGTGTGGGTATGTGTGCAAGTTGCCTGCTGCCTCCCCCGGGTAGTCGCGGGGTAATTGCGCTCACGGAATGCCTTCTTCTCTACTTGTGTACTCTGCTTCTTCCGCCTTCTCATAGGAGGCCGATGCTGGTGCTTTGGCGATTTCTTTTTCTTTTTGGTATCTAGGAGCTGAGCTCGTTATCCTGGTAATCAGGAGGGTCGAGTTTATGAAGAGAGAGAGGGCTTTGTTTTATAGAGGAGAGAGTTTTTTGAGAGGAGAGTATCAAGATTGCATATCGATGCTTTGTGTCGCGAGGATAATGTAATGTAGTGTGGAGAGGGGTTTTTATGGAGGTGATATATGGGGTTGGTGGTCCTTTTTGGGAGTACTAGTGTACTAGTTGAGATTTATTATAGAAGTTTTAGAGAGTATGTGGATGAAGATTATAAAGTCACCTCTATTGTTCAATTTTGAACAACTGTTACTTATTGTTGTTATTTACCTAAATTAACTCTCCAAATACTCTAAATACTCTACATTCTTTTAAATACATTTACTTTTTTACCCGCTAAACTTACTTCAAATTTAATTATTCAGCTTTGATTTAAAAAGTTTGAAGTAAGGGGGTCAATGAAAAGGTATGACTTGGCACATACTTCAAAAAACAGTATTTCAAATCCTGTTGAACTTTGTACATATTAAAACGACTACAATAAAATCAGCACCTAGTAACCCAATAACGTTCAATTTAACTCCAGGGTATATCAACAAGAAAGCTGAATCCATCTCAATATCCAATTCCATCAACCTGTATAAACACACTTACAAAAATCCGCGAATCAAGACATCACAGCTCACTCCACTTTTCAAACTCGCGCACTATACACTTTCCGCGGATCTCTTTGTTCCCCTCCTCCCTCTCTTCACCCGCTGTTTTTTCGTCCGCGTGAATCTCGGCGCGGCGTCACGGCGATTGGCCGCGCGTAATGGGGAAACGGCGCCCCGGCAGCGCGGAATACAAAAAAAAATCAAACGTCAATCAAAGGGACGCGGTCCGCTACTCGCGGAAAAGATGCAGATATAGCGGGCGAGCGCGCATCGCGTTGACAGGTGAGTGACGAGAGAAAGAGGAGGGGGAGGTAGATGGATAGGGAGATAGAGATGAGGAGCGGATTAACTGGAGCGCTGCGTTTTTCGACCTCGGTGAGGCACTTGTTGTTGTTGTGGGTTGAAGCGTCTTTATTCGCTTGCTGTGACTTTTCTTTATCGTGATTTTTGATTAATACAAATACATTTTTTTAGTATAGAGTATTAAAATTGTGAGTAAAGTATAGGTACTAAAAAAGAGTCACTTACTATTTTCTTAATTAATTATAAAAAGTTGAGAATCAAAACTAAAGATTGAAAATCATGATAAGATTAATTTTCTTTTTAATAATTAAGTTCTATGATAAATTGATTTTTTACTGCATGAGAATATATTTTAATTTTGTAATAAAAAAGTAAATTTGAATTAAAAAACTGGTAACTCCAAAAAATTTGAAGCTATACAATATACATATATACAAAATGAAGAAAAATCACCGATTTTAGTAAAAATGGATATGTTTAATCACGTTTAAATAATTTAAATGAACTTATAACTGTCGGTTTATTGACTCTCTAAATTTGGACTCGTTAAAGAACAATTTCACCACGCGAGGTATTGATCTGTTTTTTCTATAAACGTTAAATATTCAACAAGTTCTAAAATTAAAAATATTCACGAATCCCAGACAGACACTTGAATAATCTATTGCACTTTATATAAATAAACTATATAACAAACACAGCTAAAATCGTTATCATATCCAAGAATAGTTCATATGAAACAAAATTTTACGCAATTACTCACTATTACTCAAAACGTGTGGCAAACGTAACCAAAAAAAAACAGACCCAACTTGCAAAACGAAAAATCCCGGGCTCCCAAAAGTGTGCCAACGTCTCTTTAACGATAAACAACGTCGCGACGACGTCGTGCGCGCACGTTTCCCAGCGTAGGGAACTTCTGGAGGCGCTCGCGTCGTTACGCGCGGGAGGAACCGCTATATCCATATAAAACGCGACGACGACGCAACGCAACGCAACGCAAGAGGGAGTCGCTGACCCCCAGCATAACACGTAATATGCACTAAGTGGCTTCGTCATCGTGTTTATCGGAATCTCGCCCCCTTTTTTCTTCTTTCTTTCTCTGTGGGTATATACTGTAAAGGTGTTCGGGAAAGTACGATATTGCGTCTCGTTCGAATTCTTTTCTCTCTCTCTGAAGGCACTCGTGTTTTTTTTATTTTCTGGTACTGTAAATTGTGAATGTTTTGGTTACGAGAGCTTGGGGGGAGAGAGAGGAAGAAATGTAGGCTGGCATTGCGTTACTCACTCGGTCGCTTATGGATTGATGGGGAATTTGGAGCTGGCGTGTATAGTTGTGCGTCAGGATGGGTACTCACCTGAAACACAGAAAGAAAAACATACGGTTAGTCATCGGATTTTTTTGAATGAGCATAGGTGTAGTTGTACTTTTGGATATGTGTATCAGATTTACCATTTAATGCAACGTACATCGTAACATTTTCGATGAGCAAAATTAAAATCATAATATTTCAATGCGATAAAATTCTAATTTTTACTGCGAAGTAGGATAATAATACCATGCAGTATTATCATAATTTTTCCCATTAAATCAGTAGGTTTATCCAAGTATGCAATGATTTTCCCCATTCTTCTCACCAGAACCTTCTCTCCGCGCGCTAAATCCACCGACTTGATCAACCACTCGACACCGTACTTTCAATCAGCCACCTCTCGATCAATGTCTCGGTATACCACCTTCCTCGCAAAGCCACCGCAACGAAAACGCTACGTTTCTCGATCGAGCCTCACCGGCAGGCCTCTCCCATTGTGGTCAGAGAAATATCGGCTCCGCGGCAGCCCCGCTGATCGATAATGGCCCCCGCGTTACCTATGTAAGCTCGCGGCACGGAGCGAGTAGGAAAAGCGGCCGCGAGCGGGAGAGCAGACCGCGAGGCATCGGCCGGCGCACGGCTCCAAGTTCAGGGTTAAAGGACCGATAAAACGCCTAGCGGAGTGCCGCGCCGTGACTCGGAGGGAACACGAGCGAGCGCTCGTCGAGACGAAAACAAATAAACAGCGGATATAGGGGGCGAGCGAGCTGTCGACGTGCTTTTCCTGGTTGGGATCATGTTTGGGATTGTAAAGAGTATTTTGGGTGGATGTTGAAGAAGAATTTAATGATGTTTTTATTAAAATGCTTTTTTTGAAATTATTTTTACTTTTTAGAAATACTGTTTCATGCATGCTCATTAAAATTGAACAAGTGGAAAATTATCCGTTGTCATGTCGATGATCGATTTTTAATATAGAATAAGTGAAATTTAACTATTACAATAAGTTAGAATTAATCTAGAATGAATACAATTTCACTTATTTAAATTTAAAGAGTAGGGTGTGTTATACGTAATCTTTATTTTTAACTGATATTATTAAAAATTATAAAAAGTAATTTTTTCAATGAACAAAGGCTTGGTTTCGAGAAATAACTTTTACAAGATTGTTTTAACTTGGGGATATAATGGTAGAACGATTATTATTAGAGGAAGACAGCGTTAGAAAGTGATGGTACTTCAATAAAAATTTCAGTTCCCTCTGTGAATCGTAAAACACGACACGACTCTATTTTAGAATCAGGAGATAGATTCTTCATTAGAATTCTATTTTGACTATTTCCAGAACCAGAACTAATGTAAGTATTTTGGTGAGGCTATAAAGATGACATCAGAGCTGTTGTTCATTAACATCATTCCCTTCCACTTCTCACGTTCATTTATAATGCTTATGTTTGTGAAGAGCATTTTGCGTATATGATATCTATAAGGATTTCTTTTAAAGTTTGTTAATTTTGAAATACGTTTATAATCGTTTGCTGTTTATCAGTCAAAATCAGCATTAGAAAGTGATAATTTCTCAATAAAAATTTTCGTTTCTTATATTTCAATTGCATTTAATTTCTAAAGCAAGAAGAAAATTATAGCGACGTCAAAATTACTTCTTTATTTTTCAAATAAAATGGTGTCGTTTATAAAAACAAATAATAAATTTTTCCAAACGAACGAATCGAAAAATCCAAATTCCTCAAGCCTGCAAAAAGTCACATCGCAGGAAACAAAAACGAACGAGGGCGAAGACCGCCGCGCGGGCAGTCACGACTACCACCGAAGTAACTACACGAAGCTCAAGCCAAAGCTTTTATAAAGGCAGAAGCAGAAGGCAAAGCAAGAAAGAGAGGAGAAAGAGAGAGAGAGCAAGAGAAGCGTATAAAGGAGGCACGCGCACGGCCTGCAGTTTGTTGCCCGGTGACCGAGTTCATCGCACCTCGGCGAACGTTCGTTCACTCGCTCTCCTCTCCTCTCGCTCGCGCTTCTCGACAGCAGCAGCAGCAGCTCGGCCCGATTATTCCCCTCGAAACCGAGAATATTCTCTCCTTCTCTTAACCAGCACTGAGAAAAAATGTTCTCAAAGTCGCGCGTACGCGAGAGTCAGGGCCACGCGGAAGAGGAAGTCGCAGCCGACGCGAGCGATCTACGCGAGAGTCGAGGATGACGAGACTAGTTGTAGGTGTATATTCCGTCTCGCGTGGAGATTTTTTAGGCTTCTTGAGCAAAGAGGAGGCCTTGAACTGCTGGTGTCTGGCGCGGTTTTATGGCTTTTTTCAGATGGCTGTCGTCCTTTGAAGCTGGGCCGGAGTGGCTATATTTGGAAGCTTTGTTAATGGTTCATGGGGCGAGCGAGACTGCGATGAATAATTTCGCCCCGATTATCGAGAGTTTAATTTTGCTTTTCATCGCTCGCGAATTGCCTTTCTCTTTTGGGCACTTTTAATGCTTTATGATACTTTTATTTTCAATCGGGCTGATTAATTGAATTTTATTTATTTCTAGGTTTAAGGGTCTTAATTATTCTTATATAGATAACGAATTATGCCTCAATTGATAAAGCTCCATCGAATGGTATCAAATTTAAGTTTTTTACATAAAGGGCTGTATTGATAAGATGTTTACGTTGAGAATTAATGAATATAATAAAACTAAATGGTGATAATGACAATAAAATAATTATAATTATTTGATTAAAAGGTTTTGTTTGCGTGATAATGAGAAATCTTGTGAATAGTTGTTTAAAGTTTCTCAATCTTTCGTTCAAGATTCATTTAAGTATCCCTACCTAAAACAATAAATAAAAAATCTTCGAATTATAAGAGTTCCCAACCAAACATATCATTCAACCAAACATCAGTTACCTTGATAAACGTAAAAAAATGACCCAAACAAAACCGAGAACGCATCCACTATCGCCCCTACTCTCAAAAAAATAGCGCACACACACACTTCTAACCCTGATACCCTTCTCAGCAATTAGCACCCCAGCAAAAATCCCATATACACCCGCTGCTCTTCGCACAGCCGGCCTTTGACGCCTCCGCGCTTACGCGCGATGCACAGTGCGAAATCGGGAGCCAGCAGTGCGCCGCGAGCTGTTGCGGCCCCCGCGTATACCGCTAGCGCAATTTGCATCTAATTCCGCAGTCACTCTCTCGCCGCGCGGCCAGACCGAAGATCGATGACCGCACAGTGCGAGTCTATACTGCTGCACCGCTGCCACTGCGATATAGACTGGAGAGTGCGAATAGGTGCGTCTGTGGTGTGGGTCGAGGTGGAGTGCGCACGCGGGTGCATTCCTTTTGTTGCGCGGGATTTTTTGCGCTGGAAGGTCTCTGGTCGAGGTGGAATGTTGAGTAATGAGATGTGAAACGATTGTGTGATATTTCTTGTGACAAAAAGAGTAGTAGTATATTTTTAATTGGATAAATGGCCTTTTGATGATTGAGGGAGAGGTTTAATAAGCTATTTTATTGTTTAGTTTACTATTATTTGATTGATAAGGTTTTTTTAACGGTTATGGCTTAACCGATATTTCCTTTTTAAATTATTATTGTTTTTTATTATTAATAATCATGAAGAAGATTTTAAAAATTTGTTGTAATTGTGTCGGTAAGTATAAGTGTGAACTATGTATCACTGTTAGATGGATGTTTAGGTTATTTATTATGTAGCGAATATTCTTGATATTTTTATTATACTCTCACGTTTGACACAACTAGGCCAAAAAATTTATCATATCCTACATTAATATTCGTTCACTCGTAAAACGTTGTAAATCAAACTAATATTCAACTAAACTTAATTAAAATTTCCAGTAGCAGTAGATTATTCACCGTAACTAGAGGGTCACCCTTGCCCTTCACCACTCAAAAACCGAAATTAACAATTCTAAATCATTCCATCATCCCCAATCACCTCACGCGAATATCAATTACACCTCAGCCCATACCTCTATTCAATCTTCCTACCGTCTCGTCACTCAAAAACCCCCACAATACCCGAAAAAAGCATCTTAAAGGCGTGCGAACGTGAAAAACCCCCCGCGTAATTCAATCCCACCTCCAAAATCAAAACTCGTGCGAAAGTTCAAGTCCTCGCATTTGTCCAAACCTCTCCTCACGCGCACATATATACCCACACGCGCGTATTCCGCGAGAGGGTCAGTGCACCCCACATATACACGAATGTCTCTCTCTCTCTCTCTCTTTTTCTCTTTCTCTCTTTACGTGTAATTCGCGCGGCTTTTTACCCCGCGTATACGTACGTACACATTTGCCTGCCAGGCACTAGACACTCGCGAGCGCGAGTATACGCGCGGTGTCGTTGCCCTTCCGTCAAGGGTCTACGTACTTGACGAGGGTTGCTCTGCGCCGCGCGGTGTACCGTTGCTCTCTCTCTCTCGCGCGAGCGCGAGTTGCGAGAGCCTGATGGCAATTCGCAGAGCGAGCGACGAGTTCTTCGAGCTTTCTGCCGCGGTGCGCGCGGCTTTTCTATATGTAATCCTTTGCGCGCGTAATAGCTGTTTGTTGTTCGAGCTGTGGGTTAGCTTTCTGGAGAAAGGATTGCGGGACTTGGTTTTTGGGTGTTTGTGTTACGGAGGTGTGTTGAATGGGTTGGGAGGATGTTTCGGTGGTTTGACGAGGTTGTCACTTTGGTGGAGTGGTGAGAACGATGATTTCATTTTGAATTGGGCTATTGGAAGTTGCTTGTTTGTTTAGTCGAGGGTAGATAGGATTACTTATTGTTGTGAGTTTAGTTGATTAACCTGTTATATTTAATCAAGATAATATTGCTCTGGTAGAGATGATCAGTTACCAGTTTAAAATTTTTGTACCTAACCCCAAATTATATCTTTCTTACCAGTATACTCTGGTATAATTGTTATTCTATAAAGTTTAGAAAATAGAACGGAATTATTCAGCGAACTATAAAATATTATTTTCGTCACACTCATCAGTGTCGAGTAGTAATTAAAGCTACAAAGAATGAAATGCACCAATATTTTTGCAGTGACAGCTAGTTTAATGACGTCATAATTCACAAACGGTAAACTGCCTTAGGTCAGAGTATTAGCACAGCAAGGAACAAACTGATTGCAACAGCTTAATGCAGAAATAAATCAGTTGATGAAGTGACAGAATATTTATCGTTCAAGCTCGATCTAATTTCCAGCACAGTAAGCAAAACACTTATAGCTCCATACCATAATCAACCTAACTCCTCTCAATTTAAAATATCCATAAAATTCCGTACCAACTTCACCTCGAATCATCGAATCAACAAAAGTCCTTTCCTCTCTCTATGTACCTCATACTCAGAAGCTCGTGCTTTTACACACAAGAGAGCCCCACGCGTCTGGCCGATGGAAAATCGTCCGTGAACGAATGCAAACTGCAGCAGTGCAGTGCAGTGGCTCGTTACGGGATTCGTCGTCGTCGTCGTCGTCGTCGTCGTCGGGGGCATCGCTCGACTTGCGCCGCGCCGGACGGTTATACGTATCACGTATTCACGGCGGCACCGGCCGAGCTTCTGCCGCGCACTGCAGCGAGGCTCTTTCCCTCTCTGATCGGTCATCGGCATGACCCTCGTATTTCTCGGGCTTTTCCACGGGTGCACATGCGAGCATGTACGTGAGGTTTGAGGATTCTGGATAAAACGCGGTGGGTGTGTGTTTGTGTGTGAATGGTTCATGATTTTATTGAGTTGACGATTTGTGAAGGTATGAAATGGTGCGGTTTATTGGTGCCCTTTCATTCCTGAATTATTTCCAGGGAGTAAATACGGATTTTTTTTAATAAATATATAAATCTAAAATTTAAAAATGACAAAAGATTCTAAACTTATATTTATTTTAGCCACAAAAATTAATTTTTGGGCTTCACTTTCGCAGATAAGTGATTCTAACATACCTATCGAAAGTTTTACAATACTTTTATGTAAACAGTTGTAGATACATTAATATAGATAAAGGTTAAAATAATTATTATTTTACTAAAAAATCGTTATAAGGAAACGATTACACATTTCTATGTATAAAGAAAAGTTATACTATGTATAGTGTATACTAGAGGCCCTTCAAACGTTTCTCGCGATGACTAACAGATCATCTCACGTTATAACATGGCATTGAACTCGATAAACCTTCATGAATACATTGGAGGATGCCTGAGATCGCCCGGAAAATTACCCAAAAGACGTACGTGAACATCGCCTACGTGTTATTTTCCGTTTGAAGCGGAGGAGTACCAGTCACCGATGAATTCTCATTCATTCCGTATATATATTTTCTTCATACGCACGTTCGAAAGATCGTTGGTAGCTGATAATTTTGAAAAGTGCGGAAAGAAGCGCCGACCACGGAATTCATAATGAATACACGCTTGACACTCATTGCCGTTGAGGGAGACGAGTTTATTGTTGTCAAGCGTGCGCGAAGGAAATTCTAAATTACGTTTGTGGTTTTATATTACTGGAATTATAAATACGCAACGGATTTTTTACAAGAGATTTGTTTAAAGAATGGAGAGGAAGAAGAACGGAAGTGGTGTGAATAATTAATTATAATTAAATGCATAGCATTAAGGATGTATTCTTGCGTTAAAAAAAAGAAGCTTTCTTACTTTCTTAAAATACGTACAAATAAATGCGAAATTTTTTCTCGATTCTTATAAATGTTAGAGTTTTCTTATCAAAAATTAACAGAAAATGTCTCTTTTACGCGTTGGCACGAGAATATATCCTTAAGAGTTTGGTAAAACATTATTTTAAATTTAAAGTAAACCTATTCAACTATTCGAGGGTATCTAAGAAAACAATCTTCCTGAAATCTGCAACTGTAATTTTCGGGTTTACCCCGAATGCAGTAGACTGCCTACTCCGCTGAAATCTAAATCGAATCCGGGCTTTTCCCAATAAATCCAGGTCACTCTTATCCATCGCAACCCCAAGCATGTCTACATCACCCAGAACCCAACTCACATACACCGAGAAATTCCGTAAAACCCAAAAAAAAACGTCCCCTCGAGAAAAATCTCCGCCACTCGTACACCAATACAGCTATCGCACTCGCGCTCGTTCCAGTTTCTCGGCGCGCGCGCGCGCGCGTCCCAAATCGCGCATCTCGTGCGCTCGCCACACACATACATATATACATTTACCTACCTACACATTCGCGCGCCTGCATCTGCAGCCGCGCAGTTGGCGAGAGAGGCTGGTGGGGATAAAACGAGCCTTAGGTTAGTGAACGCGCCCCCGGTCAGTCACCTCCGCCTTCTGCCGCTGCTCCACATCGCACGCGCCGAATGATAAAGAGAGAGAGAGAGAGAGAAGAGAGTGTGTCTATATGTGTGTGTGTGTGTGTGCATACGATTGGCATTGCGCAATATATGTGTGTATGGGTGCCGATGGAAATTCGAGGAGGTTGAGTGTAGCGCGAGAATGAAAATAAATGCTAATGGGAGAGAGGATTGAAAGTCGTAGCTTGTACTTCGTGGGTGACAGTGTATATAGTGTAGTGCAGAACGAGGATTGCTATGGTTATGCATGGCTGCGGGATGGGGAAAGCAGGAGAACGCGAGGGAAAACTATATGTATACACTGCACTTTTGCTGGATTAGTGTACAGTTGAGTGGTCAATGCGAGTCAATGAACTTTCTTTCGCGAGCATTGTTGCGGGAGAGCACGTTTAATGGATCTCAGTGAAATCTCGGGATTATCATCTGGTGATTTTTGTTTTTCATTATTTTATCCGCTTTTTAGTGTAATACACGTAGAATTTTAAATTGAAAGAAATAATAAATATATTTATATAGATTCTAAAATGTTCGAATTTAATCATTATTAGACTCTCGAATTTTTCCTTTCTTGTATCTGTTTAACAATTATATAGTGAGCTACTCTAAACATTTGTTTTTGTAATTCTGTAAGTCTATATCATTTTTCAAGTTATATTTTGAAAATAGTTTTTTTCTTGACCTTTTTGTTACAAGTTTTATGCAATTTTATGTAACGCAGTTAATTAAATATTATCCTTTACGTTTTTTTTCTCAAAAATGTGTTACACTATCAGGTTCTCACATACAAGAAACAACACAAAAAAGAATTGCTACATACTTCTGAAAAGACTAATTCATGATAATTGTAAAAAAATTAGTTCCAAACTCTGTTATAATTGATAAATACAACGCTTAACAATAACACATTTGATTCTATTTGCTTTTCAACCAACCAAACAAAAATACACCATCACCACAAAAGCCTTGTCCCACGAAGATGTCCTCCTTCTCCGCGACACATTCCCACTCGCCCCTCTAAATATAGCAAAAGCAGAAGATACCCTCTTACCCACACACAAACCTCCGGCTCCTTTGGAGTCACGAACTCTCTCGCTCTCGCGGGAGAGTAAATAATCGCTGCACGAGACAATGCACAATACCGGCCGCAAGAACTCGCTATGCCGCACGCGGAGAAAGTAGCAGCGTCAGCAGCGAGAGTCGATGTATACTCGAAGGAGTAGGTAGAGATTTAGCGAGTTTATCCGCGATATCGCGCGCGCGCGCCGCGGCTCTTTCTCTCTATAAGATCGAAGTAGGTGCGAGCAGGCCGTTTATGCCCGCGCCCGCGACCGCGTGTGAATTTATGTAGTGAGGATAGATAGGTGTAACAGGTTGATGCTCGCGGTTGCTTTGTTGGCTGTATAAGAGATTGGAGTTTGATGAATAGATTGTGAGATTGATTATTGTGTTTGCTGATTGGAAGACATTTACTTAGCACAGCTTTAATATGATTTAAATAGTACATTATGCATCAAGGGAGTAAAGTGGGCAATGTACGCACTGTGTGACGTTCGGCATTTCACACAGTGCATGCTTGCCTACTGTACTCCAGAGGTGCGTATACTACTTTTCACCACACCCCCGTAAAGAAATGACTGTACGCATCTCAGCAGGCCGTACAGTACCCCATGCTCTGCCTAGAAGTAAAGTGACTTGTGTACGCGCGACGCGCTGTTTTACCGCTCGAGACGCAGTCGAGAGCGGAAAAAGGCGCATCGCGCATGCGCAAGTCACTTTATTCCCTAGGCAGTCCATGCGGTACTGTACGGCCTGCTGAGAGGGCGTACAGTCAGCACTTTACGCGCAGTGTGGTGAAAATGTATTTAATGTAACGTTGTTTTAATAAATTGTTGCTTTTATACTAAAAGTCTTTATTTGTCATTACAAGAACATTTTACTAAAAATCTGACAATCCCAAATAAATTAAGTTTTATTAGTTTTTAGCTTGCCAATCAGATTAATTTTTTTGTATAGACAATGTCATCTTATATGATTCGAAAGTGAATCCGATACATTTTCAAACCCACCGAGCCACGACATAGCTACCAAATATTGAAAATCTCAAAGCAAGAAAAACCCGTAGCTGTAGTTTTTTGTCGACCAACGAAAGTTACCTCTTCCAACGAAATGGACAGTCCGGGCAGTCTAGCCCACGATCAACAACACCAGCTTCATCCTCGAGGGCACTTAACGAAGAAGAAGAAAAGCGCGCCGAGGCTTATCTAAAGCGGAAAATCAAGAAAGCGCTCGCCTCGCAGCGCAACGATCTTACGTAAGACGTCCCGAGCTGCGCGCGAGCGCGAGGAAAGTAGGCAAGGCACGAATTTGGTTATTCGGTCAGCGGAGCTCAAGCTCGTCGCCGCGGGCCAATGAACGCGCGTATATATACACGTTATACACACTGTGCGCGCGACGCGCGACGACGACGACGCGACGGCTTCATTTTTCTTCGAGCAACAGCTGTGCAGGTGGACTTTCCTCGGTAAAAAGGAAAAGCAGCGCGGGGAGAGAGCGAGCGTTTGCTTTCCGTGTTTCGATGGGTTTTCATGAAGAGTCTTTTGAAGAACTATTGATTGAATTTTTAAATAAGTTACAAATAAGTGTCGCTGGTCTAGATTATTATTTATGAATAAGTATGCTCTTTACATGTCAGGTTTGCAGTTTTATTCCTGGATTAATTAAAGCTCACATATCGAATAACTTTTTTGTAACGTATGCATATAAAAGCGTTCTGATAAAATTATATTTAAACCTGCTCATCTTCATTTTAAGAATATGCAATATCAGTCACCCTAAAATAAATACTAACTCACATTGTAACTTAAATATTAAACGAAAATTATCCGTAATTTATATTTCCATCTCCTCAAATAACTTTTTTTATTTAAACTGCACTCTCCCCATCACCCATTCCACTAAATGAAAGCCCATTAAATTTTCAATTTCCATTCTATTTTTCTGAACATCGTCAAATATCATTCCCACCAATCTCAACCTACAATCCCCTCGTTCGCAAAAAAAAAATCACTCGTGAACTCTCTCACAACGTACTCATCAGTATATATAACGCGCGCGCTCCTCGCGATAATCGCGACGCCTGCCTGCGGAAGCTCGTGAAAAAATCTGACCCGGAAGCAATGCCGGTGGAATAGGCAAAGAGCCACTGCTATACTACACAGTCGCCTAGGCGCACGAGAGAGAGAGAGAGAGAGAGAGAGAGAGATAGAGAGAGAGCGTACATGTGCGAGCTGCATGCGCGCGCGCGTATCCCACGGAAGCTATCGGTCCCATTGATAGGGAGGTTAGGAGGTTCGTTGAACCGCGAGAGCGCCTCGACTCTATTGCACGCTTGCGTGTGTGGGTTGGTGCAGTTGCAGTTGCTCTCTTGTGTGTGTGTTCGAGGAGAGCTGTAACAGGTCGCTGACTCTATTTCGCGATGCGGCGCTTGCCGAGCATACGTTGTATATAGGTAGGTAGAGTGTACGCGTGGACTCGAATGTGCAGTGCGATTTTGTATGGGGTTAATTAAGTTTTTATTTTATTTTACTTTTAGTTTTTATAATTATGCTGAAATGAATTTGAAAAATTATATTGAGTTATTATTAATGCTTGAATTGATTATGGACGTTAACTTAAATTAATGAAGTAGAACTGTCGCTTATTTTTGATAAAGATGTAGAGTTAATCATTTTTTGAGTGAATTTTCAACCGGTATTAGTTAATAGTCTAGTGGACCAGGAGAAATAATTATATTAGTTAACATAAAGAGCGAAACTGGACTCTGTGGCAGTTACTCGGAATAACGTACAGCGGGTTAAACTTCTTTCTGTTACAAGAAAAAGTAAAAAACGAATTTGTCCTAAAGCTACTTGAAGTTAAATATCAACAAAATACGTAAAAAACGAAATTTTTATTTCATTAATTTTTATATTAGGTAGTAATAATTATATGGTACTCGAGTGATATTATTATACATTTTTTTACACTTTTGGGTATAAATAAGATATATTTAATCCAGTTTGAACCAATGCATGAACAATATTTAAAAGATCATTTTTTGTTAGTAAGTATTCATTAAAATACAGTAAATTGTAAATTGTGGTACAATAATTTTCAGACAAAGTCACGTTGAAACCAATGAAAGCATCAAATCCTCACAACGCATACCCTTCAAAATCCTAAAATTCATTACCCACAACAATGCGCACATAAAACTCCGCACTAAATCACCCTTTCCCCAAAAAAGAACATCAAACTCCTCTCGTAACTAAACCATTTGCATCCGCTACCTCTCTCATCCAAAAAAAAAGGCCACCGCCTCAACGCAAACCTCTCTCCACTCTCGCATCGCCATCAACCGTCCCCATAAAAGCCCAGCGCGCATCGACGTTCGCACGGCGGTGCGCGCGAGCATTTTTCTCCTTGCGTCGAGCCTCCTAGCGGTGCACCGAGTCAGCAGTGGCCGGCCACTATATACTTCGTAGGAGTGCAAATGAGATCGTTAAAGGCGCGCGCGCCGTGCACCGGCCGATATTCTAACGCCTATTGGCCGCTACGCCGATAAATCAAAGTCCTTCTCTCTCTCTTTCTCCGAGCATTGGCCCCTAGAACCTCGAGCGCGCGCGCGAGAGAGAGCCAGTGCTAGTGGTAGTTGCACGTGTACAGTTAGGCGAACCAAATTCGCGACAATGAACGAGGAAGTCGCTTGGCTGAAGCTACGATGCGCCGTGGCTAGGAGAGGCTACGTACGACCTATTTTTAGGCGGCAGCGGGCGAATGTTAGAAGCGCCGAACGGTAGAAGTGCGCGTGCTGCGTGTGCACTGCGCGATGGGGTAGTGCGAGATTTGCCTTTTGTGGGATTGGTGCGTGTGGGGTTTTTTCGAGGGAACTTATCGGTTGGAAATGTGTGGTAGAGTAGTGAGGATGTGCGTGAGGACTTAGAGCTGGTTTTGCGGTGTTAGAGGTTCGCACGTCAATTAACGATGAGATTGGTATGTAGTGCTTTCTTTTGAGTGCTATGGGATAGGAATTCGTGTTATTATTTGTGATAATTGCGGATTCACTTTCTTATGCTTTCCTCAACATCTTTTCATTAATAGAGAGTATACTAAATGCTTGCATTTCTAGAAATCATAATTTATTTGAGCTAGAATTGGATTACTATAAAAAGAAGGCACTTACAATTTTAGAATATTTCCTTCTGATTACTTCTAAAAATACACTCTCTTCCTTATAAATAGCGTAACGTAGTTCCAAGCATACGTCAGTCAGGAAGTAGTTTGTTACTTTACTTATCTTATTATTAAGTTTACCATTCAAACGAAAACCTGATTGCACCAAAGCCATAGATACGCTCCCTTTACGAGAATGAGCGACAACGAAGATAAATCTATCGATCGATATCGACCGACCGAGATAATTCCAGAGAGCGGCATCGCAGGCCGGGGAGGCATCACATTATACTCGTGCGCGCTGCGCGGCCAGAAATCGTAGTATGTCAGTGGAGTGGCCCGGCCCGATTCGAAATCGAGCGTTCGAGATCGGCGCGCGCTCGCGCCCCGACGACCGCATTCCTCGCGCCTATACTCCTCTTTTCCGATACCGAAGCTACAATTCGAGAGATACTTTTCGGGGGAGTACAATGCAAACGAATGATTTACTGTTTTGTTAATTTGATGTTTTTTTAATGTATTTGGCGATTAATAGAACTTAGACCGTTTGTAAAACGCCTTTGAAGTCAGAAACAAAACATTTTCACAAAAATCGTTAAGAAATGGCTTGTAACTACTTTTTAGCTCATCTTTGCGTTAATTTAACGATTTTCAATGCGATTGATTTATTTTTACACAAATTGGTAGTAAATATGACATGTACTAGTCTAAAAATCGTTTAATCTAAGCTCAAAATAGTCAATTCCATCAGGCTATATCGAAACTTTTTCTTTATTAATTGCAAATAAATCGGTATTACAAAAATCTCCACAAAAATCACAATATCGGTTTATTTTTTGCGATACTTTTCCACTCGTGACTCGATTCCATCAAGCCACAAGGAAAACAATAAAATAAACTCAGTTCCGCGAAAAAAAAAGAAGATTTTACATCGCGCCTTTCAGCCGAAACATCGCACTCGCACTCCGGGCCTGCGATCAACAAACCAATTAACCCAAGCCCACATCGGCATCCACGAGCAATGAACAAAATTCCTTCTATACCGCAAGCTTGCACCGAGCCCCCGCCCGATACAACAATAAAAAAACCCACTTGGAAATATCCGAAAATCGCATTAAACGATCGCGCGCACGTGCGCCTTTCGCGCGGTAAAATTTCGGCGCTGCCGATGCACACTCCCGTCGATGCAGTTCGCTCACGTATTTCCGCACGCGCGCGCGCGCTGGGCAGAGATTTTGCGCGTGGCCTTGTCCCCGGTCACTGGCACTTTTATATCCAGCCCGGGAATCTCTCGCACGAATATCGCGCTCGCGTGCGTCATGAGCCGCGTGTGCGTGTGTGCGGGACGCGGCTATATACGCCGCAGGTTCAAGGGCCGCGGCGATCGGCCGAAAAGCCTCGGCGGTCAAGGTCTCGGTGGTTCTCTCTTTTTTTTTTCGTAGTCGAGTGTTCTTCGCGCTCTCTTCCTACTACTTCTAGACTTTTTTCTCGCGTTGAATGGATATGTTTTCTTTTTTTTTTGTCGAGATAGAAGGAGGAAGAGAGTGGTGGCGTGATTGATGGATTGCGGTGTGGAGGCTGTTGCGCAATGAAGTGTGGAGGTACAGCCTGGTCGTTTTTTTGCGCTGGTGGTTGGAAGGCGCACGCGCCATTTTTTTGGAGGTAACGATGAGTCGGCGGCTCGAGCTGTGCCGTAATGGTACGAGTGACTTCATTTTGTTATGCCTAAGGAATAATGATCTTTTCTACGCTGGATGGTTGGTACCAGGAATTGTTACAGTTACTAACTTCTTTACCGATTTATGCCATGTCAAATATTAAATAGTATTTATGATGTTTTATTTTGGGCTTATTATTATTATTGTTTATGTTAATGCAAATATGAATTTTTATTATATTCATTAAATAATTTAGAAATTATTGAAAACTTTTCTGTCACCGGTAAGCAGCAGCAAGCATACAAATCATGACACCTATACTCTGCATCGGAATACGAATTGTCCAATAACATATCTGTTTTTGTATTATGACTTAGTATATAAGGAAGTGCCTATAGACACTCTGAAGTTCTAGTAGCTTCTTGACCCTGAGTGATCGTAACACACGCGCGTGTAGGTACACTCGATTTCCTTCTAAAAGCAGAAGAGTTCCAAAACATACACATACACACGGACACATACGTAGGGAGAAGAAGAGGACGCGTGCCACGCGTCAGTCGGACACGTGTGCAAAATTCCCCAACTACGCAGCTCGCTGCTTGTTTCTTTGCTCCGTCCTATGTCCTCTCTTCGTTCGTCTTGTAACTATGTACGTAAATAGGCGCTCTTTAAATGTACAAAATTCATCGGCGAGTACCGATAATGTTTGTGCTTTTCTTCCGTCTCGTTTGAAATTTATATCAACTTGGAATAGGATGGCTTTGCAGAGAAATGTTTTTACTTTGAAAATTGGATCAGGATAAGGTTTAATAACAAATTTAATAATACCGAAAGTTTAAAGCTTTTAATTATATACGCATTTGACACTAAATTTGAACGTTGGGCTTAAATCGTAGCGATTAATCAAACAACGTTTAAAGTGGTTACAATTATATGGCACGAGCTCTATGTGTTTTAGAAAGTAAATCGAAAAGCTAGTTATATATTACAAATAACTTTAAAAAATAGTTATCATTTCGAGGTTTGATAAAACGCTTATTCGATTAGTAACTCGCCATTTATTACCGATTTTTTGTAAAAGTGACTTGTTTCTAGTCTAAAAAGCATAAATAGTCTCATTTCTACCAGAGAATGCTGTATCTTGTTATTATAATCTGGCGTGCCTTATAAATTGATCGTATAATAAACTTGTACAGTGCTAACTGTAGACACAAACACTTCGATTCCGCGGGCTTATAGAGAGAAGATCGGTAGTATCGTAATTCAGACATCATTAGATCTATTAGATTGTAGATATTTCATTAGCGCCGCAGTTGGAGAAGCAGCGATAGAGAAACACACTGTTTGTTTTATAGACTCAGGTAGCGTATCCTCCGGGATAATACATGGCTTGATTATTTATTATTGTGTTTATAAGACCGTGCTGATCTGTTTACGCTAGCACGTGCAATTAATGGTACACGCGTTTTACTGTGAGAAATGCTATTGCTGTTAACACTTGTAGATTCTAGTACTATATTTTGTTTTATTTGTGCGTATAAATGTTTTATGTATAAAAAAGTATTAAAACTAACTTTTAATAGATGATGAAAAATAATATATTGCAATCGCTTTTTTAACACGTTGAAATCTTCGTATCTTACAGAGCTAAAACAACTTAATACTTTCTTGCTTTTAATTTTTAATTAACATTTTTAACTAACTTTAAAAAATCTGTAACGGAAGCGCAGATCGAAGATAACCGCAAAATGATGTTTAATATTCTGAAAGAATTCGTTTTGATTTTTTAAACTTTTTAATAAAAAGGCATAACCTACATACAAGAAAACTACATTTTTATTTTCGGTAAAATCAACGTGCTTTTCCGTGTATTACACTTTTTATTTCAATCTCTGTATGGTAAAGACTTTTTTTAATTAAAAAAAATACTAAATATTTGTCATTCATTATTTACGTATCTTTCTGTGGATCGCATACAAAAATAAAAAAAAAGTTTTTTTATAGGTCAATTAGCCAGTTTTAAAATAAAAATCTACTAAGCTGCTACTGTTTATCATGTAAAGTTAAAATAACCAAACGAACGCCTCGAAATAAAGCGATTCCTCCATAATATGAAAGAAGCCCAGAAGAGAACGAACGAGAAGAAGAAAGGAAGACAGAGGAGAAAGAGAGAGAGACTAACGAAGATCGTTGATCCTCGCCTCGAGGTGTCACTGACTCCCCGCACGTAGGTGATCGACCTCACCGCGTGCTTCTCTCTCCTCCTCCTCCTCCTTCCAGGCTGTTCACTCTCTTACACGGTGCTCGCGCACTTCTCTTTCTAAGGCTCTCCTTTGCGTCTTCCTCGACTTCTCTCGTACGTGTATAATGTTGGTGTATGTGTGTGTGTCTCTTATATAGCGGCGGAGAGCGTGTGCCAGTGACGTAACGCCGGTTATTCAACCTGGTTGTGTGCCGGTGAATGCCAAGGCCCTCGCGCGTACAAAGTCTCTCAGGGAGAGAGGGAGAGAGAGAGAGAGAAAGAGGAGGACTACCGAGCGGAGAGCAACGAGCGAGCGACGCTTTGAAAAATCGTTTTTAAACGAGCTCGAGCTCAAGTCGGGAGCTTCGCTTCGTTTGTTCTTTAATAACTGGGGGATCGCGAGCGCAGTGATTCGATTATATCGCTGATGGTTTTAATAGGGGGAAGCTGGAGCGTTTCTTGTGTTGTTTTTCTTGTAGAGAGAGTTTTCTTTGTAAAGTGATTTTGGGTGGAGCTTTGATTCTTTTTTTTTGTAGGTAAATAATTTATTAAATTAGGTTTGAATTTATAATAATTAGTGCTAGAATTTTTATATATTTTTAATAAATTAGATGCCAAGGTATTCGTGATCGCAGTCAAATGTGTATATAACAATCTAATGTAATAAAATACAATTTTTTATATCTATAAATTTAAGAATAAATATAAGTTTTATTGAATTTTTGAAACTGTAGAAGCTCAAAGTACAATACACAGCAAAGAAAATGATTTTTAATTTAAAATATTTTTAACATCATTTCTTACGAATAATCTTTTGTTTTCAAATCTTGATTGTACCAAAATCATAATACTACTAAACTATAAGCATGTCAAATAAATTCAGATTCACCTCTAACATCATTAAAAATCCTCTTACTCTCTATAAAACAAACAGAAAGTATTAGATCATTAGAAAAAATAACCTAACCATTCGCAAACACTCTTTTTTCGCAAGCACATTACGCGTGCCATCATCTTTCTCTGTCTCTCTCTCTCTCTCACAACACATCGAAAAAGGTGAACGTTGCCGCGCAAGCGAAAGTTTCGGTGGCGGCGCCCATCGTTCACCCATACGTAAAACAACTCTCTAACGCCGATCAAACGAGCGACGAGTCGTCTTTTAAAAGCGAAAGAGAGAAGGAAGGAAAACGAAAGAAAAAAAAAAAGAAGATGGGAGAGGGGGCCAGCGCAACCGAAAGTGTTTGTACACGAAGCGCGTGCCCCCGTTAGACAGCGTATTAGGGATTAGGAACCGGCTTCGAGGCGAGGCAACGATTACGGCATAGGAGAGATGCTCGCGGCTTTCTTCGCTCGGTGTTGTTTGGTCTGGATTTTTTTGGAGGGGAGAGAGGAAGAGAGAGGAGGTGCCCGTGAAATTGTACCACGAGCGACCCGAATTATTATCGTTGTGCTGTGTTATAGGTTACAATCGATTAGTGCATCGTGCATGGTTACGTAATTAAATCTTACATATCCTGGAAGGATTTCTGAGGATTTTTTTGTTGTAAATTAAGTATACTTTTTATTTTAATATTTATCCTGTAGGTTATTAATGTGGGCGGTACGTATGAAAATTGCTATTTTACACACTTTTCATTATTTATTTTTAGATGTAAAAGGTTAGAATTTGTTAACAAAAAATAAAAATTGTACATTTTCTCTTACAATTATAAGAATTCTTTCTTTGAAATGATTTTGAAAAATATTTCACGTACAAGGCACAAAAATGACTAGAACAACAATGTTTATAGGTCTCTGAACCTTAAATATTAAAATTTATATTTGGAATGGTTAAATACCAAAATTTAAATTTATCTTCAATGAATCAGATATGAATAATACCGTTTTAAATTAGTAGTTCAGGTAAATTTATCATAACGAAACCTTGTTATCCCGCTAAACAGATAAATCACCTTTATTAATAAGAAACCATTCGCGAAATCAAAAAGCCAATTAATATCCCACATAAAAATGACAAAATCCAGAACGAAGCAACAACCTCCTCCAAAAATTATCCACGAGAAACCATGATAAAAAGAGAACGAGCGCGCACTCCGCATTCGCGTGTAAAAAGAGGTCGTTAACCGGGCCGGGGCAGAGCAAAGCTGGCGTGGCCGCGCGCGCGCGCGCCGAGATCCTCGCGAGGAATCAGTTTCGCGCGTATCCAGGACATTTCCTCGGTACACGAGGCTCTCCGATCCGCGCGATTCGTCCTGGAATGTTCCCGAGGCGGCAGCAGCAGCAGCCTTGAAGATATATATTCCGGCACGTGCGAGCATCGAGCGTCTCTCTCTTTCTTTGCCCCGTGTGCAGAAATGTGCCGTTACACATATATTCATTCGATGGGTATCCTGCGCGCGGAGGATTTCGAAGGAGTCCGAGAGTGCCACGAAGTGTCGACGACTGGACACGAGGATACCTTTGAAGACAGGATATTTTCTTCTTCTTTTTTCTTTAAGGAGGAGGAAGTCGAACGTGTATGGATATCGGGTCGATGGCTCGTTGGCTTCTGTGAATCGACGTGAAGGATGGATTTTCGAATCGATGAGTCTTTTAAGAAGGAGTGCGTGACTTTGCAGGAATGCGAGCGTGTAATGAGCGTTTTGTACTCGATTTTGAGATACATATTTAGGCGCTTTTCGTATTTGAAAATAAAATATTTTATGTTTTTATTGACCGTCTAACATCAGATCATAGAAATCGTTATCAAAAATACCGAGAAAATTCTGGGGTGGGTTTTGGTATTTAAAGATACAAAATTTGATGTTTTTCATTTCTCCAATTGTTGAGTTTTCTCGGTTGCTATGCGTCCAAAAATGACCAAAGTTCCCATTACAAGATCCGAAATGGCCCACTTTGATCTGATCCATACATTTAGTTTCAGGAATTTTAAGTTCGTCACATACAAATTTAAGGAAAACGAACAAAATATATGTATCCTACAAACGCCATACGGTGCTAGAGAAGTTTTTAATGAAAATACAATAGACTATTTAAGTTGACATATTTATTTTACACGTCATCTTTTCGGATAATAAAAACTCGACGAATCGATACGATTGATAGGTAATAAACATTATCAGTAATAACTATTTCCCATAAATCTTAATAATATAAAAGATGTTCTGTACACATTCATATCTATTAAATAATAAAGTTGCAGTCTGAAGAGAACGACGGACATATCTTAAAAATTTGTCTGACTTATTAAAATCAATCCTTCCAATTCACATTAAACAATGCGCATAAATGATAACGTCATCTTTAATGTAATATAATATTCATAATCTTTCTTTCTTGTAATCAAAATTAAATAAAACGATAACCATAATATAATTAATAATAATTCATGTTTGAAATGGTTGTAATATTCATTAACCAAAAATAATTTAATTGATAAGAATTTTTTCCTCATTCTTTTCATGACAATATCAAATTCTCGAACCCTCGTTAAAATTACAAAAAGATACGGCTCATCCTTATGTGAATCATATTACGTATTCCGTTCACCTCAAGAGCAACAACCTACACCCGAAAACTACAGTTCAAAAGCCTCCATTCGAAAAGGAAGTCACTTCCTCCGCCCTCATCTTCTAATCCACGAGCCCGCAAAAGAAGACTACCTCACCCCCACCCAAAAAAACGAAGAACAGCATCGAAGAATAAGACTAACAAGAATCGTATATAACCTCGCAGGAAGTCGGACATCCCCGAGAATTCGCATGTGCGCCTCCTTACATACACACACACACATACACTCACAGCCACGAAAGTCCTTTTCGCACGCGGTGTACACGTACACGTATACATGTACACACGCGTGCGCGGGTATTATATACTTTAACGGTTTACGCGTGTGCACGTATACAAGCGCGGCGCGCCGGTGAGTGACCTATGGCTTCGTACAATACACCTCTCTCTCTCTCTCTCTCTCTCTCTCTCTCTCTCTCTCTCTTGCTCTCTTGCGTTTATTGGCCGTGTCAACGTACCGAGTTTGTGTGTTCTGGCGTGTAACAGCGGCAGCGGTATGACCGGAGGAGAGCTTATATACCGGTTCATTTGTATGTGTAACGCGCCAGAAGGCGATCGCACGTGGCGCGAGCAGCGCGAAAAGTCCCGCGAAAAGCAAGAAGATGATTGGGGCGCCGGTTGCGTGCGTGAGATGTGCAATTTGCTGGAGGACTTTTGTCACTTGCGGATGGCAGATGCTGGAGTCTCTTTTTTTCTTTAAAGAGATTCTTGGTTCTGGTGAAGGGGTGGAGCTGAGACAGGAGTTCCTTGACCTTTTGTGTTTTTGCGTGAATATTACATTTTTCTTTTTATTGGAATGAGAAATTGTTGTTTATTTGAATATGATTTGTCAGAATCGTAGAAAATTCGTCAGATTTTAGTTTTAATTTGACCACTGTGTATAACTAATTATAAACTCTGGAGAAATATGTCAAATTCGGTTAAATACTTACAAAATATTTTGTTCTTAAAAACTTTGTCAAAATTTAACACATTTTTTCCAGAATTTTATATACTGTTCAAGAATTTAACAGAATTCGTCAGAGCTTGTCGTAATTAATTGCCGAATTGGAGCAAACGTGAGTCCAATCACTTTCAGCCGAGTCTTTAAGGAAGAATATTATAAGAAATTACGCCGTTTACGATTACATACTTTACCGTAAACGGCATAATTTATCATTATCAAAAGAGAAATGCAGCAAATAAAAAGCCGAACTTTCTATTTCAAGATCGAAGCCCGTAATTACGCGATTAATTTCCATTACCCGACGACTCGTGCGCATAATGAATTTCATACGCGGAAATTGAGCTGTCAGCACGAAAAAGAAAGTAAAATCTTCAATACACACACGCACACTCCTCTCTCTCCTCAACTCCTATGAAAATGAGATCGCGGCAGATCGAGAGATCGATTGTGTCGCGCTTCTCGCGCGTGTACCTCCCGTTTTTTTCGATTTTCGTAAACAACGTGTCGATACATCTCTCGAGCAAGTGTTTCTCCACGCCACCACGGGCTGACCAAACATCGAGTCGGTATAGTCGCGCGCGAGCGGCAATTACGAAACAGTATCGTCGATGCGTGCGAAGAGTTTCGTCGGCGTGTAGGCATGTACGTAATTAAGTAAAACGAATCGGCGGCATGCAAATTTCGCGATCGACGGGAAAGGAGAACAGCGGGTCAGTGTCTCGACTATTTCGGAGTGTGGGAATTATCATTAATTTTGTATAGCTGCTTGTGTTTAGCTCGCATTGAATATAAAAGGTCTTTTTAATTATTCGGTGGGGGTAATTATTGTTTATTTGTAAACATTTGGAGTAAAACCTTGAATGGCATTACCGATTTCTTGGGATTTCTTAATGCGATAAATATTTTACGTAAATCGTACACTGGAAAAAGTATTTTATCAAGGTTGTAATTTTGATGATTTTTGCAGAATAATTTGTTATTATAATTTCCAAATCTGTGTATGTAATAATAAATAACATCTTTTACTCCAACACCTCAAATATTAATATTTACAAGATACTACAATCACTCTGCATTTCTTTCGAATCTTAATTTTTCAAAAGAATCATATCGATTATTATAATATCAAACTTTATTTGCTTATTGCCGATAACGAATATTATATTTGAACTGCTGCTACTGTTTGTTATTTTATAATTTTTTTATTGGTTCTAGCTCATGCGATAGCTTTATCCATAAAAGAAAAATCGTATTCTACTTATACTTTATTTATTTCTTCTTATTTCATATAACTAGAGCGACAAAAACCTAATAATCCTAATAATCAATACATTTCTTTTAAAAAATTCCCAATATTCCTTTTTCTCCTAACGCCACAGTAGGAAATTCTCGTTAAAAATCGAAAGTGAGCACCAAGTCCCCAAAATCGATCACCCACCAATCTCCACAACCAACCTACAACCCAAATTCCACAAAGACCATCATCGATCTCCCAAAATATCGCATCAACCACAAACACCAAACTCCACTCATTATAGACCAAACCACATACAGGACACATCCAGGAGAGCAGCAGCAGCAGCATCAGGCAGACACTATTATACGCGTATAGCGCAACAGCGCCCAACTGGGTCGCCAGGGCAATGACCATCCAGCGAGAGCAACAGCAGCAACATCAGCAGCAGCAACAGCTTCGAACTCAAATTTGATTAAAGTCGCCTCGGGTGCTGCTGCCACCGCTGCTATGTAACTTCGAGACCCGAGCATCGGCCCGCTCTTGCGTTGCGCAAGTTACGCTTTTTTTTCTTCTTCTTCTTGTTTTTTTTTTTAAAGGCGAGAGCGGCGCGCGAGCTATCCTCGATGACGGCACTCTCACTGCTCCCTGGGCTGCGCGTCTCGTTTTCATCTAATTGACGATTGCGCTGGGGAACTGGGTGTGTGTATAATGGTTAAGGCTGGAGGTTGGATTTGGTGATTTTGTGCGTTTGGGATTTGAGGGAATTTTGGATGGATTGCGGGTAATTTGGGGATTGAAAGGAACGATTGAGATGAGAGGTTTGAAGCTGGAGTGCGAGTGAAGATGAAAGTTTTGGACTTTCGGACTTTTATTGGGTGTTGTTTTGACTTACGAGGTGAGTATTATGCTTTCGAGTCTTGGATTGTAATATGCAGGTTCTCAGACATTTTTCAGTCGAATTAGAAAATGAAAAGTAGTCTTGGAAGTTTGAATTTATAGCCTATTCATTTTAAAATATGACTTATGATGAGTAACAACGAAATCTATCGTTATTATAATTCCTATAGGATCCAATTTCAGATATTATCTACTTCTTAGTGTAAATCAGACCATTTATGAAACACTTTCTACACTAAAAGCAAGTCATTTGTACAAAAATCGGTAAAAATTACATAGTTTCTAATGTAAAAATCGTTTTAACCTCAACATGATCAATTTTCTCCTCGTTAAATTTGAAACAGTGAAACTTTATTAAGAAAAAGTTATTAGTCCTTAATTCCTACTTATAAGTAAGCCACTAATTAAAGCAATTACAGTTGCAGGCTTATCCCTGGTAGTTATTGTATTATGTACAGTTTCCATTTCAAATTAACCAAATACCATCCCCACCAAACCCTTCGATCCCTCATTCAAACAACAACCATTTCTCTTTTGCTCTTTCGTCGCCCATAATTACACAACCGCGCGCGCGAAGCTACATAAGAGTCTCGCAGCCTCGGAGTCAACGAACGCTCGCTACATTGCGTATATACCACACCGTACAGCTCGGAGTCGCAGCCGGAGCCGATTGCGAGCGCGGCGCGCAGTGAAAAGAAAAAAAAAAGGATCGTGGGCGCGCACAGCCGCGATTATTTGACCGAGAAAAGGAGGCCCGCGGGCGCTTTTGGCGCGTTGTTTCGCAAAATCCCCGCTGTCGCGGTCCAGCGATCGAGCGCCGAAGTGGTGAGCAAGGACAGGCCGACCCGATTACGATGCATCGAACTCTGGAGGTTATACGACGCGGAGTGGAAATGGAGCTTGCTGGAAGAAAATTGAGGTGGGTCTTCGTTCTCGAACTTTCCGTGAGTGGAGAGTAGGCTGCAAAAGTTGGAGGTTTAGGAGAACACGTTCCTGTGGTTATTAACATTGTTTCAATTTGTTTCATATTTTTACGGTCAAAATCATCCTCGCTATTTCATTTCTAAATTCTTATCGAGAATAGCATGTGAAATAGTTGAATTACTCGTTTCTTCCGAATATAAGGTTTTTTTATTCAGAATTTGATATTTCATCATTGTTAGAGTTCAATTTGAATGGAATTATGAAGCAGCATAATGGAGAGGTTTAACCTATTTCTATTTTCATTGTTAAAACCCATAACTAAAGTACAGAATCCAAGCCGAGTTTTAATTCCTTAGAAATTTTCTATAACGAAAAATGTATTTGTAAATGTTAATGATATTCTTTAACGATAGTAGACTGTACTTAATTCCGAAGGATACTGTGAATCTTCTTTAATTTTGGAGTTCTATTAGAAAATACTCCTAAGTAAACGTAATGTTAAATCTTAATTTATGTTAGTTCGTTATACATTCCCTTAATAATACGTAGGTCTCTAAAAGGGCATTAAATACTCCTGCACGCTGTCATATTTTGCAACACAGCATATTGACATTTTTACTTCTACTTCTCCGCGAGATTTACAACACAAGTCATTTGCAACAAGTAAAAGTGCTAAAGAAACCGCCAAGAGCACGCTGTATAAACCTATCACAAAGACAGAACCCACGCTAAAAGCGTCGTACATTTGTGACATCCGCTAGAATTATGCATGACACCAATAAATATATAGGCTCCGCTTCTGCTGCACGGATTTCAATAATTTATCGAGGTCAACGCGCGCGCGCGCAGCTCGCGGACAATACAGTTTATCGCTTCGCTACGCGTAAAATGTAATAAGCAACGCGCTCCTCTTGCAGAAACATCATTAAAAACCGTAAAAGCCATTAACTGCCCGCGCGCTTAATCAACTGCTAACGCGCGCGCGCGAGCTTGTATATATAAAATTTATAAGAGCGCGAGTGACATTGAAATCGCTCGGTGTAAAAGCTGAATTGTCGCAATGAAAACGGCCACTTTACGACTCCGTGTAACGCGCTGTAAAGTATACGTGTCGTACAAGGCGCGCGTCTAGGTGTAAGACTCTTATAGGCTTGCGCGATATGATATTCCATATAGCGGCTCGCGAGGGTTAATCGCGCGTGCATGTATATAAAGGCGTAATAGCATTGTCGTCGTCTCTCGCACTTGGCGAGAGGTTCGAGGGTCACACCTTTAGCGGCTGCCAGTCGAGGATTATATTATCGCATTGACACGCTTGCATATCCTGCTTTTGCGCTGTGCTATGTATGTGCACGGCTAGCGACTTCGATCGTTAGTTACGTCACGTTTGTAAGATATAAAAGGCTTTACATTCTAATTGGATGTAGTACGTGTGTATGTGTATGTGTGTTGGGAGCGGGATGACCGTATAGCAGTGCGCGCTTGGAAGTTTTAAATGGCCTTTTACACTTTGTGCGGAGGGACGTTATAGCGATTGGCAGACGATGCTGATAGATTCATAATTGATGAGGTTTTCAGGCGAGATATCGAGTTAATAATGCGATGAGGCTCTTGATTGTTTTAGCATTGTTCTAAGCTAATATCATATGTTTAATTGCTGTATTAGTTATTGAAAGAATGATTGCTTGATTTTATGAAAGTTATTTAAACGCTTTCGTATTTCATTCAGTAGTATGAGAAGAATGGAAATCTTCACACGATTCTTTATTTCACGGACTTAAATGATAATAATGAAAAAAAAGACATTACAAATAAAAGTACACAGTAAAATGATCATTTATTTGTGTTGCTTCTTGAAATTATTTTGTTCTTAAAACAAGTAACAACAATGCAAATTTTAATCACATTATAAGAATTCTGTAATGACAATAAGAATAGGTTGATTGATCAATTAAAGAAATATGTTTTACTTCTTTTAAGAAACACATACACAAATGAATGATTTTTGAGAAAATAGAAAAAACATTTCTTCACTCGAGAAAAAATACGATCTTCTAAAATGATGTTTTGACAAAAAATTAAAATAAAATAGCTAAAAGAAAACAATAATTATTAAAAATAAAAATATTTATCAACAATTCTCAACTCTACTCACTCTAAACATAATTCCTTTATTTTTCGTCTTTAGATTATTTTTAGATTTGAGTCTTAATATGTTAGTTATCGACCACCCTTTCTAAATGCATTTATTAAACTCAACAGATTTGTCTGTACCTGCCTGCCTCGCTGTCTGTCATAGGATCAAATCTTGCAATTACTTTTCTACCCTTCGTCTCCAAATCACTCGTCGTGTAAAGAAGCCATTACAACCCTTTCATCCACGAATAAAGAAATCCTCTGAAATTCATTGCACTACATCATTCTTTGAATAATAAATACCCCACACCGTCTAACCCCAAATTCTTCCCTCTCAAAACCCACAACCTATTCAATCTCACGACCCTCCACAATCCCACCCCGAATCACGCAGCTCAAGACTCCCAAAATCCTCACCCATTCACCCCTGTTCACACATGTCGAAATCGCGAAAGCGAATCCCCCGCGCCTCTAACGCGCTTCTTACTTTCTATACGTATATACATTATACACTCGCTCGCTCCTCGGGAGCAGCAGCAGCAGTATTGTGGCTCGGCCTTGATTCGTCCGGGGTTAGCGTCCGACATCCAGGCCAAGCCGCCGTCGCCAGCGCGTAGCGGCGGCGGCGGCGACGGCGGTTCTCTCTTGCCCAATCGCGAACGGCTCTCTCGGACGCACATTTGTCGGTCGCTGTTTGTGCGCGATCGCCGAGCGGAGCCGCGCGCCGAGTGGATAAATGAGGTCTCGCGGTATATAGGAGAGCGAGAGCTGAACTGCGAGCTCGCGGCGACGCGCAGAGGAGGAGGCGCGGGACTTGCGAAATTCCTTTTTGGAAGCGCGAGGTGCGGAGCGAGAGGCCTTTGATTTCTTTCGCGGGGTGTAGGGGAGGAGGGAGCGCTCTTGCTTTTGGATTTCGAGTTTGGGTTTTTTCAGGTTTCTTTTGGTTTATGGGGTTTTTGAGGTTTGGAGTGTTGCGTTAAGAAGAGTGATTGATAAGGAGGTATTTAAGAAATCTGGGTTATTTGATGGAAATCTTTTGGGTACACTTGTTTTTGAGAAATGGTTTCTTCTAGTAAGAGGAATAATTTTGAATAAGTTGCTACACGGAGAGTAAAATATTGGAATTGCTACTAAATGGGGTTAGGACTGAGTACAGTGTAAGGTGGGAAAATCGGAGGAGGAGCGGAAAAAATGGAGGAGGGAGCGCTCTTGCTTTTGGATTTCGAGTTTGGGTTTTTTCAGGTTTCTTTTGGTTTATGGGGTTTTTGAGGTTTGGAGTGTTGCGTTAAGAAGAGTGATTGATAAGGAGGTATTTAAGAAATCTGGGTTATTTGATGGAAATCTTTTGGGTACACTTGTTTTTGAGAAATGGTTTCTTCTAGTAAGAGGAATAATTTTGAATAAGTTGCTACACGGAGAGTAAAATATTGGAATTGCTACTAAATGGGGTTAGGACTGAGTACAGTGTAAGGTGGGAAAATCGGAACTGATAAAACCTATTTTGATTGATTCCTAATATAATATAGTAGTAATCAATCCTCCTTGAAGTATTGAATAATATTGAATAATAGGATTAGTATTTAAATAGTTATCATGAAGTCTATGTGTATACGCATTTTGTTAATATAAAAGCATGGAAAGCGGAGAGATTGGAAATTACGCGAAATTTTATTCATCCCTATACAGGTTAGTACTGAGTCCTAACCTCCGTAGTACTGTCAACTCATTTTACTCTTTGTCTCTGAATTCCTACCCTAGTATAGTAATCATTACTAACTTTTTCTCTCCGTGTATATGAGGAATGAAATATCATGGATTGAAGCGAAAATTTATGAATTGAAACATTTTTCACCAATTTAAAAGAAACTATTTTGATTCAAATAGTTAATAGTTATTCAATTATCTTAAACCGAAACTTCGTGTAATATTATAACGAGATTTTCCTAAAATCCAAATAACGTTTTTTTAAAGTTTGGTTAATATAAGACTTCTCCGTTTAAATACTTATTTAAAATTATTATTCTTCGTTTTTAGTTCAAAAGACTATTTCTCTGAGTACATATATAAATTTTTGTAATTATATACCAATACAAATTATACATAAAAATACATATTTTCTAAGAAAATGTACTATTCATATTTGTACGTTACAGCCGTATTTAATTTTTTATAAATATACAAAATTACTACTTAATACAATGTAATCCAGCAATTCAATTGTAAATTGTACTATTACAACAAAATTAAATACATCTTTAAGTCAATATACATTCATAATATTAATTTTTGCTAAACTATCTTTCACAGAGTACTAATTACCACAATGAATTTCCGCGTTACTACTACTTTAATACTACTGCCCGTCGCACCATCAACAATCCTCACTCCAGCCTAGCCAGCGCAGACTGACGAGCTCTCCTCCATCTCTCCCGCTGCTTTCTCCGCGACTCTCAACACGGCAGCAGCGGCGGCTCACTCGCGCGACGCCGATCGAGAGTAA
Organism: Gastracanthus pulcherrimus; assembly: GCA_949152435.1. Taxonomy (NCBI): domain Eukaryota; kingdom Metazoa; phylum Arthropoda; class Insecta; order Hymenoptera; family Pteromalidae; genus Gastracanthus; species Gastracanthus pulcherrimus. The sequence continues at coordinate 23,717,970 of OX424574.1, read as the reverse complement.
AAGCCGTCTCGTCCCGCGTGGAGAAAGAGGAGCTGCTCGAGCTCGATCATCGGCGCGGAGAAAGGTGAAAGCACTCTCTCCTTCTCTTTCTCCGCTCCGCGGAATGCCTGTACGTACGTACATACACGCGTGCGCGTTTTTCTCTTACGCGCTCGCTCTCGTGAATCCTTCGAATGCATTAATTTTCGTAATGGATCGTCATAATTCGAGGTGCCCCGCGCGCGTGTACGAGCTTCGACGTTTTCTTTTTGGAAGAGAGAAAGAGAGGAAGGAGCGCACGGGTGAAAGCAAAGGTTTTTTTCGGTGCACGCGCGCGAGTGTTGCGTAACGATTACAGAGGCGATCGCGCGGCGGTGAAAAGAAAGTCAGTGGGCTTCCTAGTTGGTAACGATTACGTTTTCTCGCGGGTGAGGGGGGAGGTGAGAGAGAGAGAGAGCGGGTGGATATTTGTTGTCGAGGGGAAATGGTTGGTATGAATTGGGTTGCGGTGTAAAAGGGATATCGGTGTTTATGGGTTGGTGAGGTAACGTAATCTGTTACAGTTGCTTAGGAGGTTATTGTTTATGTAAGTGAAGAAAATCGGTAATAATTCGTCGTACAAAATACTTTCTCGAATTTTCGTTTAAAGAATCAGTGAAAAATATGAACCGTATGTTTTACAGTTAAATTAGGCATAGTGCGTTTCTTACACATAAGAATTGTACACGTAATTATTGTGCACAATTTAGCATTGGTCAAATATATCTATATATAATTTGACCATTGCTAAATTGTGTACAATAATTACGTGTATAATTCTTATGTGTAAGAAACGCACCATGCCTTAAATTAGACCGATATTAAAGGCGTTTTATTATTTCTGATTTTAAGCAATGAACAAAAAGTTGTGAATATTACATACCGACGTCCCTTACGAAGACTAACACATTTCAGATTTCTCAAAAACACCGAATTCTTTCCAGAGGTCTCTTATAAAAAACTAGCACTTTCTAGCAATTCTAATTATTACTAACACTTTCTTAGATCCTCTAAAATATTTATAGTGTTTGTCTGAGGTGCTAGTTTTCTTAAGATACGTCGATACTATAAATCTATATTGTATAAGCTACCTTTATAAAAGATATTTCATTTAAAATATAATGTGCATTTAACGTAAGCATGCGTATCATGCCGTTTAGTCCAGAGTCGCTTACGTGGCTCTAAACGTCGCGTATACGAAACAACTCAAAACCTTAACCCAATAATTCAACGCGCCTGACAATACTCGCTCGCAATCCCTTCACCAATCTCCACGCCTAAACCAACTCACTCATCCTCCTCATTCAAGAAAAAAAAAAGATCACTCAACGATAGCCAATGATCCAACCACCGCACACTCCTCCCAATTACAAACGTAAACAGTTATACACGTTCCGATCAAACACACAGAGTGTCCCTCCTCCCTGCAATCCCAACAGTCATACCGAAGAGTCACGAATCTCCAGCTTCAGCTCCAGAAGAAAAAAAGAAAGGAACACAACGTCGAAGAAACGAAAAGAGAGAAAGAGAGAGAAGGGCGGATGTAGGTGTTTACGGGGCCGTCGTCGGCCGTACGGTTAGCCGCGTGCGAGTGATTCAGCGGCGGCGGTGGCGAAGGGTCGAGCGAAGAGGAGGTGGAAGAAGAAGAAGAGAACGAGACCCCGATAGCGGGCGTAGACCTCTAGAGCAGCGAGCGAGCGGATCGAGTGACGCTGACTCGAATCGCCCGCTTTTCGATCGCTCTTGGGTAAGAATTGAGGTACTTTTCACGTTGAACTTTGAGAAGAAAAGTTTGATTAACGATGAATTTTTCTGTATGATGATGTTCGAAGATTTTTTGTCAAATATATTATTTCATTCAGAATATTGAAAAGTGAGGAAATAAAGTAGTTGGTATACTTGGTGAGTTGAAGATAAAGAAAAGAAGCTACATTTTTTTTAACATATCATACATTCATATGGAGTGCTAGATTACGATGCAATTGAGGCATCTATTTCAGTATATAGTGATTTAATTTTTATGCAATTTCTGTTTAATTGCTACTGAAAATTACATGAGTTTTTCTATATCAATCGCTATAAGCGTCACATTAAATATAGAAAATAGTGTAAATTATAAATCTTGAACTCTACGGTTTACGGTCTATCACATTCCATTTTCAAGTGTAATGTTGTTTTTGGTGAAAAATAGAACGGTGTTTTGGACGTTGGATCATAACGCGCAATACTGTGACTACATGTTGACTTGAGTTACTTGGTGAGTTGAAGATAAAGAAAAGAAGCTACATTTTTTTTAACATATCATACATTCATATGGAGTGCTAGATTACGATGCAATTGAGGCATCTATTTCAGTATATAGTGATTTAATTTTGATGCAATTTCTGTTTAATTGCTACTGAAAATTACATGAGTTTTTCTATATCAATCGCTATAAGCGTCACATTAAATATAGAAAATAGTGTAAATTATAAATCTTGAACTCTACGGTTTACGGTCTATCAAATTCCATTTAATTCTTGACTATAATTGTAAGTTTTAAGTAGATTTGTAAGCTCTATTTTATCATCGGTTTTAAACCAACTACTTTAAAAATATGTTGTTTATGAACAACTGTATCAATAAATCATTATTGCTTTTGTTTCTTAAGTGTTTTTGAATTGATGTAATGGTTACTTAATTGTTAGGTAAGAATTTAATTTAGTTCGAGGTTCATATATGGTCAACTGTCTAAACTTTGAAACTTGATTATCAAATTTACATGCAACACCATTTTTAAATAGAACAGATGTCTGGTTTAACAATCGGAATGAGACAGTGCTCATCTTTATGCAAGTTATACAGGTATAGGCGTCTTGTCGAAGTAGCATTAATTTTTCATACAACCGTAAATAAGTTACTTAATGTGAGAAAAATTCTCTTTACACAATCGAAAGGTCAACACAAGTGAGAAATTTCAAAATCGATGAAGCAAAGAAGGAAAAAAAAACTTTTTGCATCACCGAGACCTTGCGCCGCCGCAGCGACGCGCTCGTATACACAAATACATAACATTACATCTCTCGGAAAACATCTGATGAACTCAATTATATTGTTCTTCGTGTATAATATATTTCTTCAATTCGGTATATAAAAGATAATATATACATAAGATGGCCTTCTTTGCAACGAAAATAATTTACAAATATCAGAATTAAAATTCCTGATAGTAGTTCATTATATAAAATGCACTACAAATTGAAAAAATACGCTTCGCAGTATAAATAAGTGTTAGATGGGTTGCAATATTTATTATTTGTTTCTGTGTAATTGTATATTTTCATAATTAATATATTAATTCGTAATTTGTAAACTTTTAATATGCCTACATTATTTTAGCACCCTTATATTTTATTTGAATTCGTACAATATCATAAAATTGGTACTTAATTTTGTATTTTTATTTGTATCTACACCAAAATGCTTGTAATATCGCTATAATAAATAAATATCTTTTTAATAAATAAAAATAAAGATTCAACAGGTAAAAATACACGAAAGAACTCGAGAATTTCCAAGAAGCCCACTAATCAACCACGTCATTTTCATTCGCAATTTCGCACCTCTCTAATTTCGCGCACTTCCAGGGCACACACCCGCGTCACACCGCAAACATCCAAATTCCCAGACCCCTTTAAAATTGGAAACTCCACCGACTCCCGACCCCCAATCCCACCTTCACCCGCTAGCCCAAAAACCCCAGCAGTCCCCGATCTCCCACCCATATTTTTTTTGCGCAAGCGCCTCAGTTGCCGTGTGCCTCTAATCTAGATAAAGTCGCGTGGAAGCTCCTGCGCTCGCGCGGGCTTTGCGCAATTGCGCGCTCTCTCTCTCTCTCCCTCGCGCTCAGGCGTGTGCGCATTGAGAAACGGTGGAATGTGGGCCATCGGCACGTTCGCCTCTCGACGCGAAAAACAAGCGCTGCGCGGCCCCCTACTTCTTTTCTTTTCGGTAGGTATTCCCCCGACTCCGGCCCCTTTCTTTTCATTTCGGCGAGCGCTCGAGTCTTTCTTTCATTCGAGTGCGTGTGCGTGCGTGTATGCGAGAGAGTGCGCTCTGCGCGTCCTTAAAAAACAGAGTCAACAACGATATATATGTATGATGTGCGTGCGCGAGCACTCGTGCACGTAATTTTGTTATTACGCCACGAGAGAGTGCGGTATTTTGCGTGAGCATTTTCGAGGGGCCTCTTGCTTGTTGTTTGTTTGTTTGGTAGAAGGCGATGTTGATGCGACCTGGAAAGGGTTCATTTTGTTAAGTGGTCATGGTGAATTGGGAAATTTTTCACGTGGTAACTATATCTTTGTGCTACTTTTTTTTTCAAGTGTAATGTTGTTTTTGGTGAAAAGTAGAACGGTGTTTTGGACGTTGGATCATAACACGCAATACTGTGACTACATGTTGACTTGAGTTACTTTTTTCAGATGGAATATAACGGAAAAAATGTCTAATTCAAAGTTTCAAAATATTTTCATGTTTCTAATAGGATGGGAAAACCAATCATCGAAACACCAATTAAATTGGAATTACACATTCACCTGGCTGACTTGACAAAAATCATTTTATTACCATGCGCATGAAATACGTAAGTTTTAGTGATAAAGTCAATCGTTGATATCTCGATCACTATTTACTTTTTTTATCTTACATAACGAAGAACAATTATTACCATTTAAATTAAATACAAATGAGTATCAGTGATAAAGTCAATCATGTATATCTCAATCACTGACGTTATCCATATCCAAAACTATAGATCATGACAGAGTATGCTTATATTTTCAGTTCACAACCAAAAATTATTAGCCGTTTAATATTTTTTAAATTTCACAAGATAAATATAATACTTATACCAGCAAGCACACTATATAATTACAAACAAGTACCGAGTGACTAGAAATTGAAACATTCACCTTACATCCTCAAATAAAATAATGTTTCAAGCCCTCGCAACTCATAAAGAAAGCAAACAAACAAAGCAAGTTCAGCACCCTTTTCCACTTCCTCCTCCTCCCATAAAAGAAATTCCCTCTTAACAATCCCGTAGTATGTCTCATAACCCAGCAATTACGCTACACAAAAGACATCTCGCATGTCGCACTCCCTTCTTCATTACCCGCTCTCCTTCGGGTCATTGACAACCCTGTACAGTGTACACTCCTCTCTCTCTTTCTCGCCTCAACAGGTATTATAGCCGCATGGCCACTCGCGCGCAAACTCCTCGTTTCGAAAAATTGCGCGCGCTCGCTCGCCGCGCGCCATCTCGGCGATTCGCGAGGAAGCGGCTGCCAGCGGCTCGCGGTTTAGCCGCGTCGGTTCGCGATCGCGAGATGGTGCTCGCGTCGCGCTCGCGCGCAATGTCAATGTCAGCGAGCACGTGAGAGAGGCTGCGCGACGCTGCTGCTGCTCGTGGAAAATCGATAGCCGCGCTTTCGGCTTCTGCTGTACAGCTTCAGCTATCACGGCTGTACGGCTACAGCTACGGTTTCTTCGGTGTCAAAGATGTGTGCGTGCGTGTGTGTGTGTGTGTGTGTGTGGATCCCGGAGCTGGGGAGGTCCGAGGTATAGATGCTGTGTCTCGCTTTTTTAGTTCCGAGGGAGGGAGACGCGCGCGACCTTCACCTCCAGAGCCCCCACGCGAGGGGAGGGCTTGAATTTCCCGATTCGAGCTTTTGCCGAGGGAGAGATGGAGGTTTGTCGCGCGGTTGGTCCACGAAATGCTCGGGCAGCTTGCTTCTGCCCTTGGCTCGATTGGAGGACGTTCTTGAAACACGATTTTCGGCTGTGTGTGTGAATGCACGAGCGATGATTTTAGCTGTGCTGCGGGGTAATGAAATCTGAAGCGAGAATTAAAGATGGAGATTGGGAAATGTTGGTGAATTTGGAGGGTAGAGCGGTGGATTGATTATTTATTCTTCGGTGTGATTGGAGATTGAAGATTCTTTTAGAGAATATTTGAGAATTACGTTATTTAATTATATTTAACTTTTATTTAGTATGCATTTATTACTAAAATAGACAATTAAATTAATTGTACTGGGAATCGATTGTACTTTTTTGAGGTTAGTTTGTAGGTCTTAATTGATACTAAAAAAATACTATAAATCGATTTTAAATCTCATGTTTAATAATACGTGCGTTTATCTTGCAATAATTAATATTAAAAAAATTAATCACAGCTATAATTTAAACTTCCTTATAATAATTGTATAACCTCAAAGTCAGTGTAAAAAATTATCTCGAAAGAGTTACGTTATTTCTAACCGTAACGCATAAAATATATACTTTCCATTAGAACCAATCGATATTAAAACTCATCACTTTCAAATTCAATCTCCCAAAACTTTCAAAATTTCAAAATCCAAATGCCCAGACTCGAAAATTAAAGAGTCAACGCGAGCTCCTCACTCCTGTCCTCCTTACCCAGGTACACGGCAAACAGTCCTAAACGAAGTTAACCGTTCTTTTTTTCCTAACTCCTCCATTCCTCACTGTACTCTCCGCTTCGAATCCTCGAAGGTCCCATTACGGTGCGCTGCGGCATTGGGAATCAGGCGATAATTTTCGCATAATAACTCGGGCTCGACCCTTGCCTACTCACGCGGGCGACCGCTCTCCTCTATATCTCTCATACACCATCGTAAAGCGAACCCCCAGCGCCAGGTATACAGTCAGCATCGGATCCTTTTAAATGTATTCGTCCCGCGTGCGGGGGCAAGGGTCAGCGGTCGTAAGATTCCGCTCGGCCCGGGCTGTGTACCCCGGAAAACCGCTATACACCAGTAAATTATCGCCGGGCATTTTTTTCTCGCGCTCTACCCCCCGTCGACTTGTCGTTGAATTTTTTTGCGACACTTCCTTCTTTCTTTCTCACGCGTGTTATGGAGCAAAGGGGAATGCGTCCTGCGCAAAAAAAAGGCGGTCGTTACTTTTAGGAGAGGAAGAAGAAGAAGAAGCCGGACATGCGCGCGCGCGCTTGCCGCGATGACTAATGAACGAGTCCGAGGATTTTCGAGAAACGTCCGTCGGTTGGTGTGGTGCGTTACTCAATCGCTTTCGTAATCGAGGATAGCGCACACCTGAGCAGGCGTGACTTTCTTTCTTTCTTTCGGGCTCTTTCTCTAGATCCTTCTCGATGCTCGCTCGCTGGGTGATGCATTAAGTTTGGTGATCTTTAAGAGTGATTTACAATATATAGGTGAATGATGTATGTATAAGTACAATGTACAATGTACATGTTCATGAAAGTCGAATTCATTCTGGTATGAATTTTGTAACCATGCTTAGGTTATGTCCGCGATTGGATAACGCGGTATATGTGACGAGAAAGACCGGGGCTGGTTGCCTCACTATATTTACGTATAATTTTTTCTTATAAATTAAGGTACATTTATCAAGGCACTAATAATGCTTACTCAAATTACTCCATATAAAGAATACTTTAATTTTTCGGTATAACATTCTGCTTACACAAAAAATGATGCGTATTGAACCTGCAGTCAACAAGCCTCGATCTCCCCACCCTCGTATGACTCGCCTTACAAATGTCGATAGAGCCCAGACCTTGAGATTTTATTCTCGAGGCTCCGTCATACAGACACAGAAACGCGTAACAGCTTTGCAAACTGTATCTCCACTCACTACCGTTCGTTACATACCCCAAAAATAAACGCTCCTCCACTTGCTACTCAGCATCCTCCCGGCACTCCGAGAAATGAAAAACTTACCCTCAACTATAAACCCAGCGCCGCTGTCGGCGGTATATACACCCCATTAGTCAACAAGCATACCTCAAACCGTCGCGCAGCTAAATCAATCACCCCCGTGTAATCCCGCACGGCTATACCTCTCAATCGCATGCAACAACAACAACAGCAACAACGACGACGCAACCGAACCTCTGTACAAAGCTTCTTCTTCCTCCTCCGCGTCCGTGTCGTAGGTCCGTCGCCTCGGCGGCTCGGCATCGGTAACGACGATGCTGACCTCGCAGACCTCCGCGGGATCGAATCTCAGCGCGTCCTTCGTCCTGCCGGCGTGCACAATGACACCGACACCCCCGGTGCGCGCCTCCACCGCGACCTTGCTCATGACCACGCGCGGCTCGACTGGTATGCCTGTGTATGTGCGTGTGTGACAGCGCGCCGCGAGCTACTGACAGACGCGAGAAAGAGCGAGAAGCTAGGGTCCGTATCAGCTGGGGGTTGGAGGGGGGTGGTGAGGGGTGAAAGAGAGGATGCCTGGGTAGGCATATAGATGCGGATGGTTCACGAGAGGGTGAACGAGGAGGGGGGATGAGGGAGTGAAGAGGGTAGTCGCGGACTGCCGGTGTGTGCGCAAGCGTTGACGACGGAGGTTGGAGGTTCGAGCTTACCGAGGCTACTGCCCACGCGAGAGCGCGTGCAGGATTGTTTTTTTTTTTCGGTTGCGCGACGAGAGGGTGCCTTGGGATTTTTGGGAGGGCGAGGAGTGATGCGAGGGACGACAGTGATTTGTAGGTATTGCGTGATTTTCGTAAGAAGTACTAATGATTATAAAAGACCAGCGTCAACAACGTTATTTATAAATAAGCTGTGAATGATGGTACTGTGATGATAAGATTTAATTGATTTTCTAATAGATTCATAAAACATTTAGTTAATAAGTAATATATAATATTACAATTTTTTAGAAATAGCAATTTATACGCATCTAAATTATTTATATTCATAATCTTCAACAAAAGTTGTAGTATAAGAAGCTAAAAAGCGTTTGAAAGTCGCTTTGAAATGTATATGTATACGAAATTACTCAAAAATTTCAGTAATACGTGGTTTTTTATTACAAAAGTAACTTCAACATTTCTTTGTACAAAAATGAAAATTTAAGATTTTAAGTATTTCAGTAGAGATCCACCTTACATTGTCTATTTTAGGTATAATAAATAAAACAAAAAATAAAAGATTTATCAACGTATTGATGAAGATGTAATTTTTCAAAACACAACTAATTTTAGATATTCAGATATCGATTTAAAAATAAAAATCGTGCTGCTTTTAGCAAGAGGCTCTTTGCGATCTATTTCGCTCCTCGTATATAATATCAACTCGCGTCAGAGCTGTGAAAGTATTATCGGAGTCGTTTATTATTGCAGTATATGGCCGATGAACTTATAAAGCAATCGATCGATACAACAAGACAATGTCGAGGTATCATGGACATAAAGCGCAAAGTCATATATCATCGATAATTTTAATTTTATCGACTACTCACTGATGTTGCGGTCTGGGTAATCTGTTCAATCTGCAATTGGAACTCGTAACTTACCTAAAACAAAAAGAAAGAACATTGTATTAGTATTGAATATCTTAAAAATACATTATAGTGCTTAAAAGTACACAAGGCATTATAACGTTATAATTTATTTTTCTAAATAATACATCATCTGAAATTGTGCTGATAGAGCGCTTTAAAATATTACAAAGCAAAAGTTCGTGTCAGCATAATTCTAAATATTATTTTACATATTCAACACAACACTATCATAGAATTGGTACATTTTAATGATAGAATGAGTGATAATAAAACTATTTGAAAGAAATTTTCTAATGAAATAATTAAAAATTCTTCATTATAATTCTCCAAAATCCAAATTTCCCGCCAACAAACAACCCCTCCAATCGCCTGCGCACCCTCCGCAACAAATCCCCCTACACACGCTCACCGCCTCGCGAATTTTCGCTCTCCTCATCTCTTTATACGCAAGCAACGCACGCTCATGCACGTCGGCGCGCGCGTTCGAGTTTCGCGCGTCGCGTTACCGACCATCGTGGCAGATCCCTGTTGCACCGACTCGGCTTCGCTATATCGCGTTCGCGAATGTGAATTCGCGAGCCTCCTGGCGCCGCGTCGCGGACCGCGACTGAAGCTCGCTGCTGATAAGGCGCTCGGGAGAGCGGGTATAGCGTTGTCCTTTATGCGCGCGAGAGAGCGGCAACGTGCTCCGAACACGTGCTCGGCTGTCGGTGCTGAAGGTGGCTGGCTTTTTTTTCAGAGGATTGCGTGGTTTTTCTGAAGGGTTTTTAGAAGATTAATTAAGATCTGAGTTGTTTTTATGAATTGTGAGTAATGCCATATTTTTTAAACTATTAGAATGATTATGTAATATGGTTATTGTTAAATATATATATGTATATAATTTTAAGAGCATTATAATTAACCATTTCCCTGTTGAATCATTTTTACAGTAAGTACATATGGATTTTTTCAATGTACATTCTGTGGTATTTATGCATAATAATATAACTAAAAATACAAATTCAAAATATGTAGAAAATTTTGAATTTTATTCAAAGAAAATTGGGTTTAAGTTTCTTTTTGGTAAATAAATGTTGACTCTGTAAATATCGTGGAAAGTTTACGATGCACCGGTAAATGTGTCAAAACAGTTAAGAGCTTTGTTCAACCTTATTAAAAGAGCACGATTTCGCCAATATCGAGCTAACAAAACCACAATTCGAGTTGACTTTAGCACTTCCAATTTTGCAAGTTGTAGCTTTCGCGAATATTTCGCGCTAGAACTATTTTGAAATTTTTATTGGAATTGATGACTTGACTTTGTTTGCCCGTCGCGCGCGGCGGAGAGGTCCCTGCGTGTATTCTCCTCTGGCATCCTTTGCGTTTTATTAGCGCAGTTAGAAACTGGAGCGTCGGGACGGGAGAGCCGACAGCCGACGACTTCCCAGACGAGCTTTCGTCCAATTAAGGTTTACGAGTTCATCGAATTTCGCCAAGTACTTATAAACCTTTTTACGAGCGCTATGCGCAGGGGCCACATACAAAATTAAATTCAATTCGCGTTATATTGTATTATGCACGCGCGCGCGCCGTCCCAATTCTTAACTCGCTTTGACCGAAGAATTTCCAATTAAAATTTCGAGTATCCAAGACATCCTTTGCAATTCATGCTTTATTATAAGCATAACCAACTCTATGTATGCGTCTAAATGGTAAAAGATCTTTTATAATTTATTTACTTTAACAGATTAGAGTAAAAATACATATCTTATAACGTTTAACTCGTTCATTGAAAATTTATTTTCTGATAATCGGGTTTTGTCTGCAAAGAATCCACTGCAAAAGCCTAATTCATTCAAAAAACGTTCTCTACACTCATAAAGTATGTTATCTGGACATATATTAGTACGCAACTGTACCTCAAAGTTCCACATAGATTGCATAGGAAACCTCATAACCTCATAATTGCAACGTGTATAATCTTTTGTATGACTATGCTAGAAATGAGTAGAAAAATCAGACCATTTACGAAACGCTTTTAAACCATTCTACTAAAAATCGGTACAAACTGGCCTAATTAACTCAACCCGGCACAAATCTCATTCAATCCCCTCCTCGCAATAACTAACCAAAAATTCCTCCTCAAAAAACCCCACTTGCGAAACTCCCCCCTCCCAAAGCTCGCAAAACCAAGCCACAAATCATACGCACACCGAGCGCAAATCTTATACAACGCTCCGCGCAGAAAACGAAACCTGGGGACAAAGACAAGGCGATACTCCCCTCTTCCCGAAGAAAGTCTCCGTCCTCCTCAGGTGCAAATGCCTCTCGCGATTACGCACACTTATGCAAGTTATACACGCCGAAAAGAGCGAGAGTGTGCGCCTGCGCCACCTTGGCGCGCAGACACTCTTACACGCGGCCTATGCTTGTGTATGTGTCTGTGTAATCGTGTGCGAGCGAACGCCTGTATACGACACACAGGTCGTTGACCAAGCGCGAAGGAAAGTGGGACACCGCGAGCTGTGCAACGGTGTGAGTGTATCGGTGCGAGCGCGCGGACGACGGCTGTGAAAGAGAGGCTAAATGCACGAGGCCTTGAGAGATCTCGCTCGCGCTTACTGCTGACGCATGCGTTTCAACGTGCGTGTACGTGTGCGAGTGCCATGCGAGTGTGTGTGTGTACTCTAGTGTGTTTGCTTCGAACTATTTATTCTCTCTTTTGCTGCGCTTCTCTATCTGTCTCTTTCTCTCTCGCTCTCTTCTCGCGTCTTCGTTCGGCTTTTGTGAATTGGATGCGCGGTTAACTCGCCGTTTAATGGCTTGTCGAGGAGGTGTTAATTTACTGCGGAGCGATTGTGTGTGTGTATGTCTATGTACTCGCGAGTCGATTGCTTTTTTCTTTGTTAGGTGGATTGTGGATTACTTTTTGCTTTTAGATTTTTACAATTTAGAGATAATTACTTTTTTAACACGGACGCTCAAACATCTCGCGAAGTGTTTTACTACGCATGGTATTTGTAAAATGTTCTTTACAAATTTTAAACGCAATAAACTTTAGTACTTTATTACTTAGGCCATCGTACTTTTGAAATTATAGACTGTCGATAAAGAAGAAATAAGATGAATTTAATGAATGTTACAAGCAAAGGATGAGCATTTAAAATTTAGGTGAGTAATTTATCCAGCACGATATTAACATTGACTAAAATAGTGCACACTATTAAAGGGGTTAGAAAAGTAAAATGTAATAACGCACAAAACCTTATATCCCACAAACACACCCAATAATCGCGAAATTACAAACTTAAACTTCCAACGGCAACAAAAAAGCTCCTCCATCAACCCCCAAAGTAAAAAAACTAATAAAGTCCATCCTCCCTTATTACATTCATAATCCACCTTCCCTCATCTCGCGGATTAAGCGTTATAATACACCCCCCGCGACTTCGTTATACGTGCAAACTCTCCCTCCTTCCTCTTTCGCGTAAAAGCGCGCGAAGGCAGGGGTGGAATGCGCGCGAACAAGGTGCAGCCACAGCCGCGTTGATGCCGATACCAGCCGAGGTGCAACAATGCAAACGCGGATCAGCTGCTGCCGCTGTGGTCCCTTTGATCTCTCTCGCTCTTCGGCGTGTTTCGCGCGCCATTCGTTTCATTCCTACGGAGCGGAGCTTTCGATGCTTCGCTTAAGCTGCGAAGTCGAAAATCCTTGGTAGGTATTTAGGTTTGAGAGCTTGCGGAAGCTTTTTGAATGAGGTGGGGTTGGATTTCTTTTTGGTAGGTAGGGCGGCGGTTTCTTTTGATCTTTTGTTATTTTGAAAGTAGGTGTTTTTGGAAGAAGAGAGAAAAGCTGCTTTTATTGTTTATTTTTGTATTAGAATGTATTATTCTGTTTGTGGTAATGCAAGTGTTACGGATTGACGTTATTTGTTTTTATAAAATAAATAACCGTATGTAGTCATATTCAACCTACATTTCTCAATTAAAATTCTTTTCTAGTTAATAAATAAAAAAATAATGTTCTTTTATATTGGTTGTCTATAATAATTGCGAATCAATATTCCTTTTAGCCTTTGAAGTTATGAACAATATATAAACATGTTACAGTAAAAATCGCTGACCTGCTTGTATTTCATTAAATATTAAGCGAACAAAAATTAGTGACAAATAAAACTCATATCTATTTTTATTTTCTTCCATAATGAAATTCAATAAACTTCTGTTCGAACAAATTTCCTAAAGTTCACATCGAACTCAACAAAACTGATCAACTCCTTCTTCACTACAAAACTCTCATCCTCGTCTCCCCGACGCTTACTACCAAATCCTCCTCGCCAACCCATATAAACCCAGTCCCGACTTTTACTTTACGCGTCCCATCGCGCGAATCGCGCCGCACAACACTATAGGAAATGGAAAGGACCGCCCGCCGATTTCATCACGCGAAAGGTGCGCTCGCGCGGCGACACACATACACATTACACGCGTAGCTTATACGGTCCGCCTTTTATGTAAGCTCTCTCTCTCTCTCTCTCCCTCCGCTTGGAGAGCTTTTACATAAGGAGATAGAGAGACCGATTTCCGTAATGACCCCGATGCCGATGTCGCTCGGGCGAGGAGTTCAGCGACCCAGGAGCCAGAGCAGGAGCGGAGCAGGAGTGAGGACATCCGGAAAGAAGGACGGAGGATGGGGACAAAAAGTGGGTCCTGGTTAGGTGGCGATGTGGAAAAGGAGAAGGATCGGTTGTGAGACGAGGTGACGCTGATGTGAGAGGAGATTTTTGGGTGACGAGGATTTTTGGGTATTCGAGTACAAGGTCAGTTTTGTAAGATGTCGAGTGCTGCTATTAACTTTGAAATTGTATCAATGAATCTGTTTTTTTTAAATAATATTTTTTCCAGATGTTAATAGAATAGATATACTTAGACATTGTACATATAGACACGTGTTGAAACTTAGAATACCGTGTAAGTATTTATAAGCATAAATGGTATGTATATTTCTACACGGATAAACATCCAGGTTTTACGAATAATATAATGACGTTCACTTAATACGCTTTACATATAATAGAATAACGTTATACGTAATTACTTTGTGAGATAAAGCATGAAAAGTTCCTAACCTCAATCTAAATACACTTTTACGCTCCATCCATTAAAAAGAAACCCGTGACATTCCACGTACACAACTAAATTCGTGCATAATTCACATTTTCCAAGGAAACAAAACCACACCTATTAATCTAAAAAGCCACAATACCTCCGACAAAATGAATTACCCACCGGTGCTTTATGCACCAAGCCATCATGGAAAAAGGCTTTTAAACGCTCTCCGCGACTCCCCGACACAAAGGAGACATTTACGATCTTGCGTACACACACACACACACATACCACACGGACCCCACAGGTGCGAGGGAAAATCACGCTCTTGATATACGATCGCTCTAGAATTCGAACGTCGGCCGCCGAGGCGAAACGAGACCGAGAGTGTATACGTATGTATACGTACGTATGTGTATTTTGTGAAAGTCCATCAGCGAGCTGAGAGGCAGACTCGAGAACTCTATGGGTTATAGTCGCAACGGCAGCGAATTGCGCAATCGCTCGGGGATTACATCGAGCGCATAGTCCATTTGCCGGCGTTGCATTTCAGCGTCTGCTTACGAGCGCGAGCGGTTAACGGCGCGATGATTATAACGATGAGGAGGGGGATATCGAGGGAATCGAGAGGGATCGGGATGGAAATAGATGCTGGGTGAATGGATGGGATATGTAGGTGAGGAAAGGCGATGCGAAAATCTGCTTTTGTGGCGTCAAGAGCCTAGTCTTTAAATACTAATAAATAGATTAGTTTTTAACTGGTTTGTAAAGACTGATCTCAACAAAATTTTTAAACTTTGAATACAAATGATCGAAAAGTCATGATATTCTCTTGGTCAATTATAAACAGATTTTTCCGTATCGGTTGATCAACAATAACGAGTTATATTAAGAAATAGTCAATTACTGAACCCTTGATAATATTTCAGTATTTTATAGAATAGAATTTGAAAACATTCTAAATAATATATGTACTTATAATTGATGTTTGAAAATATTAAAACGTTCATTAAGAACAATAGACAAATGTATCTTGTTTGAAAATAAAATAAGTAATAAGAAATTACTCATACCTATAGCAAACAAAGACCAACGGCGTGAATAAAACGAATAAGCTACATTCGAAGTATACGCGATTTAAATTCATAGAACGTGTGTAGCTAACCTGCTTGTGTAACAAAATTCAGTTTCAAAATTCAAAACCATCATTAATTCTCAAAATAGAAAAAGAAAGTCTTAAACTTCTAAAACGACATCCTATTAAATTCAACTCGTCTAAAAAAGGTGCACACGTGCTAAAATTTCCTAACCTAGATAAAAAAAGAGCGCCACCACCCATCCACATTCGCTACGCTATACGCGCCAAAGAAAAACAAGGATAAATTCAACAAAGCTTCCGGGGCTACTCGTGGTCAAAGACATAGAACAACATGCATACATACCCTACATACTGTATCAAAACGAAATGTATTTTGAGGCAGAAGAAAAAACCCTTCAATCAAACGCAACATTTTTTAGTCAAGTCATGATTTTTTCCAATAACAGTAACGAACAAATTAATCTAATATTAATTAGAATTTGAAGGGAAATTGAGGTGGGTGATTGGCGTGAGGTTTTCGTGTATATTTGGAATTATCGTTGGAGGAGTACTAATGAAAATTGAAAATATAGGGTAAAATGATAAAGATTAACTATCTTAATTCATTAAAGTTTAACTAGTTTTTAAATCTATATTGTATTTTCTGTGTAACAATAATTTACATTTTTTTGAAAACCGATGAAGTATTGTACTTTAATTATAAAGTACATATTTCTCAAATAAAAAGACTTAATTATTAAAAAAATAGTAATAATAAATAATTAGTCACATTGAGTAAATTCGTACATTTCTATACTACATCAAACTCCACGCACTACATATTTTGTTCAGTACCCGTGCTAAAAATTCCTATAACCCAGAAAAAGTGCAAAGCCATCTCCGCGCGCTCTCCTCCAAAAAAGAAAACACACCCGCGCTCGTAGATTCAACAAAGCTCGCAGGGCTCAAAGACACACTACGCCATCCTCCCTTTTTCCCCTCCACACCGATCGTCGTATCTCCGCGAGCGCTAAAATACAACGCACACCCCGGGCATCATAAACGCCATCTCTCTCTCTCTCTCTCCTCCCCACACACACACCACCCACCGCGGCTGACCGGGTTAGAGGTCGAAGCGCTCGGCGCCCCCGGGTTCGACGAACTCTCTCTCGCTCGCGAGGTCACGGGGGGATGAAGCCGAAGCTGCCGCTGGGGCAAAAAAGAGAGTGGGAGGGCGGGTGGAAGCTTCGAGCTACTGACGTCAGAGCTACACGTGGTGGGCCGCGAGGAGGCGAAACGGGGTCGAGCTGCCGGGGCAACAGCCCCGAGAGAGAGAGGGTCGACCTCCTCCCCCACTGTTCCGGATACTCCTGCGAGCTCGAGCGAGCGCGAGCTTCGAACAGGATGTGTAGGAGAGAATGAGAGAAGGGGGGATAAGGGGAGGTTTGATGTGGAGCGAGTTGGAGTGTGTGTCACGCTGCGAGAGAGATTCGATGATTATCGAGAGGATTGGCCCTTTTTGCGAGAAAAGGTGAGTGTGTTGGGATTGCTTGGGATTCGGCTGTTTTTGTGGGACGGAGTTTGTTGGCTTTTTAGGGGGACTTTCTTTGTTTGGACAGTAGTTTATTGGGTTCGACTGTTGGCGTTGGGAGATAACGGATTGACTTGAGGAACAAAAATACTATTTGAAACTTTTTAGGCTGATGTAAGAAGATAAAGAATTATAATATACCTTGTACCCAAAATTATTTAGTAACTGGTACTAAGAAATATTAGTAGTATGAATTTCGCACATATTTTTATATGCTTCTTTAGTACAGATATATAATATGGATATAAAGTTATAACATGTGGTGCTATGATTATTTATCGTAATGACGTAAAGTGTGTTTGATCATTAATGCGAATATTGAAATACGAATTTAATGCAGTCTAATTACTGAAAGTGTCAATAAAATGAGTGATAAATCCTCTTGAATAACTGTTTCGATATTGAGTTGATTCCTGTCATATTTCAAATTTAACTTCGATGAATACTCTCGTAGTCATGTGATCCGCATTATTTAACATTATTCATCTCTTGTAAAACATATAAAATAAATTCTGCAAAAATACAAATAGTGCGTTCCAAAAACAACCCTTCATAAAAAATTACGAATAAAACTGTACAATAAATTTTCAAAATCAAAAGCATAAAACTCTTATAAAACCTCTCGACTCGTATTACAAAAGAGCTCGCAGTGCGAACCAACTTCGCTCTCGCGCGCGATCGGCCATCGATAAACATCTCTCTCTCTCTCACTCTTTTTTTTTCTTTCGAAAAGTCGAAAATAAATCGTCAGGGTCAGCCGTACAGCCGCTGCTTACCTAACGAGGCGGCATCATATATACGAACGAAAGCAGCGCCGCTCGCGTCCTTGGAAGACGGAATCGCTGCCTCGCGCGGTTCATCGACACCGAACGAGGATACGCGTGTGCTCGCGCCTGTATTACACTTTTTTTCTCTCTCTCTCTCTCGCTCTACGTGTTTGTCATCATCGCGATAACGCGAGCCGCGATTATAAACGCGGAGGTCTTCTTTGCGAATTGTTTCGCTGTGTTTTGCATGCGCGCGCGCGTTCGCGTTTGTGTGTATCGGTGGAAAAGTCCGATGTGCGTGGATGAGTGGTGTGCGCTCGCGCGCGTACGTAAAAAGTGGGACGTGAAAACAATTTTTGTCTTATCGGAGGGAGTGAAAGGGAGGGGGATGGAAAGAGGTTGATGATTGTGTATTTGGTGTGCGCAGTATTGAACGAAACAAGGTCGCGTTGTCAAAATATTTTTGAGGAAAAGGGGGTTTTTATATTTACGGTGTTATCGTTTTTGTATTTTTAGATTCATTTCGTACTCAAATGTTTGCTTATATAATTTGCTTAGTCACTTGATTAAAGTGTACGTATAAAACTATTCTTTGATTTTTGTTGCAACTAATAACTAGAGTTCATCATAAGGGTTAACACTAATATAATTAATTAGAATATAAATTTTCCATTGATAACTCGTATTTATAAATACGGCTCTACTTTTTTATTCGAGTTCACAAGGAAGTAACAAAATAGAACGAATCTGCAACTTTCATCGGCACACCGGAAAAGCTGTACCTCTATACTCCACTTTTCCCCCGCGCATTAATTCACCCGCACGAATTCAGCATTCGCTCCGATTCCCAATCCCATTGTTAAACAATCCCTCCCCACCACACCCCCCGGCTCGAAATTAATAGCCAAAGACGGAAACGATCTCTTTTTTCATGGCGCAATGCGCTCGCCGATTGTTTACAAATACAGCGACTCGCGCGCAAAAGGAAAGTGCGCGGCGGCGTCGGTGGAAAGTAAATTAGCGGCTGCGCAAGCGAACGTGAAAGTCGCAGGCGCGCTGCGCTCTCTGTAATTTCGCGCGGGAAAGCAGCGTGCAGTTTTTCATTGTTACTTCGCTGTAACGCTGCAAGCCGCCGGCGTGTCGCGGAAATCAGATGGCCGAGTTTCGATGATTTTACGCGTGCGGCGCGCTTGAGTGTGTGTGTGTGCCGTTAGTTACTACATCGAGCTCGAGTTGGACGTTGCCGCCTCCTTTTTTTATAATTGAATAATGGGCTGAGGATGATGACGGAACTTTGCGAATTATTGTCGACGGAGGGAGAGAAAGGGGACGCGCATTGGAAACTGTCGCGAGCGTACGTTCTACATATTGAGGTGTAATCGAGTGCTGGTATTGAGTACTGGGTTCGAAACTGTAGTTTTTTGCATGAGATGTAAGGAATCAGTGTAAGTCATTGTTACACAAGAATGTACAATTACATTTACGTAACTTTTATTCATTTTAACTGTATTCATTGTTTAAATGTATACTTTTACAAAAAGATTGTTATCTTTAAAGTATTCGAATTTTTATTTTGCAAACACTGCCAATACAAGTAAACATAAAAAATAAATGAAAAGTTTTTTCACCAAAACTCCATCGGTTTTCAAAAAAATGTAAGTTATTGTTACACAGAAAATACAATATAGATTTAAATACTAGTTAAACTTTAACGAATTAATATAGTTAATCTTTATCATTTTACCCTATATTTTCAATTTTCATTAGTACTCCTTCAACGAAAATTCCAACTATACGCGAAAACCTCACGCCAATCACCCACCTCAATTTCCCTTCAAACAAACACAACACTCGAGAACCATCCCTCCCACCCCTAAAAAAACCTCCAAATTACGCTTCGATAAAGCCGCCTGCATCCAAACAAAATCCGCCCGCGCACGAAGGGAAATTCGAGCGGGGCGCGTCCTTCGATTTTCCTCGCGGCGCGCCGCGAATGGGGCCGCTCCAGATACAGGTATATATATCGCGCGCGCGACCCCGTGAACCCGCGTTCGCTCGCCCGTTGCCCCGGTGAGAGAGCGAGAAATATATGCCACGGGGTGAACGGCACAGCGGGCGCTCGCGGCGCAGCGCACACCTGACCCGCCCGCGATTCCGTTCTCGCGCTCCGACGCGCAACGATGCTAGAGGGGCACGCGGGGGAGGCTGTAACACGGTTTTAGGGAGATATCTTATTTTGGGATTTTAGCGCCGAGGATTTCGGTCGCGAGTTTTTTTATTTTTAGAAGAATTACTTTGTTTTGTGACTTCTTTTTCTCAAGCGTAATTTTATTGTGAAAATGTGATATGTATGTAATATAATGGGATTGATCGATATTGTATTTGATTTAATGTTCAAAGGTAAAGCTATATAAAATGTAAACCATGTCGGGTTCTGAGGCTAAAGGCAAATATAGACTTATTGTTTTTATACATTTACAATATTTTTATACATATTAATTTAAACGTTTTAATACACTAGAAACATGAGAAAACTAAGGAAATCGCAAAAAAATATACTGTAAACTGCTAGCTTGAAATAAGTGGATTATAAATGATCATTTGTAAATAGAAAAACTTAATTTTTGCATTCTACATATAAGTTTTAAATATAATTGTGAAGATTGAAATATACGTTTTTAAAATAAAAGTACGTAATTTTAAACCGTGAGCAGACTTGCTTACCTGAAATTCGTCTAAATGTAATTGTAAAAGTTAAATGCAGTTTTTCATCTAATATTCAGAAAAACTAATGATATTTGCCAGTGAGCATCAAAAGTTAACTTCCGCAAACTCCAGAAAAACGCTTCCCTTCCATTACAAAATTTAACTTTGACATTTTACGATCCCGCAACCATCGTAAACCTACGCAAAAAAAGGGTTGAACCAGAAAAAAAAAGTTCCCGGGGATACACAGCCCCTTCGCTCACCGATCTCCGGAAAAGCGGAAAAATCCACGCGAAATGTGTCAGAAAGTCGTGTAGTCTTTGGCCCCTTCACATAACGGTGTAGAAAAAATTGCCACCCTCGACGCTACTACGCCGTGCCGACAGTTCACAACTGCAGTCGTGTCCCTTTTCCGCATCGGCACAAGACGTCTATCGGGGTGCAATAAAATCGGCCGCTCGCCGAGCGAGTCCATCCCAATAACAGTACACTTAAAAAGGGTTTTGCCCGCAGTAAAACAGCCGGCAAGCGCATCCGCTCCTCCGAGTTAAGAAAAAAAAAAGAGTATTGCCCGTCCTTAACGGGTTTAAAAAGTCCCGAGAGTTAAGCGACGAGCTATGCCTAGCGTGTACCGATGAATTTGCCTGCGCCGCGCGCGACATTATTGGCCTCTGCCCCTCTCGGGGGGGACAGTCGTAAAATCGTAAAGTCTCAAAGGATTAGCAGCGGCAGAGCGCGCTCCGAAGGGTTAAGCTGTCTTAGGACGACTGCACGGTGCGCCGTATTACCGGCAAATGTTTTGGCTCTCGGTCATTTGGAAGTTAGTGTGCTGCGTGGAAACGGCAAAAACTGGCCGAAGACGCCGCTGCTGCCGAGAACGGGAAAAAATATGCTTTTGTTTTTATGGAGGAGGAGGAAATTCTTCCCGTGATATATTGGACCGTTTTTACCCTTTTTCCCGGGGAGACGGAGAGGTTTACCGTTGGCTTTTTATGGCGATTGCTTTATTAAGTGTGTCAAAAAACGGTAGGCGAGAGACTTAGACGATTTTTCGGTGATTTTGCGCGCGGGAGAGAGGGACGAAAAAAAGGGTCAAGCCTGTCAGAGGAGTTTGACGGAGTTATGGGCTTTCTTACGGGGAGAGAGGATTTCGAGGGTAAAGTTTAGCGTAGGATTACGGGATTACCGTTAAAAAAGATTCCATCTTTTAAACGTGTTTTAACGTGATTTCAGAAGATAAAGATGTTTATTCCGAGTGTACGAATTTAGCGTAATAAATATCAATGCTAATATTATCGTTATGACGAACAACAGTAAAAATATTTGTGTATAATGAGTTTATAATTGTCATGATTGGGTTGGAATAATAATGGTTATGTTATCAAATTCTTTATTGACTTTGTTAATTATAAAGTACGGTAGAATATAAAGAGACTTATAATAAACATGACTTACAATAACACTAATAATATTACTTTTTTAAAAAAATATAGATGTACCCGTTTACTAATGAAGAAGACCTTGGCTCTTTATATTATTATTTTAAGATACTAGTTATAAATAAAATTTATGTAATTTTTCTCTATAACTTTAATACAGACAAAAATCGAACCCGTACATACTTCAAGTTTCTAATTTCATAAGAAAGCACACTATTCCAACCTATTTTTCACTTTATCACACCTAAAATCTTCTTCATCAACACCAAAACCCACCCCGCTTCACTTCACCCACACACCACCGAAAACTCCCCTCCCCAAACTCACGCATCGCCATTCCCTCCCTCTCGCAGATCACGTACACAGGCATCATACATCCCCCAGATAGAAATAAAGAAAGCACACAGGGGAAGCGAATCCCACGAAGAAGCAGAAGAAGAAGAAGAAGAAAAAGAAAAAAAGCAGAACAGCCAGAGAGAAAACGAATCAGCTCGATTCCTATGCGGAAAAGTCCCGAGCTAATCAGGACGCGGAAAATACGAACGTTTAGCCCGTAGATGTATACGTGCATATAGCGCGAGCTGTGTGCTCGCGGGGTGGGAGAAAGCTCGAGGTCGCGAGTTCGTTGACCGGGCGTATACGCCGCGTGCGCGGCGAGGGGGTGCCACTCACCCTAACTAGGCCAACTTTTGCCCCTCCCCCGTTCGTCCTATCTCTATCTCTCTGCGAGCGAGGCTTTCTCGCTTTATTTTTACGCCTCTCGCTATCTTTACTTCTCTTGTGTCTTGTGTCTCGGTTTTTTTCTACCTTTTTCGCGCTGCTTCGTACTCGCTTTTTATTCGTCTTGCGCAAAGTTGAATTGTTTAATGTTTAGATAGTTTTATTTTAATTGGAGTAGTTGCATTTTTCGAGATTCATTTGGTATTGCTGATTGCACTACGAGAACCCGTGTGTTATAATAGAATATCTGTCTGCTATTTTAGTACGGAAGCATCCATCATATTAATAAGATTTTTATTGTAATTTAGTTATACTCGACAGAGCATCCTAATTCAATTTTACGAAACTTCATTTCAAAGTAACATTTTTAGCGAGTGGAATCGCAGTTTTTACATTTTCTGCAGCGCTGGTGGAAAAAATCTGATATTTTTCTATAAATTCCTGTCCTCTATATTTATACATTCGTTTCTCCTGTTCCTCTCTCTCTCTCTCTCTCGCTCTATTTCTATCTCCGTCACTTGACTACTCGGTACGTAGTCGGAGACCGTCGCTGCGAGCGCAGTTCTGCGCTATGCCATGCTATTTTCGCGAAGAGAGCCCCGTCGACGACGGCGTGCCCGAGCTCGAGGATGATTTACGCTATTGAGGCCATCCACCCTGCGAGTTCACTTGGGTATTTTTTTGCGTCACTGTTACCGAGTAAGCGTACGAGTGTGACTGATATAAAGTGGGTTTTTACTGAAGAAATTCTTATTATAATGCGGTATCGTTAAATGAATAGGAAATTATAAGAGCATCTATTCTCATTCTTGCGTTTATTCTTTTTGTTTGTTAACTAATAATTTTGCTACTATTCTAAAATCAGTTATATAATATTACATTGCATGATACGTATGATAAGTAATACTGAATTTTGAGAATAGTAATTATGTGAAAGGAATGGTCGAAGCTAAACTTAATTGAAGATAGATTAATTTTTTACAATATATATCGAAGATAGTTTAAAATTTAACGTAACAATAGTATTGAATAACTATAATTTATAAATAATCCAAAAACTTAACGTTAAAAATTCAGATATCTGTGATTTTAAAGATTTATATTAAATCGTCAATCATATCGAAATTTATGACGTTTACGATAAGATCACAATTTATCAGTTCAAATAAAATTAGAAAACGACAAACTAGTAAATAATTATTTTTACGAAGCATCCCCATCTCTTACCCCAGTACACAAGTCAATGACCCCAAACACATACACACTTATCCCCCTCAACAACACCCACCCAGAAAAAGAAACACGTAAACCTCCAGCAAAAGGCTAACGTACCCATAAACACGCAAACACCCCCTACTCAGCACAAGAAACCAACTCCACAAAGAAAATCCCAACACCCGAGCGATATCCCGCAATCCAGTCCCACACATCCACCCCAGAACTTAAATAATTCGCTCTCGCCCGCACGTCACACCCAACTCCACGAAGACGAGAAAAAAATTCTCTCCCCCCCTCCTTCAGATAGATAGAGAGAGAGCTGTAGCACAATATCTGGAGCACGAGCACAACACGCGACTACGGGGCAGGAAGAGAGAGAATCGCGGGCGACAGGTTGCTATACTTAGGGAAGGGGGGGGGGGATGCGGCTCCGGCTACATCAGCTCTATAGCTCCAGGGCTGCGGCCCGGCCGCGGAGCGAGAGAGAAAGCTCAGGGGGTGGCGGTGGCGCATGCCGTGTGCCCTCGCTGGGTCAGAGTTCGTTGACCTCGCCACCCGAGAGAGAGAGGGGGTGGGAGCGCCGATCAGCGTATCGTTGGACTCGCGCGCGTGGACTCGTTTGAATTCCGGAGCGTTCGCGAGAGAGAGAGAGAGAATAGGGACTGTGGTGTGGGACATGCGAGGAGATATCTATCTGGATCTTTCTTTAGGTGGGTTGGATGCGAGGATGGGGAGATTGTACTGGCTGCTTTTTTACGGGTTGATCGTCTTTGTTTTTTTGGGGCTGGGTAATTTGTATAGGACGTGGGTTAGGATGGAATTAGTTTTTTGTTTAACGGGAGTGGTATACGCTGAAATTGGAAAGTTCTTTTGTTTTTTCTTTTTTGAGTGGCTTTTGCGTGATTTTATTAGAATTTCTAGAAGTTTTCGTGAACTTTGTTTGGCAGTCGTAAAAGATGCGAGGATTTTCGAGACATATGGCGAGATTTTTCGTAAAATCCGAAGAAGCCGCGCATCCAATCTTGAGAAACAAACAATAAAGAAGAAATGTATGGAAAAGCGCTCATCATAAAGAATTTTGTTAGAAAAATGTCAATACATTTCATACCACAAAAATAGTATTCTCCTCTTAACGATTAATTATTATATTTTTGTTAATAAAGCGTTTTATCGTTTTATTTATTTATGCAGCATACATAATAAAAGAAGCAAAAAGTATGTGCGATAAAAGAAAATTCTAAAAAAATTTGGTAAGAAGATCTGCTTTTTGTACTTTTTTTTATCACTGGTCTCAATCTGATCGAAAGTTCTCTACGTACACCGTATGAAGAAAACGTATTGTTTCGGGGACGCACGCATGGAATAGTAATATCGAACGGCAGAAAGGAAATTTATGGAGTTCCGAATTCGAGCGGAGCTTGATTTATAAGATCTGTACTGAATCCGCAGCTGAGTTCTTCTCGAGCGCAGGATGGATTCAATTTTAAAGTTGAGAAGAGGGGAGGCGGGCGTTCGTATAATAAGCCGAAAATTGAAGGCAATCAATAGATTGTTGGGGTTTTAGAAAATTAAATATGATGATTGAATTTACATTCTTTTCGACTGAAACTAAACTCTTAAAGTAACGTTTCATAATTGAATTATAAAAGAAGAGTATACGAATTTTCCATTGCGAATTACAAGATTTATTTACTTTTAACAGGAAGAAGATGTTATATGCACATATAATTTCTTTGACCCTATATCAAAGAAAACTATAATTACAGATATAATTACAACATAGAAGAAACACAAATAATAGACAAAATTACGCATTCTTAAGGTTCCACATTATGATGATCAATGAAATAAATTCCACATAATACACGTATTTTTATCTCCTTCACAATTTCTTTACCAAAAATGTAAAGTGTAGTCCCCAAAACGACACGTGATTTGCGCCAACTCAAGCCACGAGAGCGAAAGTACATCCTCCTCTCCTCAGCATCTCAGCGAAGAAAGTGAGAGCTCCTCGCTCCTCGCTCCCAAGAAAAATACTCTTTCTCTCTTCTCGCAGCATCCACACACATACACACGCACACAGCTCGTCCATCGGGCCCAAAAGGCCGCTGAACCGCGCCTCGAGAAAGCGCCTCTCTCGTTTTCCCTTTCGCGAGCAGGCACGCGGCCGCCGCGCGGCTCTTACTTCCTTCGCCGTGCGCTCGGTCCACTTTTACTTTCGCGCGCGCCGGGCCCCGAGAGAGACACATTGGGCAACCGCGCGCGCGGCCCGCTGTCGCGTCATCCGGTGTTACCGAATACAAAAAAAAAAGAGAGAGAGAAAGGATGGTGATGAGCGTTTCTGCTTTCTAAACACGCTGCCGCGTCGTGCCGAAATAATCGATGTAACAGCGGCTCTCGTCGGGCCGGCCGAGAGTTCGTTGCACTGTGCTAGATCGCGCCTGGTAGGTATATTATATGGGACTTTTGTTTTGCGGGCTGGGTGAAGTTTACGATGTGGCATAATTTCGAGATTGCGCAATCGCGGGAGTGGTGAAGAACTTTATTTGTTTCTTTATTTTTTGTGAGGTTGCACGGGAGTTTGTATCGATGTGTATTGTATACGGTAAGTGGATTGATATAAATATGTATAGGCTTTATCAGTAGTGAGCTTGTTACACTTAATTTCGTTTATGTTTAGATAAATCCGGTTATATCGGAGCGCCGATGCATTAAGAGATTTTTATCTCGGATTGTGTATTGTGAACGTTTCTTTCAGCGCTGCACGATTTCGTAACCTATTTAAAACGAATACGTCTCGTAATTCTATTTTTTATCAAATCTCGCACTATTTCGAGCCATATCGATAAATATAAGAACAATTCTAATTCCTAATAGTTACGACAGCGCATTACAGTCTGCAATAATTTCGTGTTCCGTAAAAACATTACAGTCAACGGCTTTTATCAGGATCGTTAAATCTCGCGACGCAATTATCGACGTGTTTACACCGCTACGAACTTCGTCCCTATCGGAGGCTGCTATCCCCCCGATGCGTATTATGTACCGCGCATTGTACGGACTTCACTCTTTCGCGCATAACTAGGACGCCTATTAACCAGCAAAGTCAAATAAAAGCGCGCGCGAAGTGCCTGCGGGGAGCTTCTAGAAGTGTCTTACGGCCGCGGGAATCTCTTTCATAGGGCGGCTTGCATCTCTGTGGGCAGGAAGTTCGATGTCGTTACGTAAAAGAGGCTTGATCCGTGATTTCAGCGCTTTAATCGTGAAACTTATTTTTTCCGACGAGTTAACGTAAGTGTTTTACGGAGAATTTGCATAATCTAATTTTACGTGTATTTGAGGGGCGTTGATACACAATACTGGTAAAAGAATTAACATTATTTATCTAAAACTAATAATTGTAATACTAGTTGTTATAATGTTAATCTTAAAAATTAAGACAAATTTATTCAGGGAACTCGGTAATGAAACTTTTTTTTTTTTTTTTTTTTTTTTTTTAATTAACGTCGCCATGTTTGTGCTCCCATGTGGTGCTAATCGACGACGGGGGTCTGCGGTGTGTTTGTCAACAAAGCACATGTAATTGGTAATGAAACTGAATGCGCACATAACAATATTATTTTTATACCAAAATAATTAAATTTATATTTTAGTATTTCTGAATAAAAATTACCGAAAATTGGTAAAACTCTTACTTTCATAGTTAACAACATTTCTTAAATAAACAAAATTTAATATATTTGAAAATTTTAATAAAAAGCTTATAACCAAAAAACATACTAAATAAAATAATTCTATAGTATAAACTATTACACTAATTCAATGTTACTCTAGCATTACACTAAAATCGATAAACCGAGTTAAAACCACCCTCCTACCTCATATCCACCTAAACCACGCTTACGTAACTCCCCCACCACGCCTCCCTCCTTACATTATTCGCGTGTCTCGCTCCCCTAAAGATAGAAACGGCTCGCATCGATCATCATACTCTCGCAAAAAAAAGCCAAGTACCCATATCAATAAACACGTAATACGTACATAAGCAACACATCAGAAAGAAAGAAGAAGAAGAAGTAAGAGCCAGCGGCCGATAAGCGCCTCGGCAGCAGCAGGCAGGCGGCGATAAGAGACTCGCGACCCCGTTCGGGGTTATTCACCTTGGCGCGCGCGATCTCTGGGAGGAGGGAGAGTCGCGTTCGCCTCCCCCTCGCTCCCGCGTGGAAACGAACGCTTTATCGGGATTATTCGGGCGTGCATCGGCTTGACCTATTGAGGATCGCGAGCGTGTGTTCTTTCTTTTTTTCTTGTGCGCTTGATTTTTGGTTAGAGGGGCTTTTCGGGGGGGATTTCACTCGGGCGGAAAATCAGGCGATTTAAATGCGACTTTTAAGGCGGAGAGGTTTGGAGTAGAGCGAGCGATGCGCGATCGCGGGGTGCAGGGGGTTTCGTTCGAGGTTTAGTGATTTATTGCAGTCACGAGGTTGACGATACGCTTGTGATTGCTGATTAGTTGTAAATGGCACTTGTCTAATATGTATTAGATAAATAAATAAATAAATAATTTAATTATCAACTATTAAATGTATAAAGTGTTGGGGTCATTTTTACTAAATTTTCATGCATGGTAAATTATACTTTATCAATGATTGAAGTTCATGATCAAATCGCAGCAGTTGACTTATCTTAATAATTGTTTAAAATTTTAAAAATTAACAATAAATACTGTCCTTTTTGTTAAAAACTATTAATATATCCATGCGCAAGAATTGTAATTCATACACAATACAGTAGGTTTTGACTAAAAATATAAATTCCAATACATTTTAAATAATTTATTTTCAATAACCAGTACACATTTTTATTGAACGCGCCACCACATCCAGAATCATCCTTAATAATCCGTCAATAATTCACAATCAAAAATCCAAAACCCAATAAAATCAACCCCCCATAAAATGTCCCCTCTCCAATCAATGCCTAATCCATCGGCTCGAGACTCCGAACGAAAAGCGACAGCTTCAGCCTCAGCTTCGCAATACACCGTCGCGCGCTCTCTCACCAACACTTGCACAGGCCGCTGCAGAAGCGAGAGTCGAGTTCGCTCGCGGCCGTCGCACTCCGCGAGTGGAGGGGAGATAGGAGCGAGCGCACGGCGTCGATCGAGGTCAGAAGCGCCGGGGAGGAGGAGGCTAGGTCATTGCCCGCGCCTCGGCTTTTGAGGTTAGCGCGAGTCGTCGTCGCGCGGCGGCGGCAGCGTCATCGCATAGAGCGCAAGCCGCACGAAATTAGAAAATTCACGTCGAGATGCGCGAGAGAGAGAGAGAGAGAGAGAGAGAGAGAGCGGGGCTCTTTCGTCACTTCTTTTTTTTTTACCTATGGGTGTGTGGGTACGGTGGCGATTAGGTTGGGAGCTCTTGCTTTCTAGACTGGCGTGTTGCGAGGTGCCGACTGGATGTATTCGCGACTAATTACGCTTTTTGGGGAGATTTCGAAAATTTTGAATAGAGTTGTGGTTTTTTAATTTGTTCTTTGTGATTTTGTTATACCGCGAAGTTTTATGAATGAATTGAATTTTGAAATTTGCATTGTTCATTTTGGATAATCATTTCTTATTTATTTTAATATTATTAACTTGTCCGTATGAATTAAAAACTAAATGTAGTTATATTTTTAAATTTGTATTGTTCATTGATTAAAAAAAAGTTCATTGCTTTCGCAGTATTATAAAATAATTAGATGAATTTTGTATATATATGCCAATCGTGAATCTATTATTCCAACGAATAAAAAAACTCGTTGCACTTTTCAAACATTTTATTTTATTATATCTCCTACGTAATACCAATCAAGACACATTATTATGTACAAAATTTATAATTAAAGCTTCCAAGTACCGTCCTGACGAAAATAGTTGATAAAAATCGCGCAACCTTAGACTACTTGCAGTACAACGAACGTGTGCGTCTGATATTGTGCATAAGTTTATGCACGCTTATAGCATCAGAAACGGCGGCGACGGCGGCAACAGTTCGAGGAAGGTCGATTCACCATCGGCTCGCCTTCGCTCCGCAGCTGCGAAAAACGTGCGCAACATGCGCTCGCGCGCAGTGTCATCGAGAACATTCTGGAAAAATACATCGCATTTACGCGACGCTCGATTTTTTGTTTGCTAAGCTCTCGAAAGTAATCCCTTCTCCCTGTCGATCATTTTTGAACTTCTTTGGAATTCCCCCCCGAAGGCACTAAAACTCCCATCCATCCAAACGTCAAAACTGCTGCGCGCGTCTTTCCCTAAAAGCGATAAAATTTACGAATGCACGCGCAAAAAAGCGTCGCCCCAGCGTCACGCGTATACACAATAAACATAAAACCCGAGTTTTTTTGCAGCAGCAGCGCACGAAAAATTCCCGAGTCGCGCGGCGTGTGTAAACTTGACTCCCATTATACCTAAAAACGGTCTGCGCTCCGGTCCTTTTCCTGAAAAACTGTAGCAAAAAATTCGGTCTCGCCATAAAACCGTCAAAAAGGGGTGCACGCGCGTCCGTCAGTCGGCGAAAGAACGCTTCACGGCGCGTAAGTGCGGCAGGTCAGTTTAACGGTATAAGTGCAGCGCGCAAGCGGCACGTCGGCGGTTGTAAAAATGCTCGCTGCAGGCCTCGCGCAAAAGACGGGGCGGCGAAGTGTGTATACGTATAGGTATAATATGGTGAAAGCATGCGGTAAGCGCGCAAGCGGTGAGAGTGATCGAGGTCCAGCGATATTATACTGTACTTTCTCCGCGAACGTAACAGCGATCGTAGCTCTCTCTCTCTCTCTCTCTCTCTCTTTTAGTTCTTTGTCTTGTTTTTTTAAGTGCTTTGTAATAGCTGATGCTTTGTACTAGAAAGAGCATGATTTTGTTGCTTTGTTTAATTTTATTCGTTATTGTAAGCGTATTCTTCAGTTAATAAATAAGAACACATTGACAATAAATATCTAAACTAGTTTTACTAAAAATAAAATTTTAAATTAAAATTTCGATTAAAAATTTGTATTTTTAATCAGAATAAATATTGTTCAATGCATAATATCTGTTGCTAATAAATAATTTTGTAAGTATTAATATTGAAATAAACGTTTATTCAATGACTGTTTTAAATTTTATTCATTGTAACAAAAAACATAATTTTCTTTTTATTATATAAAATAAATTTTTGCATTGTTCAATCAGTACTTGTGATTTAATTATTCTATATCGATAAAATGCTTTGTTAATTTAACAAAGTCACTTGGTAAAATATGCACTAACTATTTTTTGTATTACACTTACCAAGTGATTTAATTTAACAAATGGGTTAGTAAACTTATCTTAACACTTTATAGAAACAACAAATTACTTGGTAAGTGTAATAAGAAGAATAGTTAGTGCGTATTTTACCAAGTAACTTTGTTAAAATAACAAAGAATTTTATTCCATGTACCACACTTGTACTTTTCGATTTTCACATTCACTTTATATATAATTGCAATATTTCGAAATTTGTTTACAGCCCCTACGCTAACAGCTACCGACCTCCACACTGGCCCGCAACCCAGAATCTATAGTACCACGCACAAAACTAGTCCCATCTCCATCTCCCCCCTTCGTTAACGTAATTCGCTGCGTCGCTCGCTCTCGCTCGCTCACATCCACATTGCGTAAGTCCGCAAGCGAGAGCGCGAGACCACGAGCATAGTGCGCGAATACTCGAAGTGGGCGAAAAAAAGGTTCGCGCTTTCAGACGCCGTACAATACTCACGCGTGTCGATTATGTGCGTGTTATACATCGCGGAGCGGGTGCGGGATTTCGGTTCTTGCCCCGACGCAGCGGTGTTGCGCAAGTGAGCTACTTTTGATTTCTCGAGATTGCACGCGCTTGTTTGTCAATTGATCGAGGAGGAGTCTTCGTGTTTTTTTTTCGCTGTCGCTATTTTGTTGGTCTTTCGCCGAAGCGATTGTTTGGTTTTGACGCGAGATTTTGCAACGGGGATGGCTATATTAGCGTTCGTAGAAGTAGAGAAAACAAGAGGCTGTTTGTGGTTGGGATTATTAATGTGTTTGTTGTTGTCAAATTTTTGCTTCGTTGGCCAAAAATAAGCATGACGATGGTCTTCCTTATCAGCAAAGTGTGTTCTATATTCTGTATCTAAACAATAGAAGTGTGTTTTTAAAATGGAGTTCCTTATGAATGATCAGAATTTTCATAATAGTCTTATCTATTAATTAATGAATTTCCCAACCATATTAATTAATCATTCGCAAAAATGAACACTTGAACCAAAACAATTACCAATTTAGCAATTCTAATTTCATTAAAAGCCACGATTAAGCTCAATTAACGATCAATATACGCGATGTCAATCATCACTAATGTATTATTATACCGATCTCTTAAAAAAAGCGCTTAGCAGCAAAAAGTCGTCGTCGAGAAATCAAGTGCAGCCTACCGCGTATCAATAACATATCTCTCCTTCTCTCGCGGCACATAGGCTCGAGTTTTCTCGACACTCTCTCGAATTCGCTTCTCTCTATTTCTCTCTCTGTCTGTCGCTCACCACACACGTGCAATTGGCGGTGGTGACCTTCGACGAGCAGCAGTACAGCAGCAGCAGTCGCTCTGCATCGCGAGAGTGAATCGAGTGGGGATTATCCAGTGTTGGCTGTATAGCTGCAGTAGATGCCTGTTACTGTACTGTTACACAGATGCACATGCATACGGCTTGAGGCTGTGTTGGACGTACAATCATCCATAAAAATGAGTTTTTTTGCTTGAAAAGGGGTAATCATTTTTCTAATTTTTATTCAGTAGTGTGGCTAATCGTATTTTGAATGATATGAGCTTTGATTTAATTGAAAAGTAATTAAGAGTTTAGTATGTTTTAAGTTTGACGAGAACCCGTAATTTGAAGCAATTTTTAACAAAAATAATTAAATTCTCATATAGCTTTCAGTTATAATTTTTAGCTCATATCATTCGGATTACAATTTTTTAGAATTCTACCAGATAAAAAAGGAAGATTTGTTTTGCGTAATTAATAGTAGCGTAGTTTTGCATAATGGGACCCGTTCCTGGTCAGATTCCAATTTCTGACAACTTCTTTAAAAATTCTTTTAAGCCTTTACAAATAATTACGAATTATCCAAAAATGTGTACTCAAAGTCTAAAAAGTTTATCTAAAGTTCATTTTTCTCGAAAATATAACACGTAACGACCCATAGCTGATCATAAACTGAGTCCCTATCAATACCGCAATCATCGCGCAAAAAACCCAACTCTTGCCAATGCCTGTACCGCCAATCCAACGCTCAACTAAGGGGGAAAGCTCGCCGTCGAGTCAACTCACACACACACACACACTCGCTCGCTCGCTCGCGCAAAGAAGGACAGCTAGATAGCCGTATAGCGCGCGCTCGTATATAGACCCAGTTGGAGTTCGTTGAACCTCTCCGCGCAGCGCCAGCGCTCGCGCGTCGGCGTCGGCGGCGATTGGCCAGCCGCGCACGCGAGCGTTGCCGCGAGTTCGGTGCAGCCACCGAGCGCTCGAGCAATTGCGTGTATGTGTGCGAGTGCTTGCCTATATATATATATATATATATATATATATATATATATATATATATATATATATATATATATATATATATATAAAAGGCAAGCAGCGCGAGAAGTGTGTGTATGTGTGTGTGTGTGTGTGTGTGTGTGAGAGATAGAGTGGAGGGGGACGACGACGAGGAGAGCGTTTGCTCGGTTAATTTCATCTTGCCCCAGTTACGGGCCGAGCGCGGCAGGGTGAACGAACTAGCCTCGCGCCAAGGCCCCCGCGACCCACTTTCCTCCTCTCTCGCTCGCTCGCTCGCAGAGACCGACTGCTGGCTGTTATATGCTCGCTCGGCGTAGACAGAGAGAGTGAGTGAGAGAGAGCGAGAGAGCGAGTTACCGACTCTCGTTTGTGGGAGAGAGAGAGAGAGAGAGAGAAGTGGAGAGGCTGATAAGGAGATGCCGAAAATTATGTGAAACTGATTCGTTCTTTTGCTTTCGTTTGGTTTGTTTAATTTGTTATCTGGTTTGGGGATCGAATGAGGGCTTTGCACTCGTAACGAGCTGGTGATTAATTATTTCGGGAGTATCTTTCTTTTTTCTTATCGGCTTGTTTTTGCACTTTTGAGAGATGTTTTGTGCGATTTTTTTTTTATTTAAAATTGATTATAAATTATAAAATGTAAAAGATTTTTTTGTTAAGATATAAAAGTAGTTATAAATATTTTTTAAATGATCCTTTGTACGTAATCAAACTTGTAATAAAGAAAGTTAATTTTCACTTTCATCCGCTCAGCTCCAGCCAACTCTTTACAAACACCATAAAAACAAAAAACGTCGCCTCGGCATGACTCCTCAAGTATTTCCCCGATCGAAATTACCCATATCATCCTCTCCTCTTAAAAAAAAATCAAGTTCCCACCGAAACCGAAAGTCCACCTTAAAACCACAACAAACATCTCGCATAATCACCAAAACAAGCACCATATCTCCATCTCCTATCTAAAAATCCCCCACAGCCTCCAAAAAAGTAAAAAAAAAAAAAAGAGCCACCATCTCTCCTCCACAACTCGCCTATATATCTAGGATAGCGAGCGAGTGCAACGATACGCGCAGCAGCTGCATGTATGTGCACAAGAGGGAGAGATAGAGAGAGAGATGGAAGCCCCCAGAGTGGGGGAAAAATCGCTAGGCGAGCGAGTGGAAGGCCGTCCGAAGAGGGCAACGAACTAGCCTCCTACCCGGCCGTCGCGACCTACATTCCACCGCTGGAAAGTGAAACTGCTGCTGCTGCTGCTGCTGCCGCCTCCGCTATATGCTACTGGCTGTGCGCTCTCGGCTCTTGCTCCTATACGTATGAGCAAGAGAGAGACGGAGCGAGAGAGAGAGAGAGAGAGAGATCGCTAGACTGGCACACTGTTACTTTTTCTTTCGCTGCGACTATTATTTTCGTGTACGGCTTGTCAACAGTTCGTTTGTCCTTCTTATATTTTCGTTTGAGAGGAGGAGGAGGAGGGGGGAGTAGACGACAAGTGGCTAGGATGTCATTGTTTTTTCTTGCGTGTGTGTGCGCGTGTGGTTAGAGTGTATGGAATAGTTTGCAGCTGCGGGATGCAAATGCAACTCTCTGCTGATCTTTTCAGCTAACCTACAAAATTATTACATTTGATACTTTTTGACGTAAACGTCATTGTGAAAACATTCATTTTTACAGCATTGTCAGGCCATCGCTATCATCCTAAACAACATTCTCACACCATCAGTGTCACACTAGCATTCTGACTGTCCTCAACATCATCACCACAGCATTCTGAGCCGCATCAGCATCATCAAAAATCATCTCAAAACTCACCGGCTAAGACTCTGCCGAGTAAATTCTCGCTGTCCTGCTGCTGCTGCTGTTGCTGCTGCTGCTGTTGTTGCTGCTGCGGCCTGTACAGGACGTTTTGCTGCTGCTGCTGCTGCACCACGGGCTGCTGCGGCACCTGCTGCTCCTTCTCATTGTCCAGCGGCTCGGGCACGCTCAGGATGTCCACGACCTGAGCACGGCAGCATCCGCCGGCCGCCGCCTGGTGAAGATCCTCGGCGCCCGAGGCACCGCGCGCCTTGTACTCCTGGACGGTCATCGCTTGCACGCCACGGCACCAGTCGTCCACGCGTCTATCTATCATGCGTCGTACTCCGAGATTTTCTATTCTTTTTTTTTTCTCTTTCTGAGTAGTCGCACTCGGACTCTCGGCACAATTGTAGACGATGTGCACTTGCTCGACGCGGAAGAAGAAGAGGAAGCGTCGCTCGGTTCTTTGAGGTCCGTTTTGCTTTTAGCGAAGGCACTCGGCGGTCCTGAGACTACACTCCGCGAACGAGGACAACTTCATGCTCCGACAGTTCTCAACAATGATGCACTCGAAAATGACAAATGTTCTATCCCGGGTGTGTGTGTATGTGTGTGCACTCACTCCCGATTTGTTGCACGGCGAACTACTCCTTCCTTCTTTTCTTTTTCAAAAATGCATCCAGTTTACGGCGATGCATCCACGCGCGTATCTCCAATGCGTGGAAGACGCGTGTGTACGTGTGCGTGTGCGTGTGTGTGTGTGTGTGTGTGTGTGTGTGTTATACTCTGTCGTAGAGGGTATTGTTTTTCCGTACTTTTTTTCGGTCTTTTTCGCAACAACAAGACTACTGCGACGACCGCGTGGCTTGTATAGCGAACGAAAGAGAGAGAGAGCGTCGCGTCGAGTTGGTGGTTGTGTTGATGGCGTGCGGTGCGCTGCGCGAGTGACTTTGCCGCCGAGTCGGCGTATCGCGAGTTCGCGCGCAAGCGCGCGCCGACGAGCGAGGGAGAGAGAGAAATGAAGAGCCGCACCGTTGGAGAGACGGAGACGGATGGATGGAGTGCTGTAGAGTAGAGCGAGTGAGAGAAGGAGAGAGAAAGAGAGAGAGAGAGAGACTGGACCGAGAGCGCGCGCAACTCGCTCGCTGCACACGCGGCTGCTGCACTCCACACTTGTTGTCGGGAGTGTAGAGAGTGGATTGCGGATCGCGAACCACGTGGTCCTTTTGAGGAGGGGTGCACATCGAATGGGTCGTAGTTTTTGAAATTATCCTTTGTCTGATATTCGTTTTTTGAGAAAATTGAATTTTTATCTATCGCTCTTGAGACAAGTTTTTCAAGCAGTTTCTCTTTTTGTATTGAAATATTACTTATACATCAGTACGAGTAAATGAAAAACCACTGGTAATACAATATTGACACTTACCATATTCAAATTTATTAGAAGTTCATTTTTTTGTCTTACACTGACTATACACTTTTTATACTATATTTGAATTTCGCACTTCAACTAAGAAACCAATTAATAATAAAAAAAATAAATCAAAAAATCAAGAATTATTAAAATATTTCTGTATTAGAATATACTGCTGCTATAACTTGAACTATTTTCACGTACATTCAATATTTTTTGCAAAAATGTACTATACACTATAAAAATACATTATTATAAACAAACATGTTTAAAATAGATTGAAAGTTAACAAATTCTATTTTTACGAAGCAGTATTGTAAATGGTAAATATAATTCTGAAGTGATACATTCCTTTCTGAGAAATCGATGCACACCCGATAAGATAATCAACGATTTGTTTGCCTACTGATTTAATAGTATCCATTGTCCTCCATAAAGTTCCACTGACTAAAAGTAATTTTCAGAAGCCTCAAAAAAATGAAAAGAAATGTTATAATATTATACAATTAATTTAAAACTCAATGCGCTGTCTCAATATACAACTCAATAGAGTCTTTCTTTAATTGCACCTATCAAATAAAGTAGACCTATTTTTGCAAATAAAACACAATTACTACTAAAATATGAAGAACAATATACATTATCTAATCTACGTTCTTAATGTAGTCTTAAAATTCTTACATGAATGGTATTCATCATTAAAAGTTCAAGCAAGTATCCATTGGTCTTTTTGTAAAGACAGAGTACAATAAATCCAAGTGAAGCATAAATCACAAAATTTCCAAAAAAGCGCCACTATCATACATCAACGCACTACGTAAATCAGTTTCCAACCGCATCCCTCTCCCTCCCTCCAAACCAATTCAGCACACCCAGAATTGACCCATCATTAGGATCAAGGACTTCCTCGGTCTATTGCACTCTCGAAGCTCCTCCGGCTCCGCGAAACTCCACCAAGATTCATACCACGGAGGAATGCAGCTGCGGAGAGCGCGAACGCGATAGCCTCGAAATCCAGAGCGGCCGCTGGCCCGCGCCGCGCAGGAGTTAAATTTAATGCCTGACGGACAAGAGGAGCATAGCGCGCGGCACGAGAGTTGCCTACTCTCGGGTTGTGGCGCGCGCGCGAGAGAGAGAGAGAGAGAGAGTTCTAGATCTATTATTCGCGGAGATTCGCGTGCGGGGTGTTAAAACCCGGCGTTTAATGGGCGGAAATTTTCAGGGGGGAGGGGGGGGTGTTGCTGGAATGTTGATTTATAGGACCCAGTTGCTGTTATCGGCAACGGGGGAAATCTGGTTTAAGAAGCTAAAAATAAGACTGGGATTTTTTTAGTTGATGGTTAGGGAAGGTTTTTAAAAGATTTAGGGTATTTTGCAAGCAGTATTTAAACATGAAAAATTTATGTTTTTATTGAAAAATAATAAAGGCCCATGACCCGTCAGAGATGCAAAATGGTGGTCCTTTCTAAAGCTCTGAAATTAGAATTAGAAAAAATATTCTTTAATATTTTTTAGTATAATCTCGTCTGCAAGCTTAATGTATACATAAAAAGTTGTCTAATCAAATTTTTTAATATACTTTTTCGGTTTACAGTCTACATATTATAGTGATATAGCTGTCTACACTGCTATACATATTGGTCCAAAGCGAGTAAAAAATACCATTTTAAAAAATTTCGATAATATTCACTTTATTATTGTTAAGAACAAAAAAATCACAAGAAATAACGGTTCTTTCAGCACCCTAAACCAAGTTTCTTAGCAGAATGACCCATTTTCATCATAAAAATAGAAAAATCGACGGCAATTAAAATTCTCAATAAAGTACGATCCAATCTAGAAAGAAAAAACTAGTTCCCAACACCGATTGCTCCCAATGATCCATCGTACTGACCCTCGTGCAAATAACAGATTGTCGGAATCTCCCAAAGAAACCCAGATCACCCCCACCTCTAATCAGGCGGCCATTCATCGAAGCCCGAAAGAAGAATCGACGCGAGCTTAACGAAGCGACATTGTCGACTAGATACGGCACTGGCGCGGCGGTATAGCCGCGCGCAATCTTGAAAAGACGCGTGTCGGCAGCGTGCGCATCATATTTGTCACTAGCGAGAGAGAATAAGAACAGTGCTTGCCACATCATCCTGAGGCTCGAGATTGATCGGCGATGAGCGGTCGATGCACCGTTAAAATCTCAGTTGGATAGAGTTAGTGGGGGGTGGGAGGGAAGGGAGGGAAGAGTCTGGTAGATTTGTTCTATTTCAGAAGATAGAGACAACGTTCATAGAATTTTTAAATATTTTGTGTATTTGTAAATCAGTATAGTAGTGTCTAAGATGCAAGAATCATTTGATTTAATAATGACATTTGAGGCACTTAAATTGAAGTAAAAATGATTCTTTATGATATATGGAATCAATCAAGCTTAAAATCTATAAAAGTCAATCGGACAGATAGTCAATCAATTGGAAAAACTTAATCTAAAAAAAATTGGAAAATTGGTGTAAATTTTATATCGAATATTTTAAAATGATGATTTAATATAATGTATTTAATTTAATATATTGTATTTAAGGTAAATAGTTATACGAAAATCGTTTCATCATTAAAAATAGCGATTTGATGACGTTAAACTAAAATGTAAATGTAAAATTAATGTTTTATTTAATTTTTTTCACTTAAAGCAACTGTCGGAAAATCGAACGCAATTTATTATACGCAATAAGAACACTTGTCAAAATAAAATGGAGAATCTTCACGAAGTTTATGCAAATTCTGAATATTATTTTCTTGAATAAATCAATATATACTTTTATATAATATCAACTAACAAAAATCGATCACTTGTTAAGAAACACGTTATGAAAGCATATTTAAATAAGCTCCAGTATTTGTAAAGAAAAACCAATACAAAAATCGCTTAATTCCACGGATTATATCTGTTCTTTATCGACACATCATACCAGACTCGTTGGGCCGACACGAATTAGCCGTTTTAACGGTTTACGGTCCAATGATCAATCGACTCTAAAACGTCGATCCCGCGCGCGCTCTCACTTTCGGTGCTTCGCTGGATGACTTTTTTTAATCTAATGGATGCTTTTGTTCGTGTAATGATAGGATACTTTTTTTACTCCGTTTTTATTGATTTATCTAATTTGAGCATTCGTTTTTTTAGTGAGGGTCTCACAGGATTGAAAGTCACGCTAATTGCTACTAAAGTAAAAAATTAATAAACGCTTTAAAGGGTATTAAAATAATTGATGGTTTGAAGTTACCCTTAGGAAACTTAACAATGACCTTTTTATCGCTTAATTCAATCAGTTAAAGTTCAATTTATTAACCTATTTATTATAATAATAGATAATTTTCCATACATTTTGGAACCTACTAAGCGTGTTCTCAACCACAGTCACGTATAACCCCAAACACTTCAGCTATATACTAATCATCAGCGACCATATAACAATAACAAATAAATTCGCTTGGCTAAGCGCACTCATCCTCCAACATGTCGAGTAATTTACAAGCCGATCATTACTTGCACTAATGAATGTTAATAAATATATTATTCCCAAATTCCAGCGAAGCGGCACCTTCCTCCAAAAGCACATCTCACACATACAAAGTATACCCGAGCAGCTCCGAACGCCTCCTACGATTCGTGGAAACTCGCCTCGACAGGTATACGGAAACATAATACGTCGCACAAAGATAGTTACGGGTTTGCGGGCGCAAATTTTACGACTGCGGTTTTGACGCTCGTTGTGCCGCTGTTGCTGCTGCTGGGAGTCCCATAAATTTCGCAGAGCGACGCATCTTCCGTACGGCGTTGTAAATCAAAATACCCGTGCAGAGCAGCGGAGTAGAGTAGAGCTAGAGCTGCGTTACAGGCGAGCGAAGATGGAGGCAGAAAGTCGAGATCTCGGAGGAATGACTTTTTCTTTCGAGGGAATCACGCTGATTTCGGATGCGCACGGACAAAGTGCGAGCGGTGAGGTTGGAGGTGAGGGTGATTCGGTGGTGGAGTCGGTGTTGCGGCGAAGACGTTGATTTTTCAGGGTCGAGGTGTTTAGCTGGGAGGTTGAGGGAAGGTAAGTCATTGTGTAAGATTCAGCAAGGTTTTTTTGTGTGCTTTGGGCGGTAGATCTATATTGACAGTTGTGATTTACAGGGTGCATCTATGAAGACAGGTCTATTTGTGAAATGTTATTTTTGTAACTGTCAAACTATATTTACTTAAATTGAAAATTTTTATTTATTTATATATATTAAAGCTTGTGATAATAAGTCTACATCTATATTTATAATACAATATTCCGTGAAATGAAAAAACACACTCTAGTAAAAGAATTACCTTTTTTCGGTTAGATAAAACAATGTTTGTATATAAACTTGCTATTTCTTACCGGTTTCTGAAGAAAAGTTTTGTGCAAATGTGCCTTAGGCCAAAACCTAGTTCAAATAAACACAAATTATTATGAGGTACGATTAATTATTTATAGAGACACTAAGTTATATCCTCGTCCATCGATCGTCGTTTTCAGTCTCTATAAAAAAGCGCTTTATAAATGGTTAAACGTTTTTTTTAAATTATACGTCACATTTTATGTTTACTTATCCAACATTATAAGTTTTATCTGCTAACTATACTATTTGTATTAATATTTGTAATTTTTGTAAGATAATAAACAATAAGCCTTTATGAGAAAAATTAGCCAAACGAATTAACAAGTTAACATTTTCAGCTAAAAGCAGAAAGCAGCCTTGATTTTGGTTAACAAGACTATATTAAATTAGTTTATTTACTAAAATACACATACAAATCATCGCTCTTATAATTAAGATCAACGTATAGCTGAGATTTTTCGCGGCTCTTGCGGCATTACAGCGCGCAGCGTGACTCTGCTGCAATAGTATATACCTGTAGCTTATGTTTCGTTGTACACTAGCGCGAAATCGGCTCGTCCTCGGCGGGGCAGCGAATCTGTGCCACAGAGTTGTCGCTGCTGCTGCAGCAGCAGCAACCTAAAGAGCTTCCAGGTAATGGATCGAGAACGCGCTGCTTAAAGTTTGCCCAATCGTTAGTGAAGATTGCCAGATCGAGAATCGTCCAACTTGTGTATTAAAACGTTCCGATATGATTGAGTAGAATTAATTTTCATGGGGTATTTAGATTAAGTCTATAAAAAAAGTGTACGCATCATATATTCTTATTTATTTTCGATAAGTGGTATAAATTCTTAAAGTAGAATTTCGTCATCTGAATAATTTAAAATTTGATCATCTGGTATTGAAAGCTTGCCGATCGATAAATAATTTTTCTTATAATATAGTTTATTTAAAGAGGGTCTAACTGTAGTAAATCAATAGTTTTGCTATTTCGAATATAACTGTTTTCTCTAGGATGAGGCATGATACTATTATTAGACGATTTCGGGTCAAAAATGAATATTGTGTAGTTAATTTTGTCTAAAAATATATTAATGTAAATTTAACAATTTATTTTCGATGCTATCAGCAATGGATGTTTTATAAAATGGTCCGACATGGTTTTTATCATTTTGATATTCTGATAAGCTGAAGCAATAAATTTAACTTCTTGTGCGTACTTCTTCTATACTTATTTGATAAATGTTATGCCGGTAGGTACATTCATTATAAACGACAGGCTGATAGCGAACATAAGATACGTATATAAAAAGCGTGAAAACTTTTTACCCCCTTAAATAAAGAAACTAAGCCTATTAAAAAGCACATGCTCTACATAACAAAATCGATAAAATCAACTCCGCAAGTACCACCGAAATTTTTCTGAAATTTCGTCGCCACGCATTCGGCAACGCACTCGCTTACCCGGCTAATACACAGACAAAGGGAATTCCATCAGCGAGTTGCGCAAGGAATTCGCACGTAGCGGCAGCCGGCAACCGCCCCTGAAAAATGCCGCAGACTCGGTGGGCCGCGTTATGTCGCGACTCCGTGCGCGCGCGCAAAAAAAAAGGCGCCGTCGCGCGAGTCCTACGCACAATCGAGCGCGCGGTCGTTTAACCTGCGCGACTACACGGAAAACGCATTTAAAACTCGGTGTCATTGTGTCTGTCGGTTATTTGCTGCGCGCCGCTACTGCTGCGTATATTTCTTAATTTGCCTGGCGCAATAGATCGCGAGCTACGATTCTGTCGGAGGGAGTATCGACGGCAATTTGTCAATGGAGTTGCGCGCACGTGGACGCGAGTGTGCGTGGATAATTCGTTGAGTAAAGGGGAGAAATATGGGAATTGTTCATTTTTGGCGCGAGGAATGCGTTGAATTGCCGAAAGCGTATTAGGGGAATTTTTTGTTTTGTTCTGCGGTATGATTTTAAACTGAAGGATGAGTTGGTATGAATAATTTTGGACCAGGTATAGTCAGTTAGTTAGTTATTGATGGACTTAAATATACTGCGGTTTATTATTAAAGTCATCGAATGGATATTTCAAATTACTAAATAATTAATTTGTTCTGCTGGCGAGTACATTTTTAAAAGCCATTTG
The DNA here is from genome assembly GCA_949152435.1 of Gastracanthus pulcherrimus. Taxonomy (NCBI): domain Eukaryota; kingdom Metazoa; phylum Arthropoda; class Insecta; order Hymenoptera; family Pteromalidae; genus Gastracanthus; species Gastracanthus pulcherrimus. The sequence goes on along the minus strand of OX424574.1, from coordinate 23,674,662 downwards.
ACTAAATCTTTCTTCAATTTTTAACAATAACGGTGATTTAATTTTTATAATAAAATATCTTTACTAATAGATTGAATGAAATATTTTATGAATTACACATTTAAAGCGCTGGTAAAGAATATTTAATCTGTTGAGAATTGTATAACGGCAAAAATCGATTTTCCTTATCTCTGCTAAAAACAACTATAAAACGGAACAAATAGAACTACATACTAGATAAACTCTATTATCTTGATCAAGCTTTTATTTATCTATACAATAGTAGAAAATACATCCAAACACATGTATCACAGTCCAACAAAATTCTCCAACATATCTCATCCCTATACTAACCAATCGCCCATTGCACACCACCCAAAAACAATTTCCCAATTTATCCTCGTCGACAAAATACTCGTTTAACCTCCTACTCACAATCTCAAAACCCATCTATTGAATAATACACGCTCAAGCACAACTACTCGCGTCGCGCGCGCTACCCGCAAATAAACGCTTATATCACGTCGTAAAATCCCAAGCGCGTTTACATAAATTGTTTGCTCCCCCGCTGCACAACGCCACGCGATATATCGAAAATCTCGCGTGTGCGCCAGTGCGAAAAACACGCCACCCTCGCGATGCGATTTTACGCTAATTATATACATTATTTTCGTCATCGGCGACAGAGTGGCAGGGCGTTGCGGTACAGCTGTATGTGCGTGTGTGTATGTGTACGGCGTGGCATGCACTTTCCCCTCGTCACCGTTCATTAACCTCTCCGGCGGCGACCCGATATCGATAATCTATTTCCGCGTCGTTTTCGCGCGGATTTGCGCTGCGTTGCGCGGCGAAATTTCGTTCGTTCGAGGATTTTATTTATGGTGTATTTGACTCTCGTGGACGTTGGCTGTAATTGTTTAGAAAGTAAATTATATCGGTATTTTAATGATGAGCTTGTTACGATGATTTTGCAGATCGGGCGTCTTTTTGTCCGGTGAAAAGGATAGTTGTAATTTTGTAGTCATTATAAATCTTTTGGTTGATTAGTTGAATACATAGCAGTTATCTTTTTACACAGGAATAAAGAAAGTATTTTGTATTTACATAACATACACGCAAAAAGCGTTCATTTTGTACGTTCCTTTTGCAAGATATTATCGAAAATAGAAATTTTCACAAAGGAATTCTATTTGTAAGGAGAAAAATTCTTCAGTAAAATAGGGAGTAGTTTTAAAATCAAATTTATTCTCCTTTATACTGAAAATGATTTTGAATATTTCTGTTTTAGAATCAATATTTTACGAATAGAAATTATGAAACTAGACATCAATGTGTACCTGTGTGATAGAATTAAAATTTAATTTAATTTAATTTAACTGCCAATTAATAAATACATAAATTATGTAAACATTCACTCATCAAGAAAATAATCCAAGTTACACTCCTAACGCTACCCAACATCCCAAAAAGGCCTATATTTGCAATAAACCCCGTCTCTTCTCCAACTAACATCACGAGAAACTCAATCCCCGCGAGTTATTACTTCTCCATGTCCCCAGCCCACCACAAATCAATAAAACCAACTCGCTACACTCGTCCAACATAACCCAACGAACCCACGATCCTTGCACGTACATACATACCTACAATTGCGCCATCGCCGTCCGCGACGATCGACAGCAGCAAATCCAGCAATTGAAAGCTGCGCGGCAAACGCATAACCGTGCGCGGCGCCTGCACACACATACACACACGCGCGCGCGGGGGGGAGCAAAACGGGCAATTAGCTTACGAAAGTTCGTTGTACCCCCTCGGCGCGATTTATCTCGCGGCGCACGTGGGCCGCGCGCTGTGCATGTCTTTTCTTTGCGGGCCTGTCCGTCGAGAGAAAGAGAGAGAGAGAGACACTTGCGAAAGTGCGCGGTGCGCGAACTAAACGCCTTGTGTGTGTATGTGGATATATGGTTGATAGATGAAAAGGTGCGATACGGGCGGGCGTAGAGCGCGTTAACCCTTTAGCGGGATCGCGGCGTGTGTTATGAAATTTATACGTGGCTGGAAGTGTGTTGTCAACGTTTTAGGCATTGTGGCGGGAATTTATGATATAGGTTTCAAAATATTGGCTGCGTGGTCTTTGAGTGTTATGGATCGTTTAGTTTGTTAACGAGCATGTCCTTTGTCTTCCTTTTTTGTTCGATGTACATATTTTAGTTCGCCGGTAGTCGTTTTTTTTTTGCAGTAAACTGTTATTCGCTGACCTGGAAAGCACGCGGTGTAATCGTGTTTAAGCGCACTAAGGGGGAAATAAAAGTATAAGGCAATGCCCCAAAGGGTTAATAAACGATAGCGTTTCCGTGCCGTAATTATGTGTATAAATGCGTCTGATTTAAGGGATCGAGATTACGGTTCGGCGTACAAATAGCCCGGCTACTGCGCCCTAATGTATACCAGTTTTGAATTTTATAAATTGCCGTTTGAAGTCCGCGCGTTGCGCATTAGTAGTCGGAGAAGGATGTTTATCAACGGCAGGCCGTGTACTGAAATAGCAAACCTGTGTTTTATTTCATTGGCTGGACTTTGCGGTATAATGTAGGCACGTGCAGTGTCGTGATATAAATGAACTCTATTAGGTTTTAAGAGATAGATATTGTCTTTGTTGCTCGATTTATAAGACTGCGTTTACATGCGTGCAAACTTGTTTATTATATTATATTATAATGTTTTTGTACTTTATGGTTGCATATATATTGAAAGAGACATTTATAGATGTAATTATGTATTTATTATAAAATTGGAATAGAAATATAAATATACTGAGCGAATATATAAAATAATTTGTATCGCTTGATAAAATTATGATCGCATCCAAAATATTTTCTTACAAATATTTTGAATACCAGAGTTCTGTTAATACTTCAAATTTTAATAATTATAACTATTAAGTAACTGGATGAGTTATTCTATATAGAGAGAATATAGAGTTACCAGTACTGATTGAATAATTTTCTCCTAGAATTATTTATTTCGAATCCTGTATTGATTCGAGCAATAAAGACATATTTTATTATTTATTACGCAATACAAAATTATTCTTGAATTTCATTGCATCCCAAAATATCTATCTTATAAAATATTATCAGAATATTAAACCATAACCTCATGCAAACAAAAACAAAACTATATCGCTCTCTCTCTCTCTCTCTTTCTCGCTGGCAAAAAAAAAGCATTGCAAGTAAATATCTACGGCAATTATGCATTGCGCGGGAGTCGTCGACCCAGTGAAAGCGCCGCCGCCGCTGCCGCGGCACCTTGATATTATATACTCGCGGCGTGTTCCTTTTTGGCGCGCGACACGCGTTGCAGCCGCGTTATACCGGCAGCTCGGTTACGACGGATAGAGCTGCAGCGCGAAGCTGGAGCCCTGCCTGACGTGTCTTGTCTCTGTGTGTGAATGCACTTTCCCGCACTTTCGGCCTAGTTTGGAGCTAGCGCTGGTATAGTGCGCGCGCGTGTAAGGAGTAGGTGATTTTTCAGAGGAGAAGAAGGAGGAGACGGGGGACGTTGACGCCGAGATGCGGTGAGCGAGCTGGTGCTGACGTTGGGGGGGGCAGGGGAAGATGGAGCGAGGATTTTGCGAGGAATGTGGGTACAGTTGTTGGGAGATGGAGAATAGTGAAGATAACGTTTGTGGAAGTGTTTGTGCATTGATTGATGTTATGATGCTTTGATATTTTAAAATTTGAATGAGAAAAATATGCAATTTTCATAAGTTGTAGGTAAAATGTTAGCTTTAAAAAATAGTCATTTCTTACAAAAGGGAAATAATTTGAGAAGAAATTTTACTTATACTTATGTAAAATTAGTTAAATTAGGAGATTTTCGAAATTCATTAAAATTACTAAGCATGTGATATATATTTTTAGATATCAAGGCTTTGACAATGAATACATAATTAGCAACCCAATAAAAAGGAACAACGATTATAAGCTTGAACTTTATTTTTGTTATTTATTTAGCTGTAGTTCTTAATAATAAATAGAAACTATCTCAGAATGATGCGATTGAATAATTTTTGAAGCGCACCTATATAATTATGTCTATACCGATTTTTGTGAAAGTTATTTGCAGAAGCTTTTTTAGAATCGATATGAATAAACAGCTATTTAAATATATTGAATGTACTCCAAACTTAAATACTCATATATTATAACTATATCCAAATTCGCTTATTGTATCTCTCCAATCCCCATTAACGTCCACTGTACAAAAACTTATCGCAACAACAACCATCATCCGCACAACGACCAATGAACCGCATAAAGCACAAAGTTACATTGTCTCAATCCGTCGCGAGTTCGTTGCCCCCGGCGCACGCAGCCTCTGCTAAACTCAACTCTCCTCGGCTCGGCGCGCATACATATACACACGTCAAAGTGCATACCACTGCAGCCGCGTGCAGCACGAGTCGACTCGGCCGGCGCAACCGAGCGCGAACGCGCGGTAGCTTTGACGCTTAGCACGCGACAACACCTCTCTCGCGCGACTTTAATGGAGCAGAAACATCGAAAAGTCCCCCGCTCGCACGCAACTGCAACTGCATGCATTTTCGCCTCGACGCGGCTTGCGATAAGCTATTCGAAAGTTTCGGCGCTGCTCACAAGCACGAAAATCTGTACACCGAGTACGTACTGTGCATACGCACACATGCATGCATTTCGTTCCTAGCGATAAATGCACCAACATACACCTTTTCGACTTTTTTTTCTTCTTCTTTCGATTTTATACCGACTGCGCAAGCGTAATTTATGCAAAAGTCGCGCGATTAGTCTCGGCGTCGGCGCCTTTCTTTGTTGCGGAGCGAGAGCGCGCGAAAATGCGCGTACGTATAATACTGCAGTCCCTGCGCTTGTCTAATCGCGGCTGCCTCATTACGGATTCAGTTAGCCGAGGGTCAGCCGAGCGCAGGCTGAAAAATTTTAGACCGTGTATGGCGAGGCTCGTTGTAAGTGTGCATTCGAGTTGAGTCGTTAAGTGCGAGGTGGGATAGTTTATGGCGATTTTTTTTTTGTTTTCGAATGGGTTGGGTTTGAGAGACGGCGTGTGGGTATTGCTAAATAAGGGGCTTGTTGAAATTTTCAATTATTCTGTTGCGGTAGCGGGATTGTTTATGGGTATTATTAGATTTTAGGGATTTTATTCGTCTTTATAGGATGCTGAAGTAGGTTTTAGTATAATTTATGTTCTGAACTCACTTACATTTGATTTTTAAGCAATTAAATCAATTAAATATGTTTATTGCTTATTGCAAATAGAAGAGACTATAATAGCCTCGTACATGGTAATTTATACATTTTATTAGATTGCAGTGATTTTTACAGACTTAATCAGCTTATGTCTTACTACTGAACTTACTTAACTTTGAGTTAAAATGAATAATTAATTAAACCAAATACATTTCTTACAAGTAAAAGCGATTAAAACTCTCGTACCCAACATTTTACCCCGCAATCACTTCATTTTATTTACATCGCACAATAAAAGCCGATTTTTGCATGTAACAAAACACGTAAATCAAACACCTCACCTACGTACTCTCGTACGTATACGCGGCCTGCACGGGTCGTGTATCGGAAACTCGTATAGTAGCGCCGTGATGTAAGACCCAGGCTCGTGACGAAAGACGACGACGAGTACGACGACGCGTCGCTCGCCCCAGCTGATCGTAAAACGCGACTTGACGACGCTCCTCTGCACCTATACTACCCGTGCAGCGTCTAATCCACACTGAAAACTCTTCGTTTTTTTTTCGTCTCTCGAAATTTCCGTGAGAGCGCACAGCGCGCGACAGCTAGGCGCAAAAGGATCGTTATACACCGTTAGGTAATCTTCATTACATGGGGTTTTTTTTCGGCGCAGAGTGTAATAAGTAATAAAGGTGAATTTATAGGTTTTGCTTGTCTGCGCGCTAGGAAGAAGATTTATTATTTATTGCTAAGTGCTGGTATTCTTTTTAGCTGACGGTTTATACGTAACGTTGATAATGTGTAACGTAAGCTAATTTTATCGCTATTTATGCAATTGAATTTTCATATTAAATAATACTTGAATTATAATATTTTTATTAGTTTGAAAGGGATGCAAAAAGATGTCTGAAAGGTTTTCAATAAATATATATTTAAGTCGTGGCGATCAATCGAAGCTTTCTTATTCATATCATTTCAGCAAAAGCTGGAAGAATAATACAGTCTATCTTAAACACAATATAAATTAATTAAAATTTTAAAATCCACTCAGCATTCATTTTATTTGATTATCTTAAAAATCATATTAAACTACAGTTCAAAACAATACAACCTCACACATTTTTCTCAGAATTCCTACAAATCCATTCCACATCTTCTGCTCGCCCCTTATTACTTCTTTGCGTGTTAACTCGATTCGTGACTCACCGCCTGCGCCTGTATCTTCTACGCTGATGTATATACGTGTTTCGAGCTGTTCTCTCTCGCTCTCCTATACATTCTGGCACACGATTGTCGAAACCGCTGCGGCGCGTCTCGCGAATGAGTCTAGCACGACGCGGCATCTCGTGCGCCGCGCGAATATACAAACTTCGGCGCACGAAAGAGAATAATGAAAAAAAAAAATCAGCGGTGGAATAGAAGTCGCAGGGATCACGAAATCTTTGATGCTTTAGGGTGCTTGGGTAATTTTCGCGAAGGTAGAACACGAAGTTTTCGAAAAGTTTGTGTTTTGTGTTTCTGAGACTGCGACCTACATGAAAAGCGATTTAAGTTGGTTTTTAATGGGCTTTGTGTGTTATTTTTAGATTAGGTACAGAGAAGTATACTGGCTTCTTGTGGTGAATTGTCTAGTTGAGATGTATAGATTGTTATTTCTTGGTATAAAATTTTTTTAATTTATTTGCTCTGTTACTGCTGATTAAATCTGTGTAACAATCTTGGATTCTTAATTTCTTTATAATTACTAGTTAGTCATAAATAATACAATATTTTATGATAAAATCAATTATGCAACGTGACCGTAAAAGGAAGTCATAAAGCTCTTCTGTGACTTACACATAAGCGCCCTCAGACCGTTAAAAATAGCACTAATATTCGTGACCGTAGATACTGATAACAAAAATTAGAAAATACGTTGAGTTTGCATAGTTATTTCTAATAGAAAGTTTTTATTAAACGTGGGAATCACGTCGAACAAATAAATAATGTAATAATTATACACAAAAAGAATATTGTAATTAAAATTATCTTAAAATCATTTTCACGGTAATAATTATCAGAAAATTCTATCTATATGTCAAATATGATAGTATTAAGATTTTAAATATTTTACATTTACTTTATGCAATAATTTAAAAATTGTCATATCACACAAGTGACACATCGCAAAGGTTGTCATTAAAAAAACAATTTTTTTAAAAACGACAATCATTTGGCATCATTGAATGTACTATACTCATACCCCCAACATATTCGAAACCGAATCATCGGAAAATCCCCGCCTTATATTCGTCATCCTCACCATACATTACAAACTTGAAAAATCACATCCCCTCCTTGTACAATTTTTCACCTAACTCCTCTCTTGCTCAGACTCGCAATCAGACTCCTCGCCTCGCCTATCTCTCCAAACAAGGCAGAAACTCGCGACCCGTCGTAAACCGACCGCACCTGAGCTGCGCTCCGCTCCGCGCTGTGCTGTGTAACAGTCGATCGCGCATTGTCTCCTTCTCTCTCTCGCCTCGTTATCATTTGTCGCAATAGCAAATGTCGCTGTCCTCGTTATGTGCATTATGTGCCTCTCTCGATGATGAATATGGTGCGATATACGGTGCGGCGGGCGACGCTGTAATGGCGTGTAACGCGCCGCCGTAATGCCGCCGTGTTGTACAAGGCTTTTTCGATTGTCCGCGATTTGCCGGCGATGCATGGAAAGCATTAGGTATACCTATACGAACAAGCGGAGAGACATTCACTTTTTCCCTAATAAAGCGCGAGCGCGTATGCATACAGGCGATATGAATATATATCGCGAAATGCCGTTGAAGCGGATGCAGCGTTCGCGCGGTTTATTTACCGTTGTTGTTTAGCATAGCTTGTAACTATGCATGGGTACTATAAGTATTGTACTAAAGTGGTCTAATTAACCAATTGTTATTTGTTTTACCCATTGTTTGTGTTGTACATTTCTGGAAAATGTACTAATTAGTGCTAGAATTTTCTATATTACATGTACATGCTTCGGGGCTTGTTGTCAGTTGTACACTTTTAATACTTATAGTAAAGTATCTTTAAGCGTAAAAAAATGATATAATATAGAATTGTTCACAAAAGCTTTTCATGTAATAGTGGAACATCTCTAATTTGAAACTTAAGAGAAAAGACAATTTTTTCGAATTATAAAGGTTTTTGATCCATAAGATCCATAGTGACTTAATTTTTACTTTATTGAGCAAACTATAATACACGAATCATAATCACTTGAAAAATTGTGTTAGTTTAATTATTTTTTTAGACTTATTGTAACTAACAACTTATATATCTTCCATTTTACTCGTTTTTATTGCGTTACGAAATATTAATTTTCACTCCTAAGTACACACGATGTGCATTATTATTTTAAAGAATTATATGTTTATGGATATTCAGAAAATCGGTCTAGCGTCTACTTACAAACAAATGAAATATTTTTATATATAAAACAGTAAAAATATGCTATTTAAAAAAAGGTTAAGCTGCTAAAGTCATTAAGGTGATGCTAAAGCCACCACTCACCGACAAACACGGGTAACCACAATTCTCATTCTATTTTTAATTTTGAGTAAATATCTCTATGAAGTGTTATTGTCCCTATAAAAATCAACAACGCTTCATAGAGATATTTACTCAAAATTATAAATAAAATGAGAATTGTGGTTACCCGTATTTGTCGGTGATACGTGGCTTTAGCATCACCTTAATAACATCTGAAGAATTACATTTTAATTCTAATTGAAAATTTAATAATTACATACATTTATTTATATATTTTCAAAAACCAATCGAAGAAATAAACAAACAAAACAAGCAATCATAATCGCACAAACGCCCAACATCGATACCGCACACACAAAAACCCCCCTAAAAAAAAGAGAAAGTACAACAGAAAGAGAGCAACGGCAATCCACGCTAACTTACGCACGGTGCAAAACCTATGCGCAGTTGCAGCGTTACACGCGTCTGGTGCGCAGCATACCGTACGCGCCGCCGCTGTCTATATGTGCATTGCCCAACTTGCGCTCGCAGATGTCTAAGGAATGCGCTCCGGTCAGCGAGCGGCGGCGGCGACTGGCACCCCGCGATCCGCGGATTCGCGCGCGGTTGGCCAACGATTCTTCTCCGCTCGCTGGATTAGCTCTCTGTCCGTGTGTCTGTCCGATGTCGATGCGCTTTTTACGATAGACACGAAGCGAGATTCTTCGCCTTTTCGGGATGACTGGAGAGGGATTGTGAGTGGAATGGGTGAGGCTGTGGTTTGGAGTGATGCGAGGTGAGGGGGTTTTTGGAATATTTATGGCGGTATTTTTCGAGGAATAGTACGCGGTGTGATGGGGTTTCGTGGGGGGATTCGTTAAAGATCCGAGCATATTTGTAAAAGACAAGTAGCTTGATAAATTAGGTAGAGAAACAAATTGTTTTATGGGTAATATACGTTCTCGAAGAATTACTTATCTTGTGCGACCTGTTTCATGAATTCGACATAAGACTCACCTGCAACAAAAAAAAATTATTTATTAATATATTGTTTATAATATAATTTTATTGCATATATCACACTTTAGTTCATTCATTTATAATTAATGAAATTTGAATAATAACATTTCCAAGAAATGTATATAGAATTTAGAAATGTATGCAAGAATTTTGCATATATAATTATACACCAAATATTCAATATGTATCTGTAATCAAAAAATTATGAAGTAGACGAAACCAATATACGACCAGCCATCTGAATGAATTCTTCAGCGATCCATTACTGCCTATCAATAAACAAACAATAATACCACCAAATTCCCGATAACAAGACAAAAAGTAAAGGTAAGTAACTCGCGCAGAAAGAAAAGCGACCGTAAAGCCAAGCTGACGAGAACTCTCGATCTTTAACGCGGGAATATATCGAAAGCGCGAGCAGCGGCTGTACGACAGTAGCGCAACCCAGCGCCGTATCTGTCCATTCACCTCGTTTTCCACGTGTGTGATCGAACGAGCGCGCGAACTTTCCCGAGTCTGCGCCGCCGCGCCGCGCCGTTTTCTGACATTATTTCTTGCGAAGTTGGAGCATTGTTGCACGAAAGAAGAGCAATTTTTTGCGAAATCTTTATTTGAAAAGTTGAGGAGAGTTTTATTTTACTTCTCTTTGGTGTTTCTTTGTATAAGACATTCAGACATTCTTGATTATTTCTGATATATTGAATTATTTTGTGGATGCAAACAAAATGACGAAAGTTTGTTTTTAGTTATTTATTTGTGTATTGGAGATCGAGTGGTCTAAATATAGAGAAATATGAAATTATCATATAATGAAATTTTGACGACTCTGTAAAGCTTCGGTTTCTATAACTTAAATAATTATTTACAATTATTGATGCAAGAAATAATATATCTTTTTTTAAAAAATAATATATCTATTGTCTATAGCTACAAATAAAGCAGCTTTTCAATTAACAGGTTAAATAAAATAGTATTGTTGCAGTAATTTAATTTATTAATAGGCAGTTTTATATAGATAATTTCTAGACTCAGATTTATATTTTTTATTGTCATTATTTCATAAAAAAAATAATATTCAAAATTGATTGACTGTCATTTATATTGACTTATATACATTTTAAGATTCTATTATTTTAATGTGTTAATATAACGAATAACTAAATATTGAAAATCTTTTCAAATTATTCTGCATTTTCCCTGATACAAAATCATCCAGAAAAAATAACATTTTTGTGAAGTAGACTACCCAAACTGCATAAACCCATTCAGCGAAAGTCCTCCACCTCTCTCCCCGGGGGTTGCACTGGCACAAAATATCGCACCGTAATACACCACTAAACCGTCCGATAAATCCCGCGGCAACGTCCCACACTCGCGCGACCGCTTTTTCCCCTCTTCACCCGCACTTTTATTTTCGTTTCGTTATTGGTCGCAGAGCCCGCGCGCAAATAAAGGACAGCTGTTTGCCCCGAAGCTCGGCGCCCGCGACTGGCCCCCCGCGCAAAAATGCACCAGCCATATTCGACGGAATAAAAGTCGTCCGGTGATATAGGTCTGCATTGTTTTCTAATATGTATTATTACCCCGGGACCACTTCTGCGCGATTTATCATTCGCGCCGGATTTTGCAACGCGCGGCTCCCGCTGTCTCGGAGGCGGTCGCGTGGCGCGAAAAATTTAATAGAGTAGGTACCTACGCTTGTACAGATCGATTTGTGGATTAGAGACGGAGAGGGGTGCATTTTTTCGGAGGGATTTATTAAGGCGTGCACGAGTAGGTACGACTTCCTGCTTAATGACAAATGCGTTGCTCTGGATTTTCCTTAGCGGTGGTTCGGTGTTTATGGTGAAAGTCGAAAGAAAGGGCTTTGCGAGCGATTCTGGTTTTCTTTGTGTGTGCTTTGACTTGATGTAAATATGGTGCACTGCGTATAGCGATAAAGTGCTGCGGTGGCTAAAGCGCGGTTGCTTTATTGCTTATGGGATTTATTGCATGATTTATCAGCGTAAGTTTGCTTATTCATGAACATATACGTGAATTATTTGTATAAATCAATGTTTCACTCGATATTAAAGATTTACTGAATCTTCTGTTATATGAGAGTACGAATTGAATTTCAGCTTATATAACTCAAGAATTCAATCACATTTTATGTTAAAATGCGTTATTCATTCGCATGCCGGTACAGAACGAAAACTGAACTAGTTCGTATACTTAAGTTTTCATTTATTTGATTTTAGTTTAATGTTTAAGACACAAAAATGCACAAAAGTTCATGAATGTGTGACTGAATTATCAATAATCAATTACAATTTTCCAGTATATAAATTAAAAAGCTACAATATAAAATTATCCTGATATATTTAAAAAAATCTTCATCCCCAGAAAACTTCAACAAAACATTGTTAACCCAGCGATACTCGCTCTTTTAAGCCTCAACTTCCGAACTAACCTTCATCCTGAATAATTCCCTCAAAACGATACTTCGAAAACTTTTTCGATCGACCGCAATACAAACTTCCTAAACCCCTACAATCTAAAATAATCCCCCCTCCAAAGTACCTCCCTACCGAACACCCCCTCAAACTCATTCTCATGCGCATAACAATCAGGACGCGACGGGTGCATTATTGAGGCACTGGTCCAGTTCTTGCGCAGCTATATACCTCGTTTCCTCCGCCGCGACGACGACGACTTCGGCGCGAGGTAGACTTTCCCGCGCGGCCTAGCCCCGGGGGTCGTCGCACCGCAGTCGCGGCGTAGCCTACTATGTGCCCTCCCCGATGCCGCCGCGTACGAGTGAGGAAACAGGGACGCGAGACCCACTTACCTATATACCGCGCGCATCTCTCCGCAGGCTGCGCGCTGTTAATCTGGCCGAGAGTATAATGCAGGGTACGAATTGCCGAGCGTGACGTGGGTAGATGAGGAGGTGGGTGCTTTTGGGGCTTTGAGTTCGTTGTTTTGTTTTGTTTTTGATTGTTGGTGAGTCTTCTAGAGGTAGGATTTGATTGGGTCATGGTTTAAATTGTACATCATTGAATGATATTGGTTTTAGTTACGTAAATAAATGTTGTAAAGATAGAGGACAATGTTTTCTATCCATTAGTCTTTTCAACATTGAGCTGGATCTGATTGTACTTGTTTTATTTCACTTTGATTTTTAAAGCGAGACTCTATTATATAAAATCTAAGTGTATGAAGAGATGCTTTCGATTTTTACGAAATTTAAAACGCCAAGACAATATGCAGCTAACATAAATCGATGAGTTCTGATTAGAAACGTTGTGTAAATTATAATAAAATGATTTGAAATGTCACATTTCACGTCATAGAGACAATGATCTTGCATTAAGTAGTATTAAAAAGTGAACGAAAGTTATAATATAAACTGTCTTGTAATAGTTTTATAACCTCTAAATTAGTGAAAAAAACATCTTTAAAAAAATATTATTTTCATCTTATTGATTTATCTAAAGTTCAAATATTTAACTTTAAATAAGCAGGGGAAACCCTACAATTAAATAATAATTTTCAAAATTTACATTAATTACTAATGAATAATTTAAACATGACAAATAGTTTTGACACAAAGTATTTCGAAATTATCATTGTATGGAAATTGCGAAATAATTCATTTCGAAAATATTCATTATATTTGTAAGACAGTTATCACTAGTTCCATTGTTGGCAGAAATAGATTCAAATAAAGTTATAAACGATTTTTATCCTGAACAAGTAATGCACCTATACAACTTTATCGTAAAAGGATTATTCTTAAAGTGTATACAACCAGCAATCGATATTATTTTAATAAAGTGTTATTTTCACTTTGATATTTCCTCAACAACCGCAAATTAAGTGATTTTCAATCTTACGCCGAGTAATAATAAGATCTCAAGCTCCGCGATCGTCAAGACACAGTATTTATAGATTTCGTCACACAAATCTCGCGCGCGGCACCCGCAATATAAAACCGCGTCTCTCTCTCTCCCCCTCAAACACACGCTTGCGCGCGTAATCGGAATACATTATAACGTAATTCGTATCTCTCTCTCCCCGCTATATTACGATTTATGCAATTGTCGGCTATTTTACAAGTCGCTCGCTGCAAAAACGAACCAACGAGCACGCCGTAAATCCAACGTTAAAAAAATAGTCGTCCACCGATCGACGCCGCAAATATAAGCACATAGTGTAACGGAACTCAGAAGCATGTATAAAATCCCCGAGCACATATAAATTCGCGCGCGTCACCATAAAAATGACCGCTCGCGCGCGCGAGATAGCAAGACTCGAGTCAACGACCTACGCGATTTCGCTCTCTTTCGCGCAGCGTCGTTTTCTCTGTCTCTCTCGAGCTGCTGCTGCTGATGCAGAGTAGAGTGTCGAGTCGAGTTTTGAACTCGCGGTGCAGTGCGGCTGCGTGTGGATGCTGTGATGTAAATAATTAGAGCTGCGCGTATGTGTATGCATGGCTGCGGAGCGTTTGGAGAAAAATATACGGGTGTGCGTGTAGTTGTGCGCGAGGTAGAAATGCGGAGAACAATAAACCGCGCGTAAATGTATTATGTGGAAAATTGTGGCGAAAATCGAGAGGGAAGTTGCGTTTTTATTATGTGCATTCGTTGGAAGCTTTTAATAAGAGGAGTATAACATGTGTATTAAGGATGATACTTAATTTTTGTTGAAAATCAAGGAGTACAAGTGAAGAACAATTGAATGAGAATTTTTTAGAGTAATTAAGTCATAGCGATTTGCCTTGCGTTAGTAAAAGTAGCATACTTACATGACAATCGATTCGTATGATAAAAAGTATAACTTTGACTTTCATTATTCAGAAAATTATTGCGTTTGAACGCGAAAAAAGACAGAAATGCATTTGATTCATTGATATATATACCGTTCACTAACTTCATTTATCCAATTTTTAATTTTTTCCTTTTTATCGTATTACTACGAATAAATGATTTCTTCATGAATGAGACATGCTACTTTGCATCAAACTCATCGTTTTACATCTTCAATTATCCAATTATTATACTCTTGCATAAAAAATAACCCAATAACCCACGATTCAAAGCTCATACTCCAGATTCAAATAATTTCTTGATTTTCATCGTTCATTCACTCGCATACGCAACTACAACCAAGAAACCCACTAAACTGTCTCACACGAATACATTCTCGCCTGGAATAATGACTTCACTTATAATTCCCTCCATCTCTCATTCTCCATACGAACCTCGCGCACACAGTATGCTCGCTCCCGCCCATGTCGCACATACTACTCGCCCATTAGCATATTATGCAGATATTTAATATCCGTGCCCATTTAACTTAGCTCTCGCGGATTCTCGACCAACGCGGCGACTCTCGCTGATTTATGTCTCCGGCGCTTTCGCGCAGCTGGCCTTTATTGTATACGACTTGCGCTTTCTGCGCGCGGTGTGCCAGGTCCACCTGCAGTTACCTGCGCGCGCGCGCTTTATGGACTCCACTGCGTTGCGTTCCCGATTCCGCGTCGTTTGGACAGTGTGTGGCGACGGTGTTTTTTCTTGGCTGTTCGAGTTTTTTGTTGTTGGGGTTTTTTGTTGGCGTTGTTTTTTATGGAGAGGTTGGAGAAATCATTGCGAGTTTATTGCTGGAGGTAAACGCTGTATTGTTTGAGAGTGATTTGAAATGCAGAGTAGAGGTAAATGCGCGGAGTTTGCAGGATCGTTAAGCTGCATTCATAGCGGGGAGCGGAGACGATGTGTATAGATATAGTTTTGTGTAGAAGATAACGTGGTAGATGGGTCTAGATGCTCCCTGCTCCTTCACTAAAAATGGACTTTTTGTTTATATACATTCTAAAATGATAATATAATACCATTACTACTTGGTATTTATAATAATAATATAACCAAATTAGTACGTGATTTAATTAGGATTGTACACTGAGAGAACGGAATTGTTATTGTTAATAAAATTTATTAATTATTAATAAATGGTTGACTGGGACATACCGAAATAAAAGTGCGCATTATAACTAATAAATATTTATTTGCTTGCATTTTATTGAACCAAGAAAATGATTTGTTAATAGTTAGTAAATCATTCATTGTTTAACATATTTGCGCAACAATATATTTCCGTTCAATATTTAAAATTGAGATGATTTATTCACAGCACGTATAAGAAAATAAGTACTTCGTCGTGTCCTTTAATTATCTCTATTTCTAATGCAGCATCAAAGTTTAATTTTAATTTCATTTATAGTATTACTTTTACTGCACGTTTGAAGCTAACCTGTATGCGGCGATGTGCAACTCGATGATCAATTGTTTAAAATATCGGTATTTCAAATAAGAGTTGTTGACAGTTAATAAATACTTAGATTTCTCATAACAAAATTCAATTTATTCTCATAACAATTCCTTTTTCTCAGTGTAAGTTTATAAATTTAACAGAGACTTGAATTTAGTTATATTGAAATGCAATTCGCACATATATGGAATATGAAAGACAAAATAATGAAATATTAATGATATTATTTAATGATGAAGACGTTATGTTTGACAAACAATAAATTTAGCACAATACCATGACTGACGAGGAGAGCCCCCGACGTGCGAGAAGCGCTTTTCGATGAGGCTTTGGAAATTGGTTTCTGGTATCTAAAAATCATGCCTAGCACCCGCAGTTTCGTCTCATAGGCCCTTGGAGTCAAGATAACTCTGCGAGTTTTTTTGACTAAAGAAATAATATAATAAGATAAAAAAAGTTGACAGAAAGAGCTTTAATTTGAGTTCTGTTTCATTAAAAATATTATTTTGTTGCTAAGTTATGAACAATAAAAAATGATGAAGAAAAATGCATGAAAATTTGAGGATTTTCAGCTCTTTAAAATGAGTAGTATTTCATGAATTTTTTGTCAGCATTTTTGATTGTTCATAACTTTGCAACAGAATAATATTTTTAATGAAATAGAATTCAAATTAAAGCTCTTTTTGTCAACTTTCTTATCTTGTTATATAATTTCTCTAGAAAAAATACTTGCAGAGTTATAATTTAAAGTACAGGTACAATTTTTTACTGTAATAACGCGTATTTTTAATACAAAAGGTAATATCTTGATCTCATGGACCTATGAGATGAAACTACGGGTAATAAGCATCATTTTTAGCTACCAGAACCCACTTCCCAAAGCCTCGAAAACTGTTTCTCGCAGGTCGTGGATTCTCCTTGTAAGATAATATACGTATTAAAATTTAAAGTTTACAGCTTCACTCAAATATTCATATGTGAAATTATGAATCATTCCAATGAACGCTAATATCAGCAATATTCTCTTCCCAGTATTTATTAAATAAAAAAAGGAAATTAACCATTTATTTACTATAGCTTATAAGTATTAACAACGTCATAACTAAGTATCTCAAAGTCTCCAAGAAACAAACAAATCCTTCACTCGCAATCTCTACCCCCACCCCTCACCACGCCACCTCAGTCCTCCTCGTATAAATACGTTCTCACCTCTCCACTCCTCCGCGCCACTTTACCACGAGCAAGCACACACAAATCTCGACCGAATCGGCAATTTGTCGTCGCTCGATTAATTACCCCTAACGATTCAATTTGCCATCGCCCACGCGCACACCTACACTCACTCCCATTAGCCATGCCTATAATCCGTAAGAAACAGAGAGAGAGAGAGAGAGAGAGAGAGAGAGAGAGAGAGAGAGAGAGAGAGAGAAAGTCACACACGCGCGAGAGAAACAATGGGAACGTATTAAAGCGAGAAATACACAAGGCGCTATTTTCAGAGTGCACACTACGTGCATTCGTGTGCGCCGCGATGTGTGCGACAGAGTGCGAGGCCGCGGAGGGGCGGCGACCCCCTAAGCCCGCGCGGAGGGACTACGTGCGAGGCGGCGCGCGTACTTTCCCTAAAAGGGCCGGCACGTACGCCACTGCTGCTGCTGCTGGTATGCTTTATCGATTTTGTTTTGTGTGTGGCGCGGAGGTGAACTCGGTGTGTGTTTCGACAGAGAGAGATTCTTCTTTGACGCGGATGCGCCGCGACCTTCGTATTTAAGTTTGTACAAGCTGTGAGGTGAGGCTGGAGGAGCTTGAGGCGTGCTCTGAAGTATATATTTAGAGAGGGCTGCGGAGGGTTAATTTTGACTGACCTTCGGACGATGGACCTATGTTTGAGGTGGATTTAGGGGTTGGAGGTGGTGGTGCTGTGTTTGGGCTTTGATAATTATTTAGGTGGGTAATTTTGGGTTAATATGAATACTGGATTATTGGAATATTGGTGAGTATCGGTCAGGGGCAAGATGCTTATTTTTGTAAAAAGATAAAAGTAGGAGATAATCGAATATCTACATTTTTTAATAGCATTATCTTTTTTTTTTGTGAAAAGCGTCTAAAACTTTTTTTAAATATTTGCGTATGAGTATTTTCTTTTAATTTTCAACTAACCTATATTTAACTAATTACGCGTAACCATATATTTTTGTAATAAAAATATTTTATCTAGATACGTGCACAACTAGTTAATATTCATGGTTTATAATTGAATTTTAAACATTGATAACAATTTTCCATAAATTATAAAAAAATCCACTACGCGTGTGATGCTGTCATATTATCAAATTATCCAACTTTTTTCAAGAATTCCGAGAACAAAATTGAAAAACCCTTAAAAAATATGTCAAAGAATAAGGAAACTTTGGTGTAATTAAAGTGCATTTCTATATTTCTAGTTAATCTTGGAACTAATCCGTAATACTTTAAAGTTCAAAGTTTCCTATCCTTGACTGTTTTTATTTAATTTATTCCAATTTTCCCCTTATACATTCAAAACTTTATCTAAACCAGAGCCAACCTTCACACGCGCACCCATTCTCCATTCCTCACAAAAACAAAATCCCCTTCATAACGAAATACACGAAAAGCTCGGTCAGACCGAGCGACCGCGAGAGAGACGGACAATATAATCCCCGCTCGCTCGCTTATTGCCATTCCATATCAGACCCGATTTCAGTTCACGACCCCGTCGGCGTCGTCTCTCTCTTTCTCTGTCCTTCTCGTAGCTTCTCCCTCTCCCTCTCTCTCTCTCTCTCTCTCTATCTTTGCCACCCCGGCCGTGATAATCGGGTCGCGCGCGTTCTCTGAGGCCGGCCGGACAACGACTCCACAGCGCGGCGGCGGCGGTGGCCTCTCTTGCGCGCGATCTCTTTGCCTGGACCCGACGCACTGCCTCGCATGTAGGTATATATGCTCGTGCCTCTCGTTCGCTCGGCTGCTGCGATTGTTCAATCGCGTTTTACGTAAACAAATGGATTGGATTTTCTTTTTGGTTTGCTTTTGCGTTGGGATTGGACAGTTTTTGGTCAGTTTTCGTTATGTCGTCGTCCATTCGTCATTTTTGAATGGTTGAGAAATGCTTTTTTTTCGTAACTGGAAGAAAACTGTGGTAAATTAACGTTTGGATTTGTTATAAATTATATTAATATTTATTTCGTTGATTTTAATATTTATATTTGATCTACATATTGGGCTTGTGTCTATATTTTTGAAAGAATTATAAGTTCATCATTATTTTCATAATGCTAACTTCCAAATTAAATATTAGTTATAATCAGTTGATATCACAATCAAGTTTTGATATCATAAATAATTAGAAATAATAACAAGCTATATTTATTCCCTGTTTTATTTTCGTACTTCAATAGAAATGTTATTTACATAAAGATCTATAAATATTTCAAAACATTTATTTTAAAGATAAAGATAAAAATTTATTTTATTAAAATAGCGGGGTGAACTCTTGTACAATGTAAAGATAATACAGTTACGCAGCAATTGTTGGTAATCATGTATTTGCACGATCGATATTACGAGTCGCAGAGTTCATTTGATAGGCCGCAGTTATCCAGTCAAGTCATATCGCGTCATCAGCGCTAATCATTACGATTACGAGGCACATTACCAGCAGTTATAAACAATCAAATGCGTAATGGGAAAATGTCGAAGGATAAAAGTACTCTATTATTCTGATTTTATTGTGCATACGATTATTTAAATGAATTTCTCAGCCTTTAAAAGGTAACCTTTTTAATTTATATGTTCAGAATTTACTATTTACACATTTAGAATAAAATAATTGTTCAATAAAAATTACTATTAATAAAGGTAATCATAAAAAGAAGAAATAAACTTCATCATTCAATTTCTATAAAATAGTAATTATAAGCAAAAACGTACAAAGTAAACCAAGGCTTTCTCTCGCGACGCGCAAGGAAAGTATATTCGCGGGAGGTCGAGAGCACGAAAGAAAAAAGTGATTCCATGAAGAACTCTATTCACTCTTTCTCATCTCGGATAAAGTTTCTTGTTAACTAACGCCATTTACTTTTTATCTGAGAAAAGTCAATTCGCAACAGAACTATCGCTTTAACAATAATTATTGTCTGTTAAGTAAGAACCATAGAGATAAAGATTTGTTATTTAAATAGGTATACAACTTCTTATGAGTACACAAAGAACGATTTGTATTTAGTAAAAATGATTAGTTCTATTTATACATTAGAAATATATTCTCAGATTTCCATAGCAATGACAAAATTTATGGTAAAAATTAACAGATGAATATTATATTCAATTTGACTATGAATAAATATTTCTTTGTACCCAATATACGAACAGGTACAGTAAATTTTATGTTATAAAATAATATATATATATAATTTTTACCGTCTAAATAATAGAATTTAAATAACTTATTATACTCTTTACAAATTTTAATACGCACGACTGTCATCCGACTATATTGAAATTAATTCCTACATCACTCTTCCATTTCGGCCAAAACAACCTTACTAAAAAAAACGCCACAATACTCAAATATCTTAATGACACTCTCAATGAAATACAAATTCCAATCTCGCTCCTTGCATAATCAAGCCAAAAAACTCTCGCTCTCTATATACATAACCGCAGAGCCGGCGCACAGGTCGAGTGCACAGGGCCGACGTACTTTCGAGGATATTCGGCCGGTCGGTCGGTCGGTCGGTGTCGGGCGCCTTCTACTCTCCGCGCGCTCTCGGCTCTACAACTCAACACGAACAGAACAGAACAGCAGCAGCAGTAGCAGCAGCTCGGATGTCCTCGGCCCCGCCGCGGCGCGCGGGTTAACGCCCGCTCACTGGGACACAGCCGGCCGCCTCGCGCTCGCTGCAACTCGGCTCTCTCACTCTCTGTGTGCGTGCGTGTGTGCGCGCGCGAAAATCGAGCGCTCGCGCTTATCTGCGAGCGCGTATAATCCCCGTGTGTGTGGTGGTGTGAGAGAGAGATAGATGTTGGGTGGTGGAGGGATGGAGCAGGGTATTTTTAGGATGGGAGTTTGGGAGGAGGGCGACCGATGACGCTCTGGGTAATGAGATTTTGGGAAAGGTGGTGGAAAGTGGTTTTAGGGAAATCGGGGATTTTGGGATTTCGGAGCTTGATTTTGTTGCTCCGTGGATAAAGGATTTGATTTTTGTTGAAATAAATAAAGTGTAAGAGTAACCGTAATTATAGATGAATTAAAAATTATTGTGAAGTATTAATGGTATATATTCTTTTATAATGTTGGCTTTAAAAATTAATTTGTTTTCAAAGCAATTTAATCAATTTTTTTTATACTTAAGTAACTTATGCAAAAATATTAAATTAATAATTTGAAGATAAATATGTAATATAATATATAATATATAAATAAAAACTTAATAAAATGAAAGCTATAATTAAATATAAATATTTAATTGAAAATATTAAATTTAAATGTTTGAAAGAATTTAACTATATTTATTTTTTACGTCGTTGAATAATAAAGAAACCGAGAGATTAGTCTCGAGTGATGAAAAATTGTATGTGTGTTGATAGCAAAGAAAAGGGAAATTATTGTCTTATGTTCAGTAGAAAAGTGAATGGTTGGATATAGCTCGAAGATTGTGTGAGAATAGCTAAAATCTAGATTAATAATAGCGATTCTCATGATTTTTCAACTTTATCTTGCAGCATGCACAAATACTTTTAGAAATAAGTTTTTCAATTTTCCTGTCAGAAACAAAGTTCATTCGACAATTTTCAACTAAACTTTTTTACTCATTTTCTTATCCATTTTTACTTTGATACTTCGCAGCAAAAAATATCATCAAAAATGCTCGCATACTTCACATTCTCAACTCCGCGAACCCTCAAAATAAAATCGCCAGCGAAACAATCACTCGCTCGCACCCATATAACGCCATCTGAAAAGCACCAGCTCTCTCTCTCCAACGCGCATGCATAATACAAATACGCAGCCCGCAACGCTCGCGAGCTTCTCGAATCTTCTCTCTCATTCGAACCCAACCCGAGGAAATGCCAGCCGCCTCCACGACAATAAAACTAAGCGCACACAGGAGAAAAAAAACACAAGCGTCGATACGAACCCGCGCCGAATAATAATAATAAAGCCTCATAAAATCCCGCGATAACCGATAAAAATCTCCATTCTCGCGCGGCGAAGGGCGAAGCATTTTACATTTTCCTCGCTCTATTGCTACAGCAGCTATAACTGCCAACTTGTACACGTACTCATCGAGATACTCGCGTTCCTCTATATGTGTGCATGCATGCATGCATGCTCGGGCGCGTGACGCAAAGATTGGACAGTCGTCATTTTTCCTCGTTGCCTATGCCGCCGAGCGCGAGCGCGGCGAAAGATGCAGAAAAAGAGAAGGGAAGGAGAGCGAGAGCGAGAGAGAGAGAGAGAGCCTTTTGTAACCTTGACCCAACGCGTGCAACGACTCGGCCGAATTCTCTCTATCTCTCTCTCTCGCTCTCCGATTCCCCTCCCGTCCCAGATTAAACGCAGCCAGTGCAACGCGCGCGCGCGCGTGCGAGAGAGAGAGGGTATGTGTGCGCAATGTAAGCGAGCTGCGAGTGTCTTGTTGTACATGTGTGTAAGCGCGCGCGTTATTCGAATCTTCGCGCTGAGCGATAAGCGACGAGGAGGCGCGCGATGCGCGTCGACGGTTTTCTTCGCTTTTTCTTTTATTGGGACTGAGTGGCCGGAGAGAGTTTTTTTTTTAAATTTGACCGAGAGTGGTGGATTGTTGTTATTGCAAATGACTATTTATGGATGAGGGAGAGATATGGCTTGGAGGCGGAGGAAGAGTTGAGATGATAAGAGAGAGGTTTCCAAACTCAACGGCGTATAATGCAGATTTATTTTCCTTTTTCTGTAGGCTGGCTGGAGCGTTGGTTGCTGTATATTGTTTTTAAAATTCTGCGTAGTGATAAGGTTGAACTGCGTGCTGATTTGTATGCTCGTGGAATGATTGTGTATTGTTGGGGAAGAAGGGGAAGATTTTGACGAGCTTTGTTTTCGATTTGAGCTGTATTATCGAATCGTAAAGAGTTTTTCCTTATTTTGCTTGGAAATGTATCTTTTGATTGAACCTTTGGAAATGAAGATTTATAAATGTTTCTATATTTAAGCGTTTAGTGATAAATCTTAAGCATTAAGAATGATTCTTATTCTTTGTTATCGAATATTTAGCATTTTTCGGTGATTTTTTGTTGTCGAAATATATTGTTTTATTGAACCTTCTGGAAATAAGGTTAATGAATTTTTTATTAATTCGCGCGGTAAGCGCAAATCTTACATTTTAATAGTGATTTTATTGATTTCGAAAAGTAATAGCTCATATTTATAATGTGTGTACTCGTAGCGTGCGAGTGTTGTAAGAAGTGAACGGTGATCCGGCTGACATAAAAATGTCAATATCCCTTGCGCCAGAACTGATTTGAAGTTAGCCATTACATTTTGCAATTTTTTTTCGTATACTAATAATTTTTTTTTATGCCTATGTGCGATACGTGGACGTGAACTTATTCACGTGATGTAAGCGTATACTTACGTGAAACTTTATGCGTTAATTAAATTAACATCAAAAATACATTCGGTCAAATTATAGAGAATACATTTGAACTACTTACTAGAATAAAGTGAATGGCTATAATGTTACAGTATATTTTTGCTTGATATTATAGCGTACTTTTTTTTAACTTTTTTTTACTGTTCTTATCTAATATTTAAACCCTCTTTTTACTGAATTATATTCTAATGAAAAAATATGAATTTATTCAATGTGCAATTAATCTTAACATAAAGTAGGAAAAAATAACAAATTAAAAAGATTTTATTTAATTTCTGTTCAAGAAAAGTTTGATTGTTAATTTTTTTATCGTTTAGGAGATGTTCTTTAAACTATCTAAGATACTTTTCAAATTTTAAATACTGCTTTGTTCCTTTTTTAATTATTTCAGCAATTACATATACAAAATATTGATAATTCACCAATACGGACTCAACAGTAGCAAACCAGTTAACTTACACATCTAATTCAGCAAATAAAAAATCAACGCTTCCATCCTCGAATCCTCAAAAAAACCCACACTCCAAAACTTCACTCAGTTCCCTCAACCCTCATTAAAAAAAATCCACCTCTCAAACCCGATAACAATGCACCAAAGCACGCTGCATAAACAACACGAGCCTGCATGCACGCGCCTCGCTCCGCACGGTGGCAATCGTTTAGGAAAGTTCTGGAAGCCGCGCAACTAGCGAGAGACCGTTGCACGCTCTCTCTCTCTCTCTCTCTCTCGTGTCATTTCCTCGCTCGCTCGCGATAGGCCATCACCGTCGCCGCAGCGCTCGCTCGCTCGCTCGGGTTATTGTCGCAGGTCGGGGAACCCTGCGGCTGCCGCTGCATGTATACGCTGTTATACATGCACGCGAGATCCGCCAAGTGCACACCCGCACACATGCAGGCGCACGTGCTCGGCAGCGCGGGCATGTACATATATAGATGTGGGAAGGCGCGCCGCGCGATATACGAGTGATAAGGGTATATGCGAAGGTGTGCGGCGTGGTGATAATATGAGAGAGACCTGCGCCGAGTGCGGATTTTATGTTAGATGGTGGATTTGTTGGGAATTACAGGTGGATTGGGTGATTTTGAGGGAAGGCTTTTGCTTGAAATTGTAAAATGTATTGTGGATACTTATTTTGGTAATCAGGAATTGATGTGGAATTTTAGTATACCTGGTCGAAAGCAGTTTGATTTATAGCCGGTAATCGATTATAAATAGATATAATAGGTCATTAGTTGACAATAACTGAATACGAATTTGATTAAGCTCTTGTATCAGGTATACTGACGTATTGAAATGCGATTTATTGCAATATTTAAATGGAAATTATTAAATTTTAATAAATGGATTACAGTTTCTCAGTCGAAAATACGTAACATACTACCAACTTGAAAAATTTGTTAAAATACTTATCACGACTCAATGACAAAAATTTTCCATCCTGGTTACAAATCTATTATTTTTAAGTATTATGCTAAATATTTTTCGAAATAAATAACAACTTCAAATTATTATACACAAATGCTTACAACATATTTAATACTATAACCATAAATATATTTATAGAGATTTAATTTCCGAATTATTTATAATCTTTCATTGAATTTTGTATTCATTGATTTCTAATAAATTCAATAGGTATTATTTGTCTTAGGCTACATCTATATATTAAAAATTCACACCAAAATCAAAACGGTCAACGAAATCATCCATCAAACTTCCCCAATATTACCGCACCCCTATACCCCTCAATCACGCGAACACCAAAAATCCCCTCAGCCCAATACAACCATCAAAATCTCCCAAAACCAAAATCAACCACCCACCGAATCACCCCTACAATCCTTACACACACCAACCAGACCGGTCAGGAAGTCCACCGCGGCGGCCGAGAGCGTCGAGGCGCCGCGCGTCTCAAAATTTAGGAGGTCATGCGTCTCTCGCGCCTACAGGCGCCTACGGCATCTCCGTCTCATCGCGCGTGTATACCTGCAAATAAACCGGCCGAGGCGCTGACCGGCTTGCGCAATCGCCGCGCCGATCTGGCGACGCCGCTCGAGTCTTAAACTCGCGCGCGCATGTGTGTACGTGTATACCCGGCGCGTCCCGGACCATGGACAACGCGCGCGCGCGCCGACGACGACGACGAGGAGATTCCGTTAAATATAGGTGCCAGAGCCAGCGCCCGTTCACCCTCCTTTGCGCATACTTCTGGCTACGCGTTGCGTGCGGTGCTGCAAGTGGGCGCGAGGACTGAGCGGAAGATGAGACGAGAGAGAGAGAGAGAGCGCTCATTCACGCGGGTGGAGTATTGCCAGATTTGTTGATGGGGAGGTTAGAGTTTTGATTGAATGAAGTTTTATTTGAGAGGGATTTTCGTGATAAAAGTAATAGAGATACAATCGTGGTGTAAATTAGTGTGGTAGCATGGTAAACGTGGAGTTTGATATTACGGCTGGTTTTACTGGTGTTCGGACAACAAGGAAAATTTACTTGTAATTAAAAGGTTCTAATCTTAACAAATTATAAAAAGTTATTTGAAGTATGTATAACAATATAATTTATTATACAAATAATGCTAGTTGCGGTATACGTGTATAATACTACTTGAGCAAAAAATTGCCAAAATGGATTTTTTGTCTACTTAATCTCACAATGTTAGCGACGACTAACTTATCCTATGAAATTATATCCTATCATTATAACTAATATTATAAGTACCTTTCCAAATCAGGCAAGCATTAGCGTACATTACGTTAATATTTATGATATAATAACATTATTAACAGTTCAAAATTAAACACATAACATTTATAATAATACAAAGTAATGTTTATCATGAATTTCTCAATTTTTATTAAAACATTTTGTATCGATTTATATTACTAATTTATAAAAACGTTAAAACAGAATATGCATTTTATGACATTAAAATAAAAGAAAGGTATTAATAAACTTTGTTAATGAAAAAATAATTACAAAATAATAAACAGGAAAAATGAACAATTCACATTGACACATTTGCATCAACGTATTTTCAATACATTCGAAAATGAACTTTAAAACACGAACCAAATAATCAGTAATATATTATTCAAAAGAAAAACATGATAAACATTCATTCATTTGTACTTCACGTAATGGATACAATGCCCCTATGATATACGCAGATACACATCCTGTTGCTTCTATAAATACTCAGATAAAGTACTTTTTCTAAAAATTTCCTCCTTCCACCTCGTGCACACACACACAACACTTACATTATAACTCTTCGATCTGCACGTACAGTTAAATAAATCTCCAGATCCCGATAACGATTAAGGAAGGTTAATAATTCCTCGTTAACAATCTCACCTTTCTTAATTCAGAAAAACGCGCGGCGGTCACGAAAAATTCCGTGCACGCACCCACATCTCACAAACAAAACAAAAATCGCACAAACGGAAAGCATCAAGATAAAGTCTCGCTGCTCACGCGCTCGGCTCATTAAATCACGGAATTTCAATATTACACAAACGGTCCAATATTTCAAGTCTCTCACGCGCAGTTTGTGTATACGCGTGCCGCCGTGTACAGTATGCACTTTTACGGGCGCGCGCGGTGGTGTATAATGCAGCGGTGCGCCGCCCAACCCACATACCTGTTGTTGTGCCCCGCGCTCGTTGTTCGGTATCGGTGGGCTAAACTAATCGCGAATATAATGTAACGCGAGTATAGCTCGAGGGCAACTAATGCGAAGTTTTAAGACCGCGGCGATGTAGGTGAGCGTGTAGTTATCTGGGGTGGACTGTTATTATTGAAAAACGGTAATTTAGGGTAATAAACGGGGAGGTAATTTATTAACAATTAAGGATTCAATCAATTATTGGCAAGGAGTTGCTTACATAATTTCATGAATAGTAAATGAATTTGTACCGTTGATCCAATTGTTACACCTTTTAAGTAACAAACGTACTTATGGGTCAAAGTAGAGGAGGGCCGATTATAGTCAGCCATATTTATACTATATAAAATATATAATTAGCAGGGCAACTAGTGTATTTTAATTATATATTTTTCAACTTTATAATAAATAAATTCTATTTATAATTATTCTTATTTTTATTACTTATTCTTTTTATGCTATATTTTTATAATGTATAATAAAAGAATATATGTAAAATAATCTTATGCTACTTAAATCAATAGATAAGATTATGGAATAATATTTTTAAGAAACTTCCAAAAGACAAATGAAAAGGCAATGTTCATTAAGTAAATATTCTAAACTCTAATACTAGATTAGTTCATTTTTATTATTATTTATTAGTTATATTTTAGTTTGATCGTAAAAATCATAAAAAATAAAGTAATATAAGAATATATTATTAATTATATCTGCATCCCATAACAGATTCATTGCATTCGATTCATATATAAAAATCGTATCGATATAATAAAATATCTTCACATTACAGCTACATATTACACTCTTACAAACCTGTCATCCAGCCAATTACACACCTCGAACCTTCCCACCAACAACCGCTTAAAAAAAAAACCTCAACATTGCATCCTATCCTCGTCTAACATATCCGCTACCTCAACATCAGCCGCTCGCCCACGTCTCTCTCTCTCTCTCTCTCTCTCTCTCTCTCTCTCTCCACCACACACACACACATAGGCACGCATGATTTGCAAACCATTTTCCATCTACGGAGGCTGCCCCACACGCGCGCGCGCAGCCTCCTTAGCCAACTAAACTTTCTCGCGATACGTTACCCACAGAGAGCAAAATCCTCGCCGCGGTGTTACTGACCCCGCGCGTACCTATATATTTGCATGCGGCATCGACGGCACAGTCGCTCGCGGTGGCGAAACTGTGTATACGCGTGCGTGAAAAACGACGTAATTATGCCAAGAGAGAGAGAGAGAGACTATTTTCATGCGCCGGCGATTTTATTGCCCCGCGAGGCGCTCGCAAGAGAGAGAGAGAGCATTGACGGGGCGGTTTCTCGACACAATCACCACCTACGGGGCCTGTTGCTGCTGCTATTTGGTTTTTCGTTTTGGAGTTCTTTTAGGAGGGCTGGGAGTTTATTGTTTGGTATTGGTTTGTGTAATAGGCAGTGTGGTCTTTGTTTGGGATAGATCTGGTTTCGAACGTGATTCGAATCAGTTTTTGTATGCTCTTTAGACTACGTAGAATGATTAGGATCAGAAGATTAAATATTATGTTTCAGGCTTATGAAATTAAAAGGATATTATATTTGTTGCAACGCATGTAAAAATGTAGAGAATTTACAATAAAAAGTATTTTATTATTGTAATAAAGTAAAATATAAAATATAAAATACATTGTAATGAATAATGAGATTGCGTATATAGTTCAATGGAGTGAAACGTTGTATTAAATGACGATGGCAAAAACGGCAATAAATTAAAAAAACTCTATAATAAAGATCACTAATCTTTCACGATTGCAATATCGCAGAATCACGCAAACCTTCATACATCCAGACACTCGCTCACAATGCGCAAACTCTCGCGAATCAGTTCTATAAGCATAGGGAATGCAATTTCTCGCGTAACTTACGTAACGACCCTCCCTATACGTGTAGACGTAAAATTACGCTAATATCATGAATAAACAAAATCATAACAAATATGTATATAAAATAAAACATTTTAATATTGTAATATAGGTATAAATTCGTGGAAATTGACTGAATTTTATTCTTGTTAAAAAACGGTTTTGTTCATTGTTCTCATACAATCTTTTAATTGTAAATTAATAGTATCAATGAGTATCAAAAATATTTTTAGTTCAATTCTTATGTATTTTCAAATATAGTAAAATACAGTAATGATGATCGTCTTGTCAGCAAAATTTCATTGGTCATGAATTTAAGCGCACAATACAATTTTAGTTATGAAAATGTATAGCTAAAAGAAAGCCCGCGAAGTGCGCTATAAACATAAAAGCTTTAAGATTCCAATCAAACGAAAGATTATGATAACGATAAAAATGTATTTCTGACTTCATATCATAGGAAATATTAAGAAACCTCAAGAGGGCAAAAAAATAGTTGCCAGAACGTCTTGAACATAAATTATGAATAGAAATAAATAAACAATAACTTTCTTCATTAATTGACTCTAAAAAGCAATCGCTTCCACGCCAAATATCTGTCTGCAGCATCAGTTGAAAATCACGCCCCGAATTCCAGCAAAATGCGAGCTATAAATTGTTCGCGGACGGCACACTTTCCCCAGTGATTTATACATCGAACGCGCCACCCCTTTTCTTCGCAGCATTCTTCGCTGAAATGCCGCAAATCGAGAAAACAGCCCACGCGCGCGTGCCTCTTTTCTCGCCTTGCAGAAAAGTCACACTACTCTCAGTACGGCGCGCAGGTGGAGGGAGAATATAGCGCCCGGACCGAGCGAGCTTCCAGCCCCCCGAACGTTAGAGCGCGCGTCGACGCTTTGCCTGCTCCAATAATTCTTAATGGGCCATTGTGGCCAGGCTCCGCGACCGGCTACAGCGTTATGTTTTCTATAGGTCGCTCTTTTTTGCGGTACTCCGGGCAGATTTGCTTGTGGATGCTGCGTTATTGATTGGATGTTGCTGTTGTTGGGTGTGCTTTCTCTCGTATCATTGGACGGAGAGCAGTGATTTTGTGCTGTGGCCTTTGAATTATTTGATGTTGATGGGATAAGCGTCCGAAATGAGTTTTTGAAGGTATTTTGAGAGGTAATTAATTTTAAACGGTAATTTCTATAATAGTAAGGAGGTGCAGGTAATGTGGCCACCTTAAGGAACTTTCGATTCCCAGTAGATATAGATCGGGTTTGGGGCGTCGGTAACTATTGAAACATTCTATTGGAACCTTTATCTCTAATACTTTGTCATTTATGGCAAAAAAATACTCTCTGAATTTTATTTAAAGAAGTTCTAAATAGTTAAAAATTGGTCGTTTTACCAACAGTGTTGGTAAAGTGGCCACCTATTAGTTCTTGCGGTAAAGTCATATAGTAAGTGCCTCAGAAAGTCAAGTTAGCAGAGACTCCCTTTATGTGTTATTAAACTACATGGTGCTGTAGCGTACGTCTTGGTGTCGATATTTTGGGAATAGTAGGTCTAGGAATTTTAAAGAAGCAACCGCTGCTTTTATCGCTGCATGGATACTTTATCAACCGATAAACGTCAACGAAAGTTGCAATTTTTGCATTGAAAATAAACTCTACGGCAAAAATTGACATATGCATCTTAAAGTACTGAAGAAAAGCTACAATTTTATGTACCGTATACTTTTTTTTCGCTTATATCACGCTGACAAAAGTGGTTTCTTTACATGCATGTACTGCTAAGAAATCAGAGCTTTGATGCTTTTGCGCGTAAACATAACACTATCTTATAATTAGAGGGAGTTAACAGAAGAGTAACACAATACATATAGTGTAGGAGTTACCCCAGAAAAACGCATACAGCGAGATGTCGTATAGGTGGCCACATTACCTACATGGCCACATTACCTGAATCCACCTTATTTGAATGAAGGAATATTTTCGAAGAGACAAGTAGATTGATGTACTTACGTTAAAGTTGGAAAGAAGATGTATAATTAAAATAGCGTCTGTGACTCACCTGAAACATAAAAAAAGTTACAATTAGATATAGATTAGATCGGGAAATAAAAATAGAAAGCGACTATTATTTTTTAACACTGCTTATTTAAAGCGACATTTTTATATTTAAAATGAATTAAAACTCATTCCTGGAAGAATCAAATCATTTATGATGCGATTTCTAGATTAGCAAGGAATGGCTAGTTACTAGTCAAACAATTTGTTTTATCTAACCTGAATAAAGTTATATTTTTCTACTAATAATTAACAATAACAAAATGAATAACAATAATAAACTTTCGATTTAAAATTATCGATTTATGAATTTCGTTAATAAAATACCATTCTCTACAACTTTTCTTTGTCTATAAATTCCGTTGTTCTCTTCGTGGTCGTTACCTCACATCGCACTCCATACGTTTACTTTTCATCATTAAAGTCTCTCTCTCTCTCTCTCTCTCACTTTCTTAACCATACAGGCGTGCGCGCGCGCTTTGGAAAGTCCAGGTCGTCGAGTTTTTCTCTCTTCTCGCGAGCGGCCAGAAAAGAGAGAGACAGACATAGACATTTTTAAGCGCATTGTGTAACGGCGCGCACACCGCTCCGAGATTAACGAATTGAAACATCGATTATCGAATAGCCAATAACGTGAATTATATACTACCTTCGCGTTATCGAGCGATTCTACGTGTATGTATTTACGGATCAGCTCGTTCCCCGCGTGAGATTTGCAATGCTCTTAAAGCGCACACAGAGGCAACTTTTTTTTGCGGAGTTCGTTTGCTTTCATCAAGCGAGCTTTGCGGCATTTGTTTTCTCACGAAGCGACGGGACAGGTTCGTTTGTTCATTTTTCTGCTTATTGTTGTGTGCGCGCGCATTTTAGTCGGGAGTTTGATTTACCGTTGTCAAAGGTTTAAAATGCGCTCGTGCTTGCCATTGCGAATTTTTCGGGGCTGTGCACCGCAGAACAAAAATTATATTGTTGGTGGGTGATATATCGTGCGATTTGAGGAACAATCAAACAATTAAAACAGGTGGTGCTTGAATAACGTCGCATAAATCATCCACGGGATCAACAATGCTTCGAAAATTTAGAGCCCAATAAAACAATTTGTTTTGAATCGAATGGTAAGTGTAGCATGGATTCTCATGCACTTGTTATTCGAGTGGAAAGGCAATTTTAAAAAAATGATTAACTCATAATTGATTGAATACTTGATTTATCAGTATGATATCATTTTTTCGATCAGACAAAAGCTATTATATTTAGATGTTTAATTGACAGTTTTTGAACTTTTATGTGGTATATTAGCTAATTATTCTACAATGGATATAGTTATATAAACCAATAAATTGTATTGAATCGTAAATATTTTAGCATCGTAAAAAAAAAAAACTAGTTATTTATTTGTTACAAGGCATACAGAGTAGAATCTACTATACTAGTAAAACTTCTTGACGTATACACGGAAAGAAAAAGAAAAGATTATTTATCGTTCTCAATTTACTATACGTATAGTAATAGTTACTATCTTTTTCACTCAGTGATAAATAAAAATTGTATTCGATCCACGATCCTGAAAAAAGGAGATTCCATTTATTACAAAGCATTACCTAAAAATTTAAAAACTCTTAATACAACATCGAATTACGAACTGTCCCCAACCCAAGTGCAAAAATCTCGATGCAAATCAACCAATTTTATTTCTCGTTCACCACCTCGCCAATTGAGCAATAATCTCGTCTACACCGGCAGCCGCAAAAAACTCCAAACCCCTCGCGCATATCTCTTGCGACAGTCAGCTGCCTACCAGCTCGGAATCTCGCGTCGAGCTCTCGAAGCGCGAGCCTCGCGCGCCAATCGAGCTATTATCCATACCTATACCCAACAACAGACGCGCAAATCCAAAAGGAAAGAGAGAAAAAAGTCCAAGATCAGCAGCAGCAGTAAGAGCGAGTTCGTGAGGTTGTCGCGATAAGCCCCCGTACAGCGCGCGCTCTCGATTTCAACTTGCCAGCTGGGAGCTTATAAAGCTTATCCTGGCTCGAGTCTCTCAAGACGGACGTTTATCGCGCAGCCCGTGCACGCCGCGCGTTACATATATACACCGCGGCAGCCTTATTAGGGATCGTTTAATCGCCGGATCGTGACGCATGCGAACAATGACAATTAAAGTGCTCTCCGCTGCTGCACTTGCACTCTCTCTCTCTCTCTCTCTCTCTCTCTCTCTCTCTCTCTCTCTCTCTCTGTGTATATTTGTATTACGATATTTCAAAGCGTGTGTATATAGGAGACTTGGGGATTGGACACGAGGCGCTGCATAGCTGTTGGCCGTTAAGCTGCTCGTTGCTGTTGTTGTTGTCGGGGCGTTGAAGTGACTGAGTGGCCGAGGTATCTGTGGATAAGTGTGCGTGTGTGTGTGCAGGTGCGATCACCTGTTCGAGATCGAGCGTTATCGGTGCGACGGCTAAATGCTGCTATGGAGCGTCGACACGTAGCTGGGGGAGCTTAGATTTTCGATCGCTGTTCGAGTGGTTGGGGACTTTTACTTTCTTCTCGCGCGACAAATAGCGAGCGGGATTGGCATTCCTTATTGTTGAGTTTTTAAAAGGAAATTTATGGATAGAGGTGGCATTTATGTCAATGTATTTAGATAAGTTTATTGTTATGTGTATTTAGAGAAAAAATTGTTTATAATATAAAAATATATGTACAGCGTAAGGGGAATGATGTTCTGGGAGCAATTTAAAACTTGAAGATAAATAATTAATCAGATAAGTATCTATATAGGTACATGTTTATGAAGATAAATTATCTAATTGAAATTCTGAGTCATAATTGTATTTTTTTGTATGTAGATAACTTATTACCTAGATAAATACAATCTAGATAGAAACAGATAACTCAATTTACTTAATTTAAAAAGTGATAACATAGTTGTGTATACGCTTTCATCTAGGTACTATTAAATTAAAATAGTTTGTCATCTGGATAAAATCTGGTCCTGATAAATTATCTATTTCAACAGTATTGCTCAAAAAGGGTTACATTTAAGAAAACAAAATTTACTAATTATTTTTAAACTTTTAGATAATAAATTTTTTTTCATCTTAATCTTTCTTCAAAGACAAATATTTTACCAATGACCGAGTATCCTTAAAAAAAGTAATAATTTTTTCTCAATCATTTCTCTTAATTACTAATTGCTTACCCTGGTCGAACCAGCATACAACAAGCGTAGAACCAGAGCGATTAATCAAACCGCATCTTCGTTATCCTCAAAAGTCCCCAAGGCTCCGGCACTAACCCATTTCTATCGGT
This sequence comes from Gastracanthus pulcherrimus, assembly GCA_949152435.1. Lineage (NCBI taxonomy): Eukaryota > Metazoa > Arthropoda > Insecta > Hymenoptera > Pteromalidae > Gastracanthus > Gastracanthus pulcherrimus. The sequence goes on along the minus strand of OX424574.1, from coordinate 23,640,013 downwards.
AGCAACGACCTCCCATGAACCGCGCAAGAAAAAGAACCCTCGAAAGGCTCCCCCGTCCCCTCTCCCCCACTCCAAAGAACTTCGGCGGCGCATCATCATCGTCATAATCATCGTCGTCGTCATCCATCTGGTATACCCCGCGCGCAGTGGGCTCTAACCCAGAAACACACCGCTCGCGCGCGCACGGGCGAAAAGCGTATTATTCGCCTCTCTTGACGCACACACACACACACACACACACGTACACATCTCTTGTGTCGCTCAGCAGCAGCAGTAGTCCGAGTAGTCGAGGGTTTGGCCTCGTCAGGCCGTCGGCCCGGCACACGGTGACCTCCCACGATCTAGGGCGCTGCAACAGCAGCAGCAGCAGCGGCAACGGAGCTCGCTCTCTGACGTCAGCAGCAGTCGCTGCTTGAACTCGCAAGCGCGAGAGAGAGAGAGATGGGGGACGGATATTATCGGTTTTCGAATTTTAGCGAGATTTTTGCTTTTGCGGAGGATGGGGGAGGAATGAGGTCGGTATGCGAGATGCTGGGATGCTGGGTTGATGGGCGGGATCGATGGGGGATTGTTTGGATTTTTTGGCATTTTTTGTTGACTTGATTGGTTGGCAATTTGAGTGCGAAATTTAAATGTAGTATGAAGGTGCAGGCTTGATGAATATAAGACCGATGGGCGATAGTTACCAAACTGTCTACCCTAAAATAAAATGTATTCAAGTTCATCAGGTTTTGTAATAAAAAAATACTATATGTAACTAAATAAAACAATATATCTTACAGTAAATTTAAAAAACTGTTTATATTTTTCATCTTCAACTTTTATTTATTACTTTTGATGTTTAGAAAATAAATTAATAAATTATATTTTCTTAGTAAATATCAAACAACATTTTAGTAGTAATTCTTACTAAAATTTTTAGTTATACTGATTTTGCACTAGAAAAATATATAGTACATTTTTATAACACATACTTTTTATCTTTTTCAAAAACTCTTAAAGTTTAATAAAAATTATTAATGATGTAGAAATTACACTAACATATTATATAATAATGACTCTAATCGAAATCAATTATGATAACACTCAATTAAAATGTTATTTGATCAAAAATAACATAACGCATAACTTTTACTTTTAAGAATGCATAAAAAATGGATTATATCTCAAGGTATGCAGATATATAAGGATAAAATGCATTCTAAACACTGTATCAATGCATAAATCACTATTAACATTACTGTCTCAACTCCTGATACTTCGTATGTGTCAAAGCATGGGAGTGTAAATCGGTGCATTAAGCAAGCCTACACGTTATGTGCACACACGCGCGCCGAGCTTGACTTCTCGTCTTATGATTTCGCGTAGTGTATTCTCTGTATAATGCAAGCCTCTCGCGAAATCACGCGATTCTTGTCGAGACCGAGATCGTGATGGATTAGATGGTAAATGCCCAGATATTTCCTGCTCGTGTACTCCCGTTAAAAAGTTTTCAGCGTAATTTTCATGGCGCTGTAACCGATCTAACGTTCTTTTTATGTATCGGATATATAGAGGTAGCGTTGTATGATGATATTGAGTAAATCGCGAGATCGGAGGTGCACCTAATCCATAAATACCGTATTTCAAGAACTGAATTTCGTTCCTTTATGACGTAAATTCACTGAATTGTATATTCTTCGGTCATACGTGAATGTGAAAAAAGTTCGTTTGAAAAGAACTTGATGATTCATAAACAATAACTCGTAATGAATTTACGAAGGTATCGCAACGAGAATAACAGTTACGCATGTTTTCGAGAGTTTTAAAAATATCGTCCTTACACACTCTCGGATCTTGGCAATCGACGCTAAGAAGCCATAAAGAAGCTTACCCTTGTGCCTAGAGCCGCTTAATATTCTCCATTCAATGAAAAATGACAGTTTCAATGTCAACTGGGATGAAAAAGCGCGCACAAAAAAAAAGGCACGGAACGAAGCTAGCCAAGAAACCTGGACTGTCATCGCGCATTTACCTCGACTATGCATATGGAATACACATCTCGCTCGAACAACAAGGCGCCGATGACTACGTCACGCCGCAACGCAACGCAACCTCCTCGATTAATTAAACGTAAAATATATATACATATATATACGCGATTTCCGCGCGAGCAACGGAAGAAGGCTCCTATATACTATTAATCGCGCGCCGCGTGCGAAAACGAAGACTCTCTCGGCTCGCTTTCGCGAAAAATTCCATTGTACACCTGGCGCAACGTACACGTGATACACGATACATGTACATCGTACGTAGAGTAAATGCAGCAGGGTGCACGGACATGTGAAACGATGTTATATGCCATGTGCTCGCCTTCCCGCCGATCCGATTCGACTTTCATTCACAGAACCCACGGAGCGCGAGCGCGCGCCCACGTAAAATCGAGAGTTGCGTCAGCTGTGGCGCTGGCATGGAAGGATGGCAATGCACCTTGAGCGCGCCGCGAGAATCCTGCGCCGCTGCTGCCAGGCGCTGGTAATGCATCGTTGGCTCGTTGCGAGTTTTCTAGAAAACGTGAGTTGGTTGTACTGCTTTGTAGCGCGAGACTTTTTTGCTTGGTGTTTGTTTTATTAGCTTGGGATGGCAGGCGTGTGTTATGGGGAAATATGCGTGTGTTGTGGGTTCGTTGCGAGGAGTTGGATACTTTTTTTGGTTTGGAAGGTAGAGTTATTTGAATTAAAAATTTGAGTCGCAGTTCTGCGTTAGAAAAAGTTTTGAATGAATTCAATAAGATTTCTTTTATCGAAAAAGAAAATGGTATTGTATAGTAGCGATATAGTAGAGTAGCGATATAGTAATTTTTAATAGTAATTCGTATTTTTAAGTAAAAGTGTCCCGAGTGGCGGTAGAGCTGTAAACGCAAGATATAAAGCGAATTTAAAATATTCAGTAGAAACTTTATATAGATAAGAATAAAATTACAGGCTAAAATAAGTAAAAATTACGCTAAAGCAAATTTCAGACTATTAATCTTGATAATGTACACTTCTCTCCACTGATCACTTGATTTTGATATAACTTTGATGACTCGTTTAAGCGCCACCTTACGGAACTTGAACATGCACAAATGCTATAAATTATTTTAAACTCTTTCTCTAGTTCGATAAAAAAGTTTTGAAAAATAATCATATTTAATATATTTATAATTATTTGAATTGTGTTTTGCATTAAATAGTACCTAATTATTATTGAAACTATAAGAATTGACCAATGACTCAACCTATATAAATAAACTTTCAATACATCCAAAAAGCAGGTATATAATCACTCTACATGCAAAACAACAACGAAACCCACCCAAGATAAAACATCTCACATCCATTAATCCGCTGTAAAACACACCGGCGATAAAAATCTCAAGACAAAAAGGAAAAAAACAAACGCAATCACTCTCCCATACTCGCTCCTAGCATCTCTTACAGCGCTCTCACAACAACCCAACAGCAGCTCAATAACTACAATGAAACACAGCTCGCAGCTCCACAAAGCAAGAAAATCCTTCGAGCGATCCAACTCTCGCTTCGTCTCAGAAGGCCCTTGAAAGATCGCCTCTCGATCGGTCCAATCCGTGAACGCGGCTTTAAAGGTCTACACGCCATCTCGCATCTATAATACTCACGAACAGCAGCAGCTCTAAACTCAAGCGCGCCTAGCTGCACTACACACACACACACAGAGAGAGAGAGAGAGACACATGTACGCAAGCGCTCACCCCGGCCTCGACGGTTCATCGGCCGCGCGGCCTTCCTAATTCAGGCCGTGCCGCGAGCGAGCGCGAACTCTCTTGACGCCGTGCAGCCAGCAGCCAGCGGAGAGGCGGAGAAAGGGCGATCGAGAGCTCGAGTTTTATGCGCGCTCGAGAGTGTGCGGAGGTTGGCATGTGTGTGTGTGTGTGTGTGCGGAGTCGAGAGTCCCGGAGAAAATTTCGCTCTACGGCGCGATGATGATTATGCAATTAAAACATGGGTGAGCGTGTGCACGTGTGCGTACGTGTGCGAGAGGGAGGTGGATTGTGTGGGATATAACCTAAATACGAATGTTTAGGAAGAGGACGTGTTTTTTTCCGATGTGTGCAGGTTTTGAGTAATTACTTTTTTAATCCGAGATTGCAGGAGAATTAGAACGTGGTTGACAGTTTGAAGTTGAGGGTACAGCCTGTAGGCCTGGATGGGTAAGTAGATACAGACGAGCATGCTCAGCCTCTTTTTACATCTTGTCTCTTTTTGTCTTCTAGTTTCTTTTACTTTTTAGAAAAAAAAACTTCTTTTATGTAGATGTTTAAGAATCTATCGAGCATCATTATCATGTTATAAATATTTTTCATCCAATTTTTTAAAGAAATTATCTCTTTACAATAATAATATCTTTGAAAAGTATATTATCTATAAACTACAAAAGTCCTCAAAATTTAATGATAATTAGCATGTATTATTGAAAAGGCATTAAATTAAGGTTAATATGGTTTGTTATCATTGATTGAGTCTTACAAATATGTAGAAAATCAATTCAAATGTGTTTTAAAAGCTGTATACGGCGATTTTTTGAAGTCACAGATTATGGTATATGATTTTTAAAATTTAAATTGTTACATACTACGTAGCGATAAAATGTATCGCAAAATATTACCTTTAATCTTGTAAAAGTTTGTAACTAGAGAATCCGATATGACGAATCCACAAATTTTTTAGATTGTGTGCATGTGCTATCATTATAATTAATTGTTTGTTTAACATCTAATTACATTAATATTTCATTTTATTAAAACAAAACTAAGTTACAAGTTATTTTTAAACATCCTAATTTTCTTCCAATACCAAATTCGGCGTTGAAAATGTTTCAAACGATCGCTGAAATTAAAAAACTCTATGCCTCATATCCTTAAATCAAGGTATCATCCACAATCCTTCCAACGTATTAAAAGTAATCCCTAACTTATCCCCAACAACACACACAGAAAGAAAATCATTTTCCAATCCCACCTTTCATTCGTCATCCCCTCAACCCCATCCATCAAACTCCCAACTCACCATCTCCGCCCATAACAACTCCGTACACATACACGCACGATACACCCGTCAGCTCTCTCACGCCATCCACACAAGGACCAGATCGACGTCCTCCGAGCCAGCGAGCGAGAGCTCGAGCGCATAGCGAAGGAGGTCGAGAGCGCGCGAATAAATTACAGCCGCGGCAGCAGCCGACGAGCGCGTAGGTGCTGCAGCGCGCTCCGCGCCAGTGTGAACGCACCCTGAGGACGACGACGACGACGACGACGACGACAGCAGTAGCTGCAGTCGCGGCGAGTGGCTCACCCCGTCCTCGCTCTCTCCCTCTCTCTCTCTCGTCGGGTTCGTCGGCCGCGCGCAACCTTCGGGCCGAAACCAGGGCGCCTCGTGAGCGCGAGTCCGCGCGCGAAACTTACGATACGTATACGCGAACTGCCGCTGCTGCTGTATATAGTGGAGCGAGAGTAGAGGAGAGGTAGTGGAGAAAGAGAGAGAGAGAGAGAGAAATTCAGAATTGGAGAGGAGGTGCGGTGGAGCGATCGTGGAGTTTTTATTTTTTTGAATGGGGAGATTTTTTCGCGCTAAATGTTGTACGAGAGAATTCAATAGTTTTAAGTGATTTTTTCACTCTAATAAAGGGAATACAAATTGAGTATTAAAAATATTCTCTTTTCTGATAGTGAGGAAATTGCCCTGCAAAGAGTGGAAGATTTGAATTTTACTTTTTACACTCAAAAAGAAACAACAGTATGGTCGTTCTTTGTAAGAATAAAATTCCGTAGGGCGTAGTAATAATAATAGTGTAATTTATATAATGTAACTATATATCTATGTACTTATATCCACTCGATGATAAGTAAATATCTTTTAAAAGAAACTTACTGTTCTTAGAGTTGAACACAACAATTCAAGCTTGTACTCTTTTTGTAGTGGGGTTTTTATTCGGCAAAATTGAGTATATTGGATATTGTTAATTGTTAACAGGTGGTAGTGGATGTCAGAAGATATGCTTTCTGCGTGAAACTTTAGCTGACAAACAATTCTTGAACAAATTCATGTTTTGGCTAAAGATTTCCAATAAATTGATAAGATCTAGTAAAGTCAATTAAATACTGCTAACAATATATACCAACTTCTACAGGATCGGATGAATTCGTATGTGCCCGGGGTATGCAGTCTTCATATACTAAATTATTTCAAATTCCAAATTTAAAGCGTTTTAGAAAAATTTTATACGTAGTGGCTTTAAAAATAATATCTCCAAGTTAAGCTATTATTATGTATTATGTATATAATAATTAAAGCGCAAGCCACTTTCTCCCATCTTTTCTTATCAGCGCGAGCGATGCACTCGCAACAAAAGTGCTTGTGCCGCGCTGACTTGCTCTCTTCCGGCTGGATCGCTCGCTCGTCCAGTTCGATATGCGAACATACACATACACACACACCAACACACACGCACACACAAACACAGCATGTAATTAGGTTTATTCGTATTTTTTTTGTAAATAGTTTGAGATCAAGTCTTATTCTTTATAATAAATTCTTTCTCCCATTCACTCCTCTCGCCATTCTCGGGCGCACGTATTAGGCTACGCCGCACTCTCGTTGTCGCTAGATTGGACCGAATTGTTTATTTCAAATTGAGTTTGTTGATTGGCAGAATAGCGTGACAATATTTACCTATTTGCTTTATTGTGATTAATATGAGCTAGAATCCAATTTAATAATTTTATAAGAAATAAAAAGTTGTCTTACGGAGGTTCACTGGCTGATAGAAAGGTCAGAGAGTTAATTTTCGAAAAAAGTATCCTTAAAGGACAATATTTACAATGAAAACCCTTCAGTTTACAAGATAAAGCATTAAAATATTAGTGAAGCATCTAAAAGTTATGAAAAAGCACCAAAAACCAAAGTACGGCATTAACTTTTGCATATACTGTCCTACGATCTATATATACTAATAATATTAGAGCAAAACTTTAGATACCTATATCTTTCAACAAAGTACCGCTAATTGCTATGTCCAGATCACCGTGTAAGATAGTATAAGATAGTAAGGTGGTCCGATTGCCCAGATGGTCAGGTTGACCGGTTTCTTCAAGTGGCCGTATGCAGCGCTAGTGTTTCATATGTACCATGCAACGTCGCGAATGTCAATGACAAAGTAAATTCTATTCACTTTTTATTTTATTATTCTGTTTTGTTTAAAAACTTAAAAAATAACGTTCGAGAAATTGTTTGTTTATATAATTATTAAACAAACCGAACGTTATTTATTAAATCATATTACTTTCTTGCACGAGATAAAATTTTCGATTTTCTAATGTACATCTTCGTTTGTATTAAAAACAAATAATGAATTACATTCTTTTATTAATAAATTTAATTATATTTTACTATTTTCACGAAAATAGTAATATGCTTTGTTTATAATCGAAGTTAAAACATCCAGAAAATATACGTAGAAAATTAAAAGATGCGCAACTTTGTCACATAATAGTGAGGCGCAGCGTGTTACACATAAAACGGTGGCGCCACGCGCGGCAGATCGAAGAAACCGGTCAATAAGATCACAAGCAAGCTAATGGTGGGGGATAGGAAGATGGGTCCAGATTTTGATATACTCGTATTATACTTCTATGTTTATTTTACATTACATTTAAAGAACAATTAAAAAAGACTTGGCTTGCAATAAATAAAAATATCTGTTTTATGATAGAATAAGATAGGATTCCCATGTTATAAATTGAAACCTGAAAGCTAGATTTCTCGATTTTTGATACCGCAAGAAGGGTAGAAATTTCAACCACATCTAAATTGACATATGATAAAAGCTTCAAGAGATTTTAAAGAAATTCAATTATCCGACGAACGCCCTTAATATATTTACCTTGACATTTGACTAAAGTAACGATGGAAATGCCGACAAAAAATATTAAGTGAGTCATATTTGTCGAACTGAGAAATGAAATAACCCATCTTGCGCATTTATACAAACAGTTTTAGTCAAATAATACAACAATAGTGAAATATATTACGATTACCGGTTGTGCGATATCATTTTATATAGGTTTGACGCCGTAGAAATTGACATTGTCAAACTTTAAAGGATATAAAATACTGATTGAAAATTTGTCGCGCAACATTAATAAAAAAAAATTGTTGCGTGAATGTTACTTAAAAATTATTGTCTTCAATGAAGCACTCCTGCAATCTTAGCTGTGAAAATAGTAATTATAAATATATAAGTAACGTTAAAATACTGATTAGGTTTTGTATTTAATAATTATTGTCGTTAAAACAAAATAGATGAAAACTAATAATTAATAAGATTTAAAAATGGTATCTTTAATGTTTGTTATGGGCCATTCAAATTTTGGTTTTATTATATTATTATTGTTTATATTTATTTTATTATTTTAAGCAATAATATTGGGAATTTAATTTTTCAATGCAACACTTAGCGGATTCTAGATGAGCTACTGAACATGGCTGACGCGAGTCATGCATTCTCCATAAGATTTACACGGGGAGCATATTTAGAAATACAAGGTTAATTTCTGACAGAAAAACTTGTTTCTGCCATTCGACATAGTATACGTTCTTATAGTATATATAACGAAAGTAACAAGCTTTTTTATCCCCATGTATATCTTATAGGAAATATTCTCGGCGGCGGCCACATTTTTCGCTGTTTTCTTATGGAGAACTAGGCGCGGTGGTAGTTTTCTTTGCCAATGCAATTATAAAACTTTATTTTAACACAAATACCATAAAATTATTTCTGCAGAAGTTATAATTAATTGAGGAAAATCGGAATTCATAAGTTGTTTTGAGGATAAACTAATAAGTTCAAGCACACTAACTGCAATCGTTTGCTGCACTCTTGCACAACAAATACATCTATAATTAGAACACAGCACTTTTTATCGAGGCAATATCAACCCACGTAACATTTATTTACCTCGATTTCTTATAAATAACGCCCACCCGACACTCACATACAAACAATCCAAGTACAGCGAGATTTCACCAAATAAATCACCTTCTCCCAAAAAACTGAAACATACAACAATGAACTTTCCCAAACCCGTCGCCGTCCATCGCCAATCCCCTCCCCCTCCACCCAAAAAAAAAGTCCTGCTCTTGTCGACGGCACACGTCATCGCTCGTAAATCCCTGCTCGCGCAAAAAAAAAAGCGCGGCCACGAAAACGAGAGTGAAAGTTCGCGCGCTCGCGGGATGGCCCTGCCGTATATATACGCGATATAATATCGACGGTGCAGCGGCGCGCGTTCGTGTGCCAGAAAAATTCACCTCGAGCGCCGCGCGCGCGCTCCGGCCGCTAATGGTGCAACGAGCGCGTTATACTTGTGTGCCCCGGCGCACTGTAGCTGTATTATAGCTGCACACTGCAGCCGGAGAGCATTGCACTCTGCGCCGCCGAGTCCTTGGTGCACGCCGAGCAGAGATTCTCAACTGGAAAGCGCGGCTTGCCGAGTGAGCGAGCGAGGCATAAATCGCGCAGTTTATCCTCGTAATGCCGAGGCGCGAGGCTCTTTTCGATCGCCAAGGAAATAGTCAGTGTGTATGTGTGTGTGAGTGTGTTTGTGTGTGTGCGTGTGCGTATACGTGTGCGGTTGTGTGGATATGTCGGTGTGTATGTGTGTGTGTGTGTGTGTGTGTGTGTGTGTGTGCGTGGACGTGTGCGGTTGTGTGGGTGTGTCGGTGTGTATGTATGTGTGTGGGTGTGTCGGTGTGTATGTATGTGTGTGTGTGTGTGTCGGTGTGTGTGTGTGTCGGTGTGTGTGTGTGTGTGTGTGTGTGTGTGTGTGTCGGTGTGTGTGTGTGTGTGTGTGTGTGTGTGTGTGTGTGTGTGTGTGTGTGTGTGTGTGTGTGTGTGTGTGTGTGTGTTAGAGAGTGGTTGAGTTTGAATATGGAGATTATTTATGCGTGATGGTTTTTTTTCTAAATGCTTAGTTTTTTTGAGATTCAGAGTAATTAGGCTTGTTTGTATTGAGGTGTGAGTTTATAGTAAGAAGTCTTGGATGGAAAATTCTGTTGATTATTGTTTTGACTATTTGTAGCATAGTAATGCTTATGGAGAATAGAATTGCGTGTTTTTAGCTTTCTTAAGGTGGCAAATCATGGGAATATTTTGATACGTATAGCTAAAGATATATTGAATTAAGAATTATCCTTATCAACAAGAAAATGACTATTATATTTCAAACTTGCTCCGAAGACTTATTTTGACTTAATGAAAATATTGTACATCTTAGATTTTTCTTTAGATGAAATTTATGCTTCAGTTGATATATATATATATATATATATATATATATATATATATATATATATATATATATATGAATAAATCTTCGAAGCACGTTCCAATAGAATTGATTATTTTCTATGCACAAGAATCATTTTCTTATATGTCTTGTAAATTCAGAATTCCGATAAAGCAATTGATCCAAGAATAATTAAGAGACTCAAAAATAGCTTTCACCTATAAATCTCATTTTTCCAGTTACATATAATACAATATATTATGTAAAACAATATATTCCAATGTAAAAAATGAAAACGTACAAAACGAAAGCAATAACGTCCGAGAATCCATTCATTATCACAAGCGAGAACCGCTGCTATCGCGAAGAGCAGCGCGCCCCATTCTAAAAATCAGGGCACTCGTGCACAGTAGCGAGCATAATGCATCGAGCGTCGGCTACATATTGCTGAAGGGGTCGTCGTCAGCGTCGTCGTCGCATCGTTGGCCGCTACTACACCGAGGTATTGTTCAATGATGATCACCGTCATCGCTATTGCCCTCGTCGTCGTCGCGGTGTCGTCGTCTGCGGCAGCGGCGAGTCACCCGTCGAGCATAAATGACTCAATCGATTCGAGATGCGTCATCCCCCTCGTTTATTTTTCCCGAGAAACTTTTTTTTGTTCTCACACTCTTTTCGCTTTTGCCTTTTCTAGATACTGACACCTGTACGTAGAACGCGGATGGATTTTTAAAACGACTATGGGCTCTTTTGTCTTTCTTTGAATTAGGAAATTAGGAATGAGAATTAGGAATTAGGAAATGATGAATTTGTAAGGATCGAGGTTTTGTGATTATTAGCTATTATTAGGTATTATTAGTCGGTTAACTTTTAAGTTGTTGTAGTGTTTAATGGAACTGGTTGTGCGATGTATTGAAAATACTTAGTGTCTTTATCTTATCTAATGTTTGTCGAGTTCATTTATCGCAATATGTTGCATTGATTTTTAAGCTGTTGGTAGAATTAAAATTTTTATACTTTTCAGATAACGTATGATATACCGCCAAGGATCTAGTTTATGGCGAAATAAAGGTAATTCTTGATCTGCTCTTAAAAGACTTAAAAACAAATTATTCTTAAACTTTTCACACTTTAAATACAGTTTTAAATAATTAGTAATTATTTCTGAAGTATTAAACCAGATTTTGATAATAATAAGTTTTAAATAACAGCTTATGCACAGAATGATCAGGAGTTGAGTCATTCTCAAGAACTGGGTCCGTTATGGTAGCGTAATAAGTTTATACTCGTGAGTGCAAATTTAATTAAACTTCTTCAATATCATTTGTTACGAACCCAATGACAAAAAGTACCTATTCCCAACTAAATCTCAATCAAACCTTCACCTAAACCCACAAAAAAACCATCTGTCCTTCCAAAGGTCAATCCACAATTACCCGTCCGCTATCCTCTCTATAAATCGCAGATATAAATATAATTAAATCAAGGCGGCATTAGAACAGAAATGATATTGGGGTCGTTTGTGGATGTGACAGGCGCTCGCTCGCTAGCTCGCGCGCTCGAGGTTTCAGAGGCGCGAACGCTCTTGCTCACGCGCACACACACGTACACACGAGCGCATAACCTTCCCGATCGTTACGAAAATCGGACGTTCACTGAGAAATCCTAGATTTCACCGAAAGCCCTTGGGTCCGTTGTTGCATGTGTACGTGTGTATGTGTATGTGCGAGCCAGCAGACAGCCGCGACTTTTCGCCCTAGAAATATCAGCGCCGAGACTTCGCAATGTTACACGCGATACACACGATGCGCGCTTGCGTCTTTTTTCTTTTCTTTTTTGATTGGCTTGATTAATAAATTTGCCATGGAATTTTTCTTGCGAGTTTTTTTTATAGTGAAAGTGAGGAAAAGAATTGGTGGTTTTCTGAAGGACTGGATGTGTACGTGAATTAGATTATTATTTTTGGAAAGTTTGAAGGTGGAGTTGAGAATTTATGGGAAAGAGATTGTTCGCGCGAAGGCTTTTAGCTATATATACTTCTTGGAAGTCCAAGGACTGAGATTCGATGGAAAGGGTTCTCCGATCTTGTATTCTTCTGTCACTCAGAATCACATTCCGAAAGGTCTGCTGTTATACTTCAAACTTTATTCTTTGTTCTATTTGCTGAATTCGATGTAAGAACAAAAGAAAATAGAATCAATTTATTTATTAGGGGAAGGTGAAGCCCCTCGAAATAATTTTTCTTTATTTGCACAATGCTTTTATTAAATAATTTAAAAAGAAGCTATTTTTTTCATAAAAATTGATCTATTATTGATCTCGTGTCTTTGTAAATAAGATAAACATTAGACAAGTTAAATCTTACGGAAAATATATATTCTGCTTCTATAAAGTTAACTAAAACCTAACTAAGTTGTTGAAAAATAATTGTGACCATCAACTTAACTTTATCTACTTTAACTTAACTTTAACCTTTAACTTTTATTTAAATATTCTTTTTCTAATCTCTTTCTAATTATTTAATAAAAACATCATGACACGATAAGGCAGATTTTTTTAGGAATTTCACCTCCCTTAATTTCTCCATTATAAATTAATACATATCAATACTGGGATCTAACATTCGCGATCATGTATTCTGGCAGAGAAAACTAAAATTACTTCAAGCCCAACTACAATTTCTTAAATTCTCGCAACTTTCCTTCGAAAGAACACCCCAATTCATATAAAGAAAAAAGATTCCACAAAGAAAAGCCCAAGAGACGATCGCAGCTCACACCGGACACGGGTTATACCCACTCTCCTTGCGCAACCCAATCACACACTCTCTCGCGCGATTCAATTGCTACCGCGCACAATACAAGTACACACTCGCGCGTCGACAGCCTTCGGCACGTATACAATTCAGAGCAACCCAAGCCAATGTACTTCGGAACCTACAGCCAGACTAGCCGACCACGGAGACAGCTAATTTTGCCGTGCACTTTTTTTCTCTCTCTCTCTACACCCTCCCGCGCGAGGAATGTCACGCGGCGCGGCGCCGGGGACTAATTAATGCCGCGCGCCGCCGCCGCCGCGGCCACGCTCCGTTTAATTTATATACCTTTTATTGGCCAAGCGCCGGATAGTTCGCCAGTGCATACACAGGCTAGCGGTTGAACAATTAGCCTCGTGCCGGTGATCGGACGATTAGCAAAGTGTGGGCAAATGGGGATTCGGAATGGGTTTGGCGCGAGCGTGTCGCATTGAGTGGTTATTAGAGAGAGAGAGAGAGAGAGAGAGAGAGAGAGAGAGCGGATGAAAGGGATTTATGGAGGCGGAGATTGGGATTTGTTGATGGAGTTAGGCAGGGATAAATCATGCGATTCGGGTGGAAAATAGCGAGTTAATGAGCGTTTTTTGGGATCATTATTTTTTCTGACTTGAGTGTGAGCTATTTAATGTGATTTATATTTAAGTATTTAATACATTATAACGGTAATTTATAATGTTATAGAAGTAGATAATAGAAGGTATATATAGTATATTATGTAGTATATAGTTAATATTGGATAATTAAACCTAATTTTATGCAAGTTTATATTATTAAAAAATAAGATTAAAAAGTTCTTCCATCGAGTGTACACCTTACATTTTTTTTACAATAATAGAACATATTTAACGATCAATCTCTTCGCGATTCTCGTGTAAAATATTTATATCTCCTTTACATATTCAAATTCCGAGGTAAACGAACGAGTATAAATTTAACCATCCGCGGCTATTCGCTATCGATTGAAAAAGCTCATTTAAAACATTAATAAAATACAATGAAATATTCATTCGAAGAATTCTAAAAACTCAGTATCCCCCTTCGCGACGCTGAAATCACAACCAAGCGACGACGACGACAACGGCTCGGTGGCATTATAAAGACAGCCAGAGAGAGAGAGAGCAATGCAATACCGCGCGCAAAAATTCCGACAAATCGAATAACAGCAGCAGCAGCGGCGGCCGATTTCGCGGAATAGAGAAGGGAAAGCACACTGTGCGCGCAGAAATGTCTTTGACCCCGCGCACGGCGCGACTCGCCTTGAGGCGGACATGCATCATTCGAGGATTGCGTTTGATATATCAACGCGTCTGGGTGCGTTATATTAGCGTATATCTCACGAATGCGCGCTCGAGTTATATACATTTATATGGCGTTTTGTGTACCTGTACGATCGCGGGTCGCGCTCCGCACGAGTGCAGTGTAACGTTCATTTGCGTACTATCGATCGGCGCCGTCTTTGATTTTTTTGCCGAGGAAAGTTCAAGTATAGATGGATATATAGCTGGAGAAGTGAGAGTAAGAGTTTTGGAATGCGTGCAGTAAGGTAGTTGTGCTAGTTCGAAGCGTATAGTTTGATCTATTGTTGTTGCATGAAAGTTTATTTGAGGGCGTTGAAGTTCGATGTTAAAGGAGTATGTATAAGTAAATATGCGAGTCGTGAGAAGGATATGAATTGTTGGATTTTATAAGTTTTCGAATGAACAAAGAGTTCCAGATTCTTAAATGCATGCATTACGGAGGTGTGTTATATCGTTATTACGCAAGATGATTTGAGAGCAATGAGAGAGTATGTCAATTTTTTATGTAACGGTGCTCGGTAACGGGTCCCCTTTCGAGCTGAAAACAAAATGTGAAACTGAAAAGGTATAAAACGTTGGAACTCATGTGACACATTTTTATCCTTTCCTTTGTTAGGTAATTTTCCTTATTATACCCCTGCAGTCTCGGATGTAATTCAACTGTGACCCACCTATTTAAATCAATTTCGTATACTATACGGCATATTTATGCTCGATATCCAAGCTGTTCTTTTCTAAAGCTTATTAGTTTAATTCTAAATTGAAAAGCACTGCTTCGTATAAAAATTTAATTAAATTATTTTTACTATCCAGAGAGAAATTTCTGATAAAAACTATTGCGAAAATCATAGTAAATGATGAGACATTTCGGGGAAAATTAATTTTAATTAATTTTAATTGTGAGTAAATTTTCTGTGAATTCTGGCAATTTCTATCGTTAATCGAGATAATATTTTTCGTGGGTAAAACTTTCTTTGTACTAAACAATTATTTATGAAACAAAGATTCTAAACTAGAATAAAAAGCACTTTAATCAAAGAATCCACTGTAACCCCTTCACTCCCAGCAGCCTCATCTGCAAAATCCATCAAACAATTTCCAAATCGCAAAATTCTACTTTAAACCGTAAAAGCCCTCAAGGATGCAGGATCGCCCACGACCTGCGCAGCTATATCACACTCCCGAGGCTGCAAAAGAATCCCGAAGAAAGAGAAAGAAACGCCGACAACGCGCTTATAAACTCTGCATCGCTCGCTCGCGCGCGCGCGCCTTCATTATGCCATGTTACAGGGACTCACTCTGCGCACAGCCGCGGCTTGCGAAATTTCATTAGTACACAGAGCGCGCGCGCGCCAGAGACAGAGAAATCCGATAGGCGCGCTTGCGCCCATGCCTATATCTGCTTATTAGGTGCCAGGGAAAATGTATCATTACGGGAGAGCACCTATACGCCGTGCGCGCAACGCGATGTATATACTCTCTTTCTGCGAGGTGGAGCGCCGGCGAGTGTTTTGCGCTCGCACGCGAAAAGTTGAGCATGTGGGAAATGTTTAATGGATACGCGGCGGCGGTGGTGGAGCAAAAAGTGTGGGAGGTGAATTGGGTGCTGCTCTGCTGCTGGGATTGCCGGTGCGTGGGTTCGCGGGTGAGGAGAGAGTGAGCGAGGGAGATGGTGGAGAAAGGGAAAGTTGAGCAAGTTGAGGGAGAGAGTGAGAGAGAGATGGAAGGAGAGGGACTATGAAGTTTTGAGAAATGTATTGACGTTGGCTTTTTAAATATGCGCGAAGTATTTCAAGAACGTCAATATTTTGATTGTAGTTTTTTCAGAATTAAAAAAGCCAACATGTTCTGAACTTCGACCATACTTTAAACTTGTTTAAATAAGTTCAATATAATTTGTCGGGTTTGACCCGAAGTTGGACCAAATCTGACTACTTTCATTTAGAAATTGATGCGCAGGCGTGAGGTTGATCGTTATATTGATTTTGCGACAGAACAAGAAAAGTCTATTTTTCTGACTGCATTTTCCAAATAAATTCTTTGATATATACTAGAAGAGAATGCGGATTTTGACGCAAAATGGAGATACTACCAGATTTTGTATTGGATGAACATTTTTCGGATTTTAACAAAACATTTTTCTAGGAATAGGAATTCCACAAACATTCTTCGTATATTCGTAAAATCTTGGAATTTCTTGAGAAATTCGTCGATAAAATAGATAAAAATAAATTAAAGAATCGAATTCCTGTTCCATAAGGGTCTTCGAACATATAACAAACTTTTTACTTTTAAATATTTAACACAACTAACACATGATTTCATCAATGAATAACATCTTCATTGAAGGCCTATACCAACGCGAAATTTTTCCACTCAATTCACGCAATCGTCGATCCAGGTCAACTCTTCCCCTCATCCGCTTTCCATACACCAACAATCCTCACAATAATCACTATCCCTCTCAAACGCAATTCCCATACCCGAAGGATCCTCAAAACTCGCTCTACCCCAGCGCACAATCTCCCAATGAACCTCAACAAAAGCAATCAATTATAACCAACCCACATCCCAACAAAATCCCACAATACCCCAACCTTAAAAAAAAAGAAACTATCAGCAACAACTCAACGATATTGAGCAAACGATCTCGCTACTCCACCATCGATACCCACAGCTCTACACACACACGTACACACGTGCACTCCACACACAATACCCTCGCGCAGACAGGCGCAGAGACGCTACAGACAGACAGACATGGAAATAGAATGCGACGAGTAGGAGAGCGGCGTGCCAAACGCCGACTTACTTATCTCTCTCGCTCGTTGCATTTATATTATTGCAACGATATATTTATACACTCTCTCTGTCTCTCGTCTATGTTTAAAGCGCGCGCTCGCGCGCCTATTGAGCCGACTCATAGAGTAGAGATACCTTAAGAGAGAGAGAGAGAGAAAAGGTTACAACACGCGAGAGGAGGGCGCGCGCAGCCGTTCTATATATACCTCGGCGCGCTCGCGGTGTCAATGAACCCGCGCGGCTGCTGCTGCTGCTGCTGCAGCTCGCTTTTCATCGATTGACGCGCCGAGAGAGCGCGCGCCCGGCCGCAGCTAAGGCTACTCCACTGGCGCGCGATTCGGATCCTAACCCCCCCGTGCACGATCGTGCTTTTTGCGTGTAAGAGATGTACGCAGGGGTTGTGTTGGAGTTTTTGGGGATACTTTTTGATGGGGAATAAAGTATGATGAGGTTTTTTGCTTTGATGTATTCGCAAATATATGCTTATGTTTAATCTTTTCAAACGCGATTTGAATGTGGCCATGATATACCACCTTTTTAGGTGTATTTATGACTGTTTATAGTCTAAATAAGAAATCTGTTATTGTATTCATGCTGTTGTATTATAAATATATCGATGGGCCTTGTACTTTTTAGATTTACTGATAAGGTCTAACGCTTTTTTAGAATCTCTGGAAAAGTGTTGCTCTGTCTTGGAGAATCTGAAGTAATGTGCTAGCTTTCAAAAGAGGTTCCTGAAAAAAGACTAGTATTTTTCGTAAAGGCCATCGATATAATGTAGGAATTTCATTGCAATAGTCAGTCAATAATATAAAATATTAAAATCATCACAATTTATTTATTCCATCAGGTTACAAAAATTATTAACCAATGCGGTTGAGTTGCTAAATCCTATAAAGGTAAGCAGGTTACCTGCAAATAGGTCTGGAGAATTTCAAACATAATATTGAAATCCGATTTTATTTCCTGTTTCAGTTTCAATTTTATACACTAAGAAAAGACCGATCGACGATATAGTTATTCAATAAGTAAAATATAATTTATTTGAAGCTATTAGGATTTCTACTTAACTTTACTATTTTGATCTAAATAAATACTTTTTATAAAAACCATTTATTATAGTAATTTAATACATTTTCAGGTAAAATATAATCTTAAGTAAAATTAAATTTCTGTGATTTTCCTCTTTAGCTTTTATTTCTTAATTTTGTATGTTTAATTAAGCAGGAGACGACTGAATATTTACGATGAAAAAGGTTAAAAAACTCGTTTTCTTTCTATTTTAAACATTTATATCTTCTATAATTACCGACCAAAATTGTAATCTACTAAAAAACTTTAAATAATGTAGACTATACTATAAATAAATAAAAATGCTTCAAAATTTCATCGTATTCCACCACTAGCTACTATCCTCTTAATCTATACGTTACCCATTTCTTTATACCTACTATAAGAAAAGTGTCGATTTTGAACTAGAAACTATTTTTATACCCAAACCATTTTTTCCCACTACAAATTGAAATTCCAAAACGTAAATCTCATTCGCCCAACCCGTCTTTTTCGCTTCTCCTCCTTATCCTCCTCGTGCACCACTCGCGCCAATGAGCGCACCGGAATTTACGGGCGACCCCGTAAAAGCGCGCGCGCGCGCTTCGCCCCCGAGTGCAACCATAGCACTTTTCGACCCGTTTTCCCGCGGCCTGAGGATCCTCTCGGCACCTCTTTCGCATTGCAAATAACGGATGAGAGCAGTGGCGCACGGTAGCAGCGGCTTAGCAGTCGAGTGCGCGAACTTAGCTGTGTGCGCCAGCGTAAAATGATATATGTAGGCGTACTTGGCTCGAGAGGCTCGAGGAAACTGTAAGTCGCTCGGTTGAAGGGAATTTAGTTCGATTCTTGTGATTCATTGAACGAGTAGTTATTTTCTTTTTGAGGATGTACTCGAATTTTAAGTGAGTTGTTAGGGATAGTATGCGGGTAGTACGGGTAGTTGTTAGTTGTTAGTATTTGCGAAATTGATAGCAAAGATTGGATTTTAATATTGGGAAAAGAAAAGGTTTTAACGCAATAAATATAATTGAAAGTAGTTATATACTCTTTTTTTCAAAATAACATTTTATATATGTATATAGTCGATAAACACATGAATACTATTAAAACGACGTGGAATTTTTTCTTAAATTTGTTTATTCAGTAGCAGGTCACCGTAATCATTATGTCACAGTGTCGTAAAAATATTTATTTCTGCATCAGCGCTTTAAGCGTTCGATCAACGTAAACAAATGCCTTATCCTTGTGACAA
Organism: Gastracanthus pulcherrimus; assembly: GCA_949152435.1. Classification (NCBI taxonomy): domain Eukaryota; kingdom Metazoa; phylum Arthropoda; class Insecta; order Hymenoptera; family Pteromalidae; genus Gastracanthus; species Gastracanthus pulcherrimus. The sequence goes on along the minus strand of OX424574.1, from coordinate 23,620,451 downwards.
AAACACCACGCAGCCTTAAAAAAAATTGTTTCAGTGGGTCACCGACATGCTAATAAAAGTGTATCGACTCCAACACAATGACAAAAACCTCTGAATTTATTGTGCAACAGTGTCAAACGTAATACAACGCGCGTAACAGGGCTTTTTACATTTATTTTTTTTTCTTCAATGAGCTTCTACGTATATAGCTTAACTATGTAGAACATGAATGACAAGTGAGAAACCACGTACGTACATTGTATACACAAGATAAAGAATTCAGTAATGACCTCAGGCACTTTAAACGTTTACGTTTTTTCTTTACATTGAAAATTGTTACATTATCTTCTTATACCGATGTCTTCATTTATATTGCTTAACCAAAAGTACAGATGCTCTAAGATTTAAATGCAGAATGTATGTGATTGATCAATTAAAAAATGAAGTTAATTGTAGGACATAACCACATTAGAATGAGCCAAGTATGTCAAGCAAATATATATAATCACCGTTTTTTGTTATTAAATATTCAAATTTTAAAGTAGCTCCTGCAGGAAGGACCTGAATTTATAGGTACTTCGAAAGACCCATAATTTTTTTTATCACAAATGATATCTTAAGAAGTTTTAAAAAGATACAATAAATTTAAATCTATGCAAATTGCAGCTAAAAATAAGAAATGAAGTTTGCAATTCAAATTTTTGGTAAACGAACCCCTTAGTTTAATGTATATTTTAATCTATTCACATTTTTAAACATTCAAAGACTTAATATTATATTTACGCATATATATTTCTCATAACCTTCAATACATACGCCTAGTTTCTTGAGAGTTTCAACTATTTTAAAATATTATAGGAATAATTCAAAAAAACGTTAAGCATTCTACCGCTTTTTGAACGTATAATAAATAATTGCACTTTAAACATTTTTTCTCTAAATCAAAAATCGGTAACCTATCCAAAATGTTCGCATACTCACAGTTAACAATAATACCTATAATTTAAAAAATTCATCGTAAAATTCTACCTTATTTCGTCTTACATGCAGCATCCCCCCTAAAACATCTTCTTCTTCAACATCAACATCAACATCAACCTACTAACCAACCACTCTACCGGTAAAATCGCGACTCCCATAAAAAGAAAGCGAAATTACTCACGAGGCGCCTCTACGCTCTATACACTACACTCTACGCGCGCGTCCTTTTTTGGTTTCGCGCTCGGCGCTGCAGGACGACGAGTAGAGTAGCGTGGTGGTGCGCGCGCTTGCGTTGTCGACGTCACACAATCGCGCCTCTCTCTCTCTCTCTCTCTTTTTCTCTCGCGCTGCTGTGCAGCACCGGTAAAGCCGAAAGTGTCCCACTAACGTCAGCGAACAACGACCTCCCGCGGCCGACTGGCTTTGTCTCTCTCGCTCGCTCTCTCTCTCTCTCTCTCGTACTCGCGATTTTATAGCCGAGCGAGCGAGAGAGAGAAAGAGAGCGTGTGTGTGCAGAGGCTGCCGTTTAACGAGAGCATCGTTTTCTAGCGTTGGCTGCTGCTGTGAGTGTTGGTTGTCTTGGTCGGCGCTATGTGATTTGCGGTACAGGCTGAGGAGGAATTTTTTTCTTTGGAGAATGGATGGTGATTTTTGTTGGTCGTAGAATTGAATGATTGTTTTAAAGGTGAATGGAGGTGTTATAAATTTATGCAGTTGCGATAGCTGCAGTTTGGAACATGTATTAAGCCTGAAGTCTTTACAAGATCATGCAGCAAAATATTAAAATTAACTGAAGAAAGAAAGAAAATTTTATTGTAAAACTCTTCTTTTGAAATTATTCTAAAAGTAATCCTATTGAAAAAATGGGTCTTGCCAGGTAAAGGGTACGCGGCTTTATCCGGTTAAAGAACTTAATAAAATGGAATGGAAAATAGGTCTAAATATAAAGGACTTATTATATTATACTCGCGTATTATGAAAATTAAATGCATCACTTACCTTCAGAACGTCTTTTACATTAATTAAGAAAATGTGATACTAAAATAAAATTAGTTAGATATAAAATTAGACGCAATGTATGATCCAATTTTTAATAATTTTATTCATTTTCAACCTAGCAAAAAATGAATTTACCACTCTCAAAATTCAATTAAAAAATGTGCATCAAAAGACTTCATATCGTCCAAATTAACACAACCCAAATTCAAAGATCAAAGAATAAAGCTCAGCCATTACATCGCTGCATCTACTAATTAGACTGTACAATCAGCGAATCCCACGAACCGCGAGCAGCTGACGTATACACATGCGCGCTTTCCATCTCTATATATCCCTCTCCCGGTACACACGATCGTTGTTGTATACCGCGAGAGTTCGCATTATCGCGGCGCGCTATCCTCGATACACGCCGAAAGTCCCCCCTCCCCCCCAGTCTCGCCCGCTCGGCTCTGAGTTTATGTGTTATGCAGTGTCGCAACGCATATATACTCTTGCCGTCCGTTTCTAGAAAACTCGCGCTTTTTCACAATCGAACGTATCCGCGCGAGGCTTGGTCCTGGCTTACTTTTATTCTTCACGAGTGCTCGTAAGATAGGAGACTGGTAAAGAGGTGTAATGCAATAAAAGGGAGGTACGATGATTGAATGGGGCGTAGTGGAATTTTCCGTGCGGGATTATGTAGGTGACAAATTTTACGATGTCCTTTTGATTGGAATGGCTATATCGAATGGTGCGAATGATAAACCTGTTTTTAATTTCATTTGTTCGTAATGCAAGTATAATTGCTCTATAGATAAGGTTATACGGAATATTTAATAAGCCTATACAGGCAATATATTAGGTCTAGCATGCTATAAAACTTTCCACACCTTGGTGATGCATAATTTAAGCAAATCTACCTCTTGGTGCTATTTTTACGCTTTTTTATGCATACACACTTATAATGCTTATTTATTACAATATATTTGTAACTATCAATTTCATTTCCTTTAAAACAACGCTCTAAAATTCCTGGAGTGAAAATCTTTTCCCCCAAAGCATCTAAAGTGACATTTTATCACCCCGAAAACCTCTACAAAATCCTAATTACCCCCCCTCTAACAATCCATAGCAATAGAGACCAAACCAAGCGTTAACACACGCACAACACAATGACCGAGCTATTTCCAGGCCAGTTATAAATATAAAAGGTAAAACCACAGCCCCGTTTAAAAAGCCAGCAGCAGCACCCAAATCTCTCTCTCATTCTTTCTCTCACTCCCGAATGAATAATTCTCTCTCTCTCCCTCGCGTTCGCGCGCAAGCTCTCGAAATCCTCTCTCTCTCTCTCCCTACCCCTCAGCGCTTTTTTATTTCGCAAAATAGGTCGACTCGCGCGCGCGCGAGATCCACCCCGCGCGAAGGACAACGAACCCGGGTCAGGAGAGGCTGCCTGCCTGCCGTTCCGTCCGGGCACATAACCGTGCCGCAACCTCGTGACAGCCACCCCACCTCTCTGCTCGGTTTAGCTTCTCTCTCTCGCTCGCTCTGGTGCGAACGTTTCGCTTATACCCTGCGTGCTCGGGGATGTGGAGGTTCTTTGCGGGTGGTTCTTTTTCTTTGACGGGCGAGAGGATGGAGAGGTTTTAGTTTGAGGGAGAGGGATCAGGGATTCTTGGGGAGGATGGTGGATGTATGATGGAAGTTCATTTTGTGACTAATAGATATCATTTTGTAATTTGACGAATTGTGATGTATTACGGTAATATATATAAAGAGTTCACGAAAACTATGATTTTACTTATAAGATGAACGTGACTAGACGATGTTTAAGATTCGTATTATTATGTTGTGACATGTTTTGCATTTTTATGTCCGAACAAATAAAGACTATATCTATTCATCCATCTATCTATATCTTTCTAGTGCGTCCGTTTAATCGAGATCCTGCACTAACTCGGAGAAGTAGAAGTTATTTGCAGGTATTTTTTCTTTTTGTGAGTAGAGAAGCGCTTTTAGTTTTACGAGAAAGAGAAGGGAAATTTTTTGTAGGCAAAGGTTTTAGATGCCCGGGGTTTTGTGAGATCTTGTACAGGTGGATGGATGAGATTTACGCTCTTTTTTTTTAATTATGGAGCAGAAGGAGCAGTTTCAAGTGGTAGGTCGACGTTACGTTTTTTTGATGACGCTATCTTTCTGAAAGTTTTACGAAATTTTTCATTTACTTTGTTCAGCTTACGGAGACACCATTATAATTATGCAAAATTTTTTTATGGAACTTTCAGTAAACTTAAGGTTATTTTCGAAACTTCTTTCAGGCGTTTAATGCATTTATATGTTTAAATTTTAAAATTGTAAAATTAAAAATAATACTTGCAAAATTTTAAATACTTCTTGTTGCAATTATTTTCGTTGAATTGCGAAGAAAACCTGTATTGAAGCAACGTACTTAGCAAATTTTCAGTTGTTATACAATCACAATCCTGCAATTAATGCAATGAAATGAGTATGTAACAAGTACGCCTTATGTACCAGTTAGTTTAAAATTAGTCTTCCGTAGTCGATCGCGTAAGCGCAGCGTCAAAGCGTTGATTTTGCAAGCCGCTAGATAAGAATACCGCATAAACGGTGATTATTTAATTGGTTGATAAAAATGTATGTTTCTATTCTATGAAAAGAATTACATTGTGCTGCAAATATTCTGCTGCAATTTATCGTTTTATTATTTTACTTTGCGAATTTCTATCTTTTTTAATCAATAATTTCATTACATTTTTATTTACTAATTTAGTTATTTGTAAGTATTGGTAAATCATTTAATGTTATTTTCAGTTATTTTGATATTAAGTTAGATAATATATAAATTACTTTAAAAAAATTCATATTTGGATAAAGTCAAGGAAGGTACAACAATATTATCTCAATAAATAAATCGATTTATAATGCTTCTGAAATTAAATTTTAACGAATAGAGTTTATTGTGACAAATTGAAAGCCTCAATTTGTGAGTATAGCTCGGTGCAACCTAATCTGTGAACACTTATGTCTTAAATTAGAATTACGTAACAAATCTTTCCATGAATTAACGAATTAATCGGTCAATATTCATTCATAAAAGAAGGTTTAAAACACCTCTCAGCATATTTAAAAGATATAATCATTCTCTTTCAATTTAAAATAAATAAAATTTACAGCTTTTTTTAGTAAATTATTTAAAAATGTTGACATAGACTTATTCTGATATTTTCATCTCATTATGATATCTTCAATATGATATATCTTAAGTACAATTTTTGAGTTTAACAAATAAGCTCGGGACATGTCATTTACAAAAATTGCAAACTATACAGAATAAACATAGGCCCATAGCTTTTAATTTATATACATCCTTAACTTCCCAAATACAAAAAAATCCACCCAGCACACGCAAACAACAAAACCATTCACAAAGAACCAACCCCAAAGAAAAAGCCCACCAACCCAGCTTCCCTCCAAAAGAACGAGAATCCCACCCCCTTTCACAAAATCCTCCACCCCCTACACACCCCTCGCTAAATACTAATCACTCTCTCTCTCTCTCTCTCTCTCTCTCGCCTCCATATCTTGCGTAGGTGCACTCACACATCCCCGCACGCATACACACACAGTTTTTCAGGGAAATCGCGCACACACACACTCTCTCCCGCGCCCATGGGCTCGTATACTGTACACACACACACATATATATGTACGCGTTCGCGGCCCGTCCGCGCTGCTCTCGCTCGCTGCGCCGGCCTAGATTCTCGCGGGTTCAACGCGCGCTATCGAGGTGACTCGCGCGCGCCGCCGCTGCTGGCTTGCTCAACGCGGCCGACCGAGAGAGTCAGAAGCCGAGTGTGTAACAGCCGCGGCGCGAGCTCGTTTCGGAAAAACGCGTCCAGGGACCTGTGCAGCACACTGTGCAAAGGTATTAGGGTTGGTGGGAATTCTGGAGGGTCGAGGGGGGAGGTGGGGATTGTTGTGGGTGGTTGTAGGGGGTTTTGGGAAGGTATGACGGGGTGGAGGGTGACATTTTTTTGGATTGAGATTTTTGGTGCTCTTGAAGTCGTACGAGAGCATGGGTCAATTTAGTGATATTTTTTTGATTATTCAAGAAAATGCTAAATTTATGAACGGTATAGGATGATAAGAGATGCTTGTATGACGTCAAGAGGCAGCAGCTGATACGTCATCATTAAAATTTTAAAGTTCTGCCTATATCTTCTTCGATTTTTAAGGAATGGCTTATTGATGTGCTATTGGTTGATAATCAGTATATGCTTTTTTATTGCTCTTCAATGACTGAGTTTCGATGAAACATGACTCTATGACCTATATGATAAAAGCATTGGTCAGGTGTTTGTTTCCAGAATCGTCATTGTCCTAGCATATATAAACCTATACTTTTTTGATTAAAAATTTAATGCTCCGAACTTTTAATACGTGATAGATACATCTATTATAGTACCCAAGTAACTATAAAACGAATAATTTTACCAATTTTTAAATTTCTTTTCCCAGAAATATCAAACTTATGATAAACAAAAAATCTCATTTTTCTCGAAAAAAAATATATTATTAATTCATTGTTAATTTAGACTCAAAATATCGATTTCCTACCGATTTTGGGTTCTTGTCGTCCTTAATTGAAGAAAATATTTCCAAAACTTAATATTTTCATAACGATTATATATACCATCTCACCCCGTCTCTACAAAAAAATTATTCTACACACAATCCACTCAATCCCGCAACTCCAATCGAAGGCCAATATCTCTACAAATCAATCCCACCGATAAGACCTTCCCCGGTCATCAGCCAGCTCCCCCTCCTCTCCCATTATTATACATCAACCCTCTCCCAGCATACATACCCAATACACACACACACTAAACTATATCACGCCAACTACAAGCGATAGCGCGAAGGATTCTGGGAAAATTCTGGAAGGCGTGTGTGCAGTGTGCATTGCACACACAAGTACACACACACACACACACACACACAGACAGACAGATATACAGAAAAGATCAGCCTCGGCAGCACGCGCGCGAGCAGCTCGCGCTTTTAAAACACACATCGAACCGGTTGCTCAATGTCGACCGACTGACTCGCGGCGCGATCGGTGCAGCGACCGCTCGAGGACACGCCGCGCGCACACATGTGCACAAATGTGCATACTGCATGCACACGTACACGTCGCGTGGCCTCTCGCATTGTGCAGTAGCAGTAGCGTGGCTCGCGCCTTCTTTCTTTCTTACACTCGCGCCAGCGCGCGTGCGAGGTGGGTATATAGGTGGACTTTTACTTTCTCGCGCGGAGTGAGCACAAGGAGTGAGAATGAGAGGAAGGGGCATAAGTGTGTCTGTTTCTCTCTCTCTCTCTCTCTCTACCTCTGGGTGTCTGGCTGGCTGGTTCTGGGTGCTGCTGCGGCTGTTTGATTTCCGAGGTGTAAGACCGAGCGGAGAAAGTGACCGATGACGAGACTGCACGCGCGACGACGACGATTTAATTTGATTGCTGGTTGAAGGGGGGAGGGAGATGATGACGAGGTGCTGGATGCAATCGGTTGAGAGAGACGTGGTGCGATTGTTTGTTGGGTGCGTTGATGGTAGTTTTTGAGGGGTTATTTGTTTGAAGTTAGATGTACTTTTGTCATTTGTCAAAAAGTTTCTACTTTTTAAAGAAAATACGCATCAAAATTAAATAAGGTTTTTAGGGTAGATTTATTTACGGAACATGAACATTAGCAAAATTACGTGATTATTATTGTATCTGTCTCTTATATTGGACATTGTATCAGTGCAGGATAAATTAAGTTATAACGAATCCCCTTAAGGATGCTGTGGAGAAAGGGAAATTTGATGATTTGTGATAATGAGTGAGCTAGTGTTCGTAAAAACAATGATTTTATTATTGCAGTTAAAATAAATTATGGCTTATGTTATGTTAAGTTATCAATTTGTTTGAACATTCTTCCAGTGCAAAAAAATAGTTCGCAACATAAAATACTGATATACAAATTATGTGTGAAGTTCTCATTGACAGCAAGTCTATTATAGTATGAATAATTAATGTATTGGAGATAATGACTTTTTAACTATTATAGCACTACTTTTTTAAGGTTAAAACCTTTGTCTCAACCTTCAATTTATATTGCTATAGGACTAATTGTTCAAGATCGATTTGCCGACATTGCTGTTATAATATCACGCTCGATGTCTATATTAACACGTGCAATAATTCCCCGGTTAGAAAAGTAACCAGCATAAAGTTAGATTAAACGATTTCCAGACTAGTAACTAGCTTTTCTTTACCGATTCTCATAAAAGTAGCTTACTTTTATACTCTAAGTAGCAGTTTATAAATTCTCCGATTTCTACTACACTAATAGAATCTTCAATCATGAATTCTACAATCCGTAAAATATATACAAAATCTCCCCAAAATGTCAAAAATCCAAAACCCATGAACGCGCAACGCGCAGCGCCAACAAACGAAAACGCGCGCCTCGTCGCAACGAAAGTAAAAATCGGCTCGGCGCACTCGTATATATACACGGCTAGAGCGTGCTGACTGGCTTGCTGGCGCCGCGTGCTGAGAATCACTGGGGCTAGTATGTAATAGTTTCGATTGAAAGGAGGTTACGGAGTGACTGAACTTTGGTCGCCTCGCTCGCTCGCGTGTGTGTGTGTATCTGTGTGCGAGCGCGCCGCGCGAAACGCACGCACACACACACACACACAGACGCGAGCGCTTCGTGTCTCTCGCATCCATGCACGTACATTCAGAGTGGCTGGGAGAGAGAAAGAGAGAGAGAGATCCCGACGAGGACTTTGGCGCGCGGAATGGTTCGCTGGAGCGGCGCTGCGGGGCGCCACCGGCTTGACGATAGGGTTGAGGGTAGGTGTTTCAAAGAGTTTATGGGAGTTTTGGGGAGATGGTGATGATTTTGATGTTGGAGTGTTGATTATTGAGATTTTGAAGATGATTTTCGTTGTTAAATGAATTTTTGTACAATTGCTTTCAGTAAATATCATTCATATATTTTTTACTTCAAAAAATACATTTTTTGTGCTTTGGGTATATATAGTTCTGTGTAAAATGATAGATCTTCAATTTGAATACAGATTTTTCTTATTACTATGATTTTTTCCGTTATAGTGTTTTCAAAGTTTAAAATGTTGCGTGCGTCAGTTTTCGCTGATCTGGACATGAATTGTACAATTTTAAGGATACCTTTATAACAATATTTACAGCAAAATATGTTGATAATCACTCCATACATTTTATTTGCAAAAAGGAAAATTCACTAAACGTTATTAAAAACAGTAATAAAATATTATAAATAGTATAATAGAGATAACTATTTTTTAACACTTTACAAGTACATATAATAAACTACAAATAAATTTCAAACATTATTAGTCGTTAGGTCTGATTAATGTATTTCAATAAAATTGTAATAATGAAAGTAAATGGAGTTAGTTTATCTGATTTGTTGTTTAGAAATGCTTTAACAGCATTCTTTGATGACATAAAAACCTATATTTTATAAAACTGTACAAGCATCGTGATTTGTATTACTGTTATTATTAATGCTCCGAAGACAATTACAGTGCCACTGTCGTGACAATAACCAATTCAAATTCAATTGTAAAACGCTATAAACCGATTATGATTATTTACATTTTTATCGAAAGAGAAGAATAGGCGATAAAAGTTTTTATTACCATTGAAGCATATAAAACTAAAAACTGCACACAACATACATTTTATTATATACATCACGAATCCTTTCTTCTTCTGAATTAAAAATCGCTATATCGTTGCCCTTATCATTCCAAACAATAAAATACTCGCAGATCAACCTCACATTACCAGATAATATATTACACTGCACAAAGCATAATAAAGAATTTCTCCGATTGCGATAAAAGCGATAACTCACACACACACTCACTCCCCAATTACATCAGCCACTGAAAATAAAAGAAAGGCCCCATGTCCTGTCCCCCTTATCACAGGAAGTATAGCTCTCGATTACAATCCATCCGTCCTCCATCTTCCCAGAATCCCCAGCTACACGCTCTCGCGAATCTTCAATTCCAGCGAAAGAGCTCGCCAAAGGAAGACACGCATCCGGAAGCCATCGGCCACTTTCTCCGAAATCCCCTGCGTGTGTGCGCGGCGTTTCGCGAAAGGCGGTCGCGCGGCGAGTGTTACGCAACGGGCGACCGGTGACCCGCTCTCTCGCGCATAGTTTCGCTTTCTTCGGAGCGCGTATTTCTGCAATATCTCGGTACGGCGGCGGAGGTACAACGTGAAAGTCGTGCAGCAGCAGTCGCGCGATGGATGCAGTTTTCACTTGAGATTGACAGAAGGGAAAATGTGCCGGCGATCGGTGTGTTGGCTAATCGAGGTGGTCGGGGGGAGTTCGATTAGGGTTGGGATTGATTGGGGGATAGGTGATTCTTCGGAGGCGAATCTTAGTTTGGGTTCCATTGGTTGGTTAGAATAGTGTAGTGTGATTTATTAACAATACTTCTATGATTTTATTATTACTGGATATTAAAAATGACAAAATTATTTAATTTTTGGTTAACGTTGTTCTGACGAGGTATATACGATGTAAAAAGTTACTTTTCTCATGAAATTGACATATAATTACAGTTTTATATTTTATAAAATATTATAATATTTTCATTTTACGATATATATTATTATTAAGGTCACGATGCACATCTTTGCGGATTCACTAAATCGAAAATATTTTAACATAACTATATATTTAATTTTAGATTAGTACATACGTCGGTACGCTGTTAAAACTTATATCGGGACTATAACGATATGAATTGCAACCTCAATAATATATTATAAAATTAAAATTGTAATGTTTGATAAAATTTTATTCATATAAAACATACAATTTTTGCATTTTTAAGACAATTATCAAATTTGTAGATTTACAATTTTTATTAGAGTATTCGTATACGCATAAGAATAGATCTATTTGATCAATGATAGAAAATGCAGTTTGTATGCTCAATGGCACCACTATAATTAAGTTTCATTAGTTAATTAAGACCATTCGATACTGTCTTTTTAATTCAATATACAATATACATTGTAATTTAATCACTTAATTCTTAAATAATACCGTCTCATTTTTGAATTTCAAAAGATCTAGCTTTTATTGCATTCAAAATAATCAATAACACTAATAAATATTTTATTTCTTATAGCTCATCAATCTCTTTAAAAAAACTAGTCAATCCTCAAAAAAATTCGTAACATAATGACTCATTTCTCAAAAATATTCATAAACCGATACCTCACACGCACGCGCAAGCTCAAAGCTCCCGCCTTCTCCCAACACCCATTGCATACATCGCACACTGTATAAACGGAGCAAGTAGAACACTTCCATATCCCGCGAGCCCGTCTCCTCTCGCCTTCGCGAGGCTTCGCCCGGCTTCGCGCGAGTAGTAGGTGGCGATAGCGGTCGGGAGGCCGCGCGCGCGAGCAGACACTCCATCTCTCTCGCTCTTTCGCTCTCGCCGCGCTGCAGATCACTGCGTGACCGACGCCAGGCGCTTATCAGTCGCGAGAGGCGCGAGTCGCGCGCGGTACCCGCGCCGACATCTGGCGGAGCCGCGGCCAAGCGCGAGCTCGAGCGCGCGCGCGGTGCCGACCGAGGCGGATCGATAAGCGGCCGCGAGAATCCAACAGGTATATCGAACGCACGTGGCCTCGCGATATCGGGAGGCTATTTTGAATATGTGGTTTTTTTTTCATGTGTTAGGTTTTGCGTTTGGTGTGGTTCTTTTTTAGATTTTTTGCCTCGTTATTCGCAGTACTTTATTTCGTGTGACTTTATTTTTTATAAGAATGATGGAATTTAAAGTGAAACGTGCTTTCTTCGCAAAAGAATAACTTACAAAAAAGTAATAAAAATTACTGGAGTTGTCCTTTTTCTTTATACGTATTCAATAGCATTTCAAGAGTGATTATAATTTTTTAAAATTAATTAATTGAAGAAGATAATTGAAACAAATTCAACCAGTTACAGTAGAATATCGTAATAATCTTATAAGAAGTGAAAGTTGAAGGTATACGTAAATGAACGAATGCTTTAATAGAAATATCATTTTTTGCGGTAAATTTTATTATACTTGCGGTTTTATTGTAGATAGATAAAAGTTCATATGGCCTTACCTGTAACAAAGATTAAAAGAAATACATTTAGTACATAAACGAATATGATTGTTATATATAATTACAATTATTGTATATTATGTGTGTGCTAATTATTGTATCAATTCTAAGTACTGCATATGAGTCGTTTACCACTAATTTTTACGCAAGTAAACAATTACACCTATAATCATACACAATTACACATTACGCAGTATTCCCCAAAATTGACCATAATTATCCTCATTAAAATTACGAATTTCAATCCATACCTTCTCAGCCGAAATTTCATTCCTCCACCTGTCGTTCACCTCCAAATCCACAACTCGCTAATAACCCTCGGTCCGATCTCTCGGCGAAAAATCACGCCAACCATCGAAATTACAGCCTCAACCACTCCCTCTTCCCTCCCATCCCCGCGATAATAATCTCACCACCGCGCCATCGCGAACCCTTCAATCTGCGAACGCGAACTCGTATAATTCCTCGCGTTCTCTTGACTCTCTTTTCGCGCGCGGCAAAAGGACGCTTAGCTGCCGCTGCGCCTTCGAGAACTTCGGTCCGTTTTTCCACGTAGCCGCCACCGCGGCCGTTGCTGCTGCGGTAGTAGCAGGTTACTGACCGGCCGTCCACCCCATTGCATTTATACATAGCTCCGCGCGGAAATATATATAAGCACGGGTAGCGAGCGAGCAGGGGAGCTACTCGCGGATCGAATGCTCATGGGTTGTACAGCGTATAGGTTGTGGAAGAGTCTGGAGTTTTCTAGGGGCTTGGTATATTGTGCTACGACGTTGTTTATGCGGGGATGTACATTTTGCGCGGAGTTTACTTATTTAGGTGTATGTGGGGTATAGGTTCAGAGGCAGCAGTGGCTGTTATGGATTATTGCAGTGTGGCAGCGATAATAGTGGTGAAGGTTTCTATACAGTACAACATTCTATACATTTATTCTAGCTAATTTAGTTTTTTTTTCCAGAGAAAGGTTTTTAAATATGCTTTTCCGAACGTAGCATAAAAATTGTTTCGTATTGATTGAGTTGATTCCAGTTATGTTTCTTATTTTGCTCCAAGGGTATAATTTTTGGTAGTTTTTCAAAAGACGTCGATTTCATATTGCTGTTCTAGCAAGGCAAAACAATAAATAGCAGACTTTAACTAATATCCGTACTTTCTTCTATAATTTATACGGGATGAGAGGTAGCTGGTAAATCCACTGGAATTTTACGAATCTACGATTTTACAACGTATTCAAAACTTATGGGCCTATATGCAACCCAGTGCCTACTAAAGAGTTAAGGTGATGCTAAACCCTCTTGTTACCGTAAAATACGCGGAACCACGTTTTTCATTCAATATTTAATTTTGAGAAAATATCTCTCTGAAAAGTTGTTGTTTTTGAGTAGAACAATAACGTTTCATAGAGATATTTACTCAAAATTAAAAATAAAATAAGAAAAGTGGTTCCTCATATTTGTCGGTGACTGGTGGCTTTAGCATCACCTTAATATAGTATTTTTATTAACTGAATAATAGATAAATCAATAAAATTATTGATCTAACCTGAAATTTTTTTAAAGATTTAATAATTATAATTTTCAAAATCCAAAGTAACTTTTCTTTCTTTATTTGAATTACTTCATCTGGCTGAGAAATGCAACTAAAAGAAAATCAATCTTTGACTACCCTTACGCTCAACTGCACTCACACCCCGTTTACCCCCGCACATCCACAAACACAAATGCATTATTTGCATTATCACAAACGCAGCATTATCGCCTTGATATCAGCCACGCGAATCGTGCGCGCAAGCGTCGCGTGCTGCGCGTAGGCGATCTATACACGAAAGAAAGAAAGAAATAAAGCCTTGCTCTAGGTTAGGGACACGATGGCTGCCATCATAAATTTAATAAGCAGGCCTGTACGCACGATGTATTATATTATACACGCTTCACGCCGGGCGGCCGACGCACGTGGGCGTGACGCGCGCTTCTCCCGAGAGAGAGAGAGAGAGCGAGAGGCTGATTCATGCCGAGCGGAGCGACCGAGTCGAGGCTTTGAGTTTTTTCGCGAGGTTCTTGCGCTGTGTGGTTGGTGTGTAAGGGAAAGAGAGAGAGATTTGTATCGTTTGCTGAATTTTGATAAGCTCACGTGTTGGCGTGGTGGTGTTTTGTAATTTTTATGAGTGTTGCGAGATGTGAGGTGTCTGATTTTATTATAGAAATGTGAGAGAGACTTTTATTTGGGAAAGTGAGTTACTATTAGTAAATAGGAAGATGTTACTAATGTAAATTGACATTTAATTCCTTATTATATAATAGACTGCAAGTAATTACGATTTATAAATAAAATGTTGCTCCATTTTTAAACTATTGAAAAGTTATAATTATCTAAGCTAGTGGTGCCAATTATTGAGAAATTTAATGTATAAAATAAAAATATATGAAATATATAATAACTTAATTAATATACACAGAAAGCTGTTTCGTAAAGCTTATTTATTGTAGTATTGTCAGCTTTTAACTAAAATTTATTATAACGTTTAATTAGGAACATAAAATATAATGATTGTAGTCTTAACATATTAAAATAAAAGTGATCGACTTCTATAGTTTTTTTTTCTCCATGTACAATTTCAAAATTTTCACCTATAAAGAAAATCCCGCATCCAGACCACCTTAGAAACAATACAAAATACCTCCCTTCTAAGGTCATTCCTCTCCACAAAATCCAATTCTCCTACACCCCGGATCCGTTCAAGATTCAACACGCGGCACAAATCAACCAAAAGAATCGAAACTTTCGGGAGATTGACCTTCGCCAAGCGACACCGCAAGAGGCTGCGTAAATATCGGCCCGTGGATCAGAGTAGAAGGCGCGGAGTTCGAAATGAGTAATGATTCCCCGCTCGCATTCCCCACAAGCTCATTTTAGGGGTTATTCCCCTCTACTCGCTCATTTTTTTTTCTCTCGCCGAGCTTTGAGATTCACGACATGCTTGTGATACTTTTACGTGGTTATATAAGCCGGAAAAACGCGTGCGCGAGTGCTTCTTCGGGGAGAAAATCCGAGCTTAATCGCGACGTCGTTGTCGTCGTTGACGCGGGGTGGAGCGACGGGAGCGAGAGATTTGACTGATGCGCGTATTTTATTTAACGGATAACGTGAGAGAGATATGCGTGATTTAAGTTTGTCTTTTATTTGATTATACTGAATATTAAAGTCATTTTTTATTTTTCCTCCAACTATGTATTCAAATTTTTTTTATATATAATTATTAATTGACAAGTAAAAGACTTTTTAGTACACCGTAACGAAGGTGGAAAGTTAACATTACATTAGACACAATGAATCTGGCGCAAACAAGTACTTTTCGTTGTTGAAATTAGCGCAAAATATAAAAGAATGGCGCTGTTGTGTTAATAAAGCTATAAACTTTCGAGTTGTAAATATCATCTAAAAAAGGAAGTATTAAACAATTGCCTATAATTGATTAAACTTTAATTCACAATACGCATAATCCTACACAATTATAATGTACAAATCGCTCGACAAATCGTGTATCCCAATACAATCACAAATATGCACAATAACCCACTGCAATAAGTGAAATTCATGGCCACTTATATTTCATCACCCCGGCCCTCCCTAATAACGATTAACGACACTCGACTAATCACCCCGGCTTCCCCATCATTGTCCCATCAACACGGCTCCAAACGACTCGGTATAAATTGTCACTCCCAAGGTTCTCTCCCCTCTCTCTTAACCGTCCTTGTCAGTTGTCACCCTTGCTCAACCAAAAAAAAAAGGAAGAAGCAAGCATGGCAGCAATCGCGTGTGCACACGCGAGGACAACGTCACGACCTTGGCAGCGTCGCTCGTGTATGCTCCTGGGTATTGCAGGACCCGGAAGAGTGGAGTGGCTACGGAAGCCACGCGCGCGCGCGCGAGATAGCCACGCCGAGGTTATACGGCGCAGTCACACGTGGTTATTATATCTTGGCTAAAAGTTCGGACTTGCTTCCTTCTTCTTCTCTATACCTCCCCCCCCCCCCCGTGCTTTTCTCTTAGCAGGGCTCTTTGTTTTGTTCTTTTATAGACTGATACGAGGGTGAGTTATTGAGATGATTTAATGCTAGAGAAGGTTTATGCGTTGACGGTGTTCGGTGATTGTGGTATCTTGGTTGAGTACGCGTGCGAAGGTTTTGCTTGATTAGAAAATGAGATTTTAACGGCGAGGGATGATACAGTTGAATATTAAAAATAGTCATAAAAAATTCATAATAATATGTTTGTTAAAATTTGTTGATTAATATCTTAATTTTTAATTGTAAATTCAGACTTCAATAAGAAATTCCATTCTAATTCAGAAAATTCCTTTTTGTGTGTGAAGATAAGTCCCCCGCAATTGTGTATTATTAATTTTAACAAGAAAAGTACGTTATTTTTTTAAAACTGTGTATCGTTATGAAATAAAACAAAGTCTTTACTTCTAAATAATCCAAACATGAAGTGATTAAAATAAATTTCAACACTAAGGTATCAGATTAGAAGTTGTTTAAATATTAGTGATTTATGCTATTGTAAATATGATTCTATTCTGAAATTGTTGCCTCAGCTCTCGAAACTCGCTAGCATCACGCACAAGATTCTGAAATGTATTATTTGTTAGAACGTTCTACGCATACACTTGCATTCTCAATCAGATCAACTTGCTCGGTGAGGCAAATGACGTAGATTGATGATGTAAAGGAATGTATCTCTATTGTGTTACCCTCGACGCATGAAATGTATCAAAAAAATAATAAATGCACATATAACTCAATTATACTTATACGTAACTTATTTTTGATAAAAAAAAATATAACATCCTTTATAAAATTCTTAGAATTTTCGTATACTGAATATGTTACAAGTAAATTCGACCTACACAAGAGCTTCAAAAGGCATTACATTCATTAGAAAGACACTAAAATAAAAAAACTAATAATAAAATACCTGGAATATAAAAGTCAAAACGCACTTGAAACTTTTGACAAAAAGTGTCCCTCGTATCCGCTCTAACGACCGCGCGTGCACCCCATAAAGAACATCCGCGTATAATAATCCACCCCTTCGCGCATTAAATCCCGCTTGTAATTACTCAGCCCACTCGGCGCGTACACGTTCATCGCGTAGGTTACCCGTGCGAGCTAGGTATTCTACCCAGCATCCCCCTCGCTCTCACGGCTCCGCGCTCGACGGAGACCGAGCGAGCGAGACCTTCACCCCGTTTAGCCTTCACCGAGCTCCGTGTGCTCTTGCCTCTCTGCCGGATTCCGGGCTTCCGTGAGACGCTCCAAAGCAAGAGAGAGAGAGAGAGGAAAGCTTCTGCCTGGAATATCCTTTAATAGTCATTCCTTCTTGGAATTGTATGTCTGGTGGGAGATGAAATAGGTATTTCTTAGCAGTTTTTCTTGAAATGATTACTGTCTTTTGCTTTGAATGTTTCCTTCTTTAAATAAAGTTTCCCCTTCACTTTTTGAAGAATTAACCCTGTTGGAGACAGATTTCATTTACTTGCCGTTTATTGTCGATTATAGCCTTGTGCAGACTAGAAACAAACTTGCGTTCTTGATTATTTTTGAGCATTGATGAAACGCTTTTTTATGGTTTTCTAATATGTATTAGAGTGCGTGTTCCAAGCTGGCCTATAGATATAGACAGGATAACATAGTTAACTATAATAACTCAATTAAAATAAGCCAAGCAATTGTTAGTACTAGTACATTTAAGTTAACAATGTTATTGGCTGTTGCTACATAAATCTTCCGTATTTATAAATGCTACGAGTATATACAGACTATTTTCTAGATATCCCAACGAGGTATACTTTCAACTTTATTAAATTTTTTTCACATTAAATCTGAATAAGTCTCCGATGTTTTCTATGCTTCTAAGATGGAAACTATTTTAAGTACCTAGTTTCTAGTTCCTACTTTTCTCGGTGATGCTAAAGCCACCAGTCACCGATAAATATGAGGAACCACTTTTCTTATTTTATTTTTAATTTTGAATAAATATCTCCATGAAACGTTATTGTTATACTCAAAAACAACAACTTTTCAGAGAGATATTTTCTCAAAATTAAATATCGAATGAAAAAACTGGTTCCGTGTATTTTACGGTAACAAGAGGGTTTAGTATCACCTTAACATGTGATAAGTTATTGAAACGCAAGTCGTTACTACTACTAATGCAAGGTTCCGACTAAGAAGTTAAAATAAACAAACTCAAATGAAATAAAATACATGATAAATGTTCGCTGCTCAATTATTTTTTATAAAATAATTAGTTTATGTAGTGGTTAAAGTGATGAAACTACAGTACTCAAAGGTGAATAATTTAAAGATTAATATATTGGTTATTTTGAACAAATAAACTTGGGCGATAAATATTAGTATTGTTCAAATTAACAGTATGTCATCGAAAAAGACTATTATTTACTAACAAATTAAATATCTTAACACTAAACAAAACCGTTTATAAGCTCCCCACAAAACCATTTCTATCTAAGGATTATTGGGGTGAGCATGTTTTCACCTGCGTTTGATCGAGTTTCTTTGTACTTTTAGAGAGGGTGTGTGGCGGTCGGGATGCTGAAAATTAGATTCTGAGAGTTTGGGTAGGAATCAGTAACTTTTTATTGGGAGAGGTTCGATAGATGAGATTTTCCGTTAGCGATTCATTCCGTATTTTTATTGCCTTTCGAGAGATGGATTCATTTGATATGAATGGTGTGAAGGGCTGAAAAAAAGTTTGACAATAAAATAAACTATAGTTAATCCTTTTTTTGCGTCTTTAGAATATTCATGAGAAAGCTACATTGTTAAGCCAATTCATATTTAAACCAAGTTCATAACTCATCAGTTATTATGATCATCCCTGAATAAGCTATTCATGGAGCGTTATACAGAGCAAGGATGCTCTTGCATACAAAGTATAAGATAAGAAACGAGAAATTAGCTATTTTGCATTACCAATTGTATAATAAATAAAAAAGAAAATAAAAACTTATTTAATATTTTGTTAAACATAAGCCATCAAAATACAAGTTTGAACATTGCATACTAGATTAATTATCACAAAGAAGTAAACTAAGCACAAATTTAATATTCAAAATGAGCTTTCTCCTTATTTGCAAAGCAAACTTTCAGAAGAGCAATTCCACTAAATTAACTCGCTCGCAGTTCAAAACTGACTTCCACGAACCAAAACTCAATAAAATCCCTCCCAAAAAGCAACCCACTCCGCGAGCTCCCAGTAAACAAATTCCCCCAACAAGTGGTCGACTCTTCCAAGCAAGCAACCCATATTCCAAGCTCCCTCAAATCTTTCTTAACACCAGCAGAAAAGAAAAATGTGTGTCGTCGAGAGCCATCACCTCTCTCTCTCTCGCATCATCAACCATAACCCCCTGACTCCCTCGTACCACAGTGTCGGAGGGGGGGGGGGAGGGAGGGATGAGATCGCAAGGTAGAACTTTCGAGGTTACTCGGGCGATCGCTCGGGCTCTGCTTCCGCCTCTTGCTCTTGGGTATCTCTCCCCCTCCCCTTCTCACTCCCGTGACACTAACCTCGAAAACCCAGCCAGGGTCGCAGGCGGGTGGGCGGTCGGGGGGAGGGCGCGCCGATCGAGTCACGGCCTAGGCCGCAGCAGCGAGAGCACGTGCCGCGAGCGCGTTGCCAGGGGAGACCGCGACCTTGTCCCGTGCGAGCGCGGAGCGGAGAACAGAGCAGAGCTGCTGTGCTACTTCCGGTTTCGCGGGGATACGTGGATGGACGTGGGTAGGTAGTGTGTATGATGAGAATTATAAGGAGGTTGTTTAATTATTGGAGGTGTGTGTGTGTGTGCGTTGGGTTCGGTTGGGTTGGGTATTGTTTGATGTGAGGGATGATGATGAGTTGTGGAATGATTTGGATGGAAGGTCGAAGTTGAGAGTCTCTTGGGGGAAGTTGCTTTTTATTCTTGGACAGGATAGGGAAATCCGATTGGAGATTGTCATGTGAGTTGGGTCAAAGGATTTTTCGGTACACTGAGGAAGGGAATAATCTGTTACCAATAAAGCGCTAGATTTTCTTGTGCAAAATCGGTATAACTAAACTTTTTCAGTAACAGTTACTAAGAGAATTTGGATAATGTATAGGTACTAAAAAGAAGGATTATTTTCTTAAAATTAAACACGATGATGATGATGATGGTGATGATGATGAGGATGATAATGATCATGTTAATGATGATGTATTTAAAAGAAACTCATAGAATCCGGTTTTGTATATATATAGATGAATGTAGTGTATTTATGATAATAATCAAGGAGCTCGTTTAATTATCGGAGGTAATATATTGTATCGTTTGATGTTAGGGATAAAGATAAGTTGTGGGATGATTTAGGTGGAAGATCAAAGGTACGATTCTCTGGTGGTTTCTTTTTGTTATTGGATGGTAGGATGGAATCGGATTGTTTATGCGAAATAGATCAGAGGTTTTTACGGTGATACAAAATATTCATACTGTTAGTAGACTTGTGTCAAAAATATTATTTTTGAACACAAGCACGATTTTCGCGTTTTTCTGTACCTATTAAGCGGGCCTAAAGGACCATTTTTCAGACCGGCGGATGCTAATACGCATAAGCAGGTGCAAAAGTAATTTTTGTGCCCGCTAAATTTTTCGGAAAATTGCTATTATATATATATATATATATATATATATATATATATATATATATATATATATATATATATATATATATATATATAGCCCCGCTTAATATGCCAGAAAAACGAAAAAATCAATACATGCGTTACAAAAAATATGGTGTGCACCATTTCAAAGGCACTTTGCGCCCTAGGTACACAATATACTATTGAATTCTCTTATTTTATGAGAATCTACATGTTTCCTGAAAAAGAAGCTGAATAATAAAAGAAAAAGAATTGTAAAGTAATATTGTTAATTATTCGTTTATCCTGATGGACGAGAGAAACCATGTAATTGTGAACTATGTTGGTGTTAGTCAATTATTAGTTTCTCTTCACTTTTGTAAGCATTAAATAATTATTTCAATATTTTTGATGTTCATTTTAGTTTTTCGAGTTTAACTCATATAGTGATTTTTAGAGGAAAATTTTGTTCACTATTAAAATAAAGTGGATCAAACAGTACCAAATTAGTAAGAACTCTGGAATCTACTGCCGAAGTAGACTGAACGTATCGTATTACACATCCCTTCGATAGGAATGTCTTGAAGAATGGGCAGAATTTCAGGAATGCTTCGTCCATGTCAACGAAGCATTTATTAGGAAAAAACTGTACATTTAAGAATACAAATTTACTGTATTATCAGTAACGAATGGTTTTAAAATGAAAGTTCACTGAATTTCTCGAGAAATTTCTCTTAAATGTATTTACCATTAATTGAATCTAAACGTTTTCATGAATTATAGTAAGATTCTTTGTTGATGGACAGCATACAGGATGTTGTATAATCTCATTTTATCTTATTAGCAAAATGAAGCGCTTTTCTAGCTCATTTGTGATCATTACCCGAAACTACATATCATCTACCATATCGCCAAAAGTGTAAAGTCATTTGGTTACATCGCCAAAAATGCAACATAATTTCATCACAGTCACAGCAAGATCTCAAGAAAAGATACAAAACAAACTAAAAATGAATTTCAGCATCTAAAAAGTCTCCCCTCCAACCAACCTCTAAACTGCGAAAAATCCCTCGTACATGCAAAAAACGAACGCGCCACCCCTCAAACAAGATCGACTTTCCCATTCCCGACTCGCAGATTCTTTCTCCTCCATCGGAATAGTCTCGAGTTTAGAAACGCAGGCGACGCACACACCCCTCGAGATAAATTCGCGGCTGTAGGGGCGCGCGCGTGCTCGACGATCGTAACCTTGAAAGCCTCTAACTCGCCTAAACCGGGGGGACCAAATCAGCCCCGCGTGCGCGCATTTCCACGCACAGCCCGACGAACAAAGGATCCTCCTAATTCGATCGAGCGGGAGAACGCTAGAAGCTTTGTTCCAGCGAGTATGTGTGTGTGTGTTTGTGTGTCGCGCAGCAGCAGCAGCAGCAGTCTTTGTCTCGACCGGCGTTGCGGCAACAGGTGCGTCGGATGTTGCTACAGTGTAGATGTCCGCGGGAGGGTAGGTAAAGTGGAGGTAGCGAGTCACGTGTGGGAGATTGGAAATTAGAGTGAGAGTTGCGATATCGCGTTTTATGAGATGGAAAGGTTATTTGCGATTTGGTGGGACGAATCGACAGTTTCTTTTTGTGGATATAGTTTTACGAGTGTCGCTGAATATTAAGTTTGCAGTGTTTTTATATTTGGGTCGGAGAAGGGGAGCACAGGGTTAGGGTGGATGTGAATTCCTCTTTTGTAAGCGTGTATCGTCGGTCGTAAAGTTAATGCGATCAGAGGTTTTATTTATTGCTTAGGGTGATCTTGTAGGACGACGTGCGCTTCTAATTTTTCAGACTTTGGTATTTGCATGTAAAGTGGGTGGTTAAATTGAAACTTCCAAGGTCATTTTGCATATTTGAAATCATAAAAGAAGACCAAAAAATGTTCACTCTTGCATTTTACAGTACTATAAATGAGCACGTATGAACAATGGATATTGTAATTTATTACGGAAAGTACATTTATAGTAAAAAGGGTTTAATTATAAGAGAAAATATATTTCTGATTTCT
Source organism: Gastracanthus pulcherrimus (assembly GCA_949152435.1). NCBI lineage: Eukaryota > Metazoa > Arthropoda > Insecta > Hymenoptera > Pteromalidae > Gastracanthus > Gastracanthus pulcherrimus. The sequence goes on along the minus strand of OX424574.1, from coordinate 23,597,537 downwards.
ATGCAAACGCTTTTATGCAAACGTTTTATTTCGCTGTATAAACAATTTAAATAAATTCAAGTTTTTTTATGCTTTAATGATAGAAGCTTTAATATACGGCTGACTAGAGCTTGACTAATATCCCTCACTTTAAAATATATATTTTATTTTAAGTCAACCTCTCTTTGGAATTTTTTGCTTTATCAATTAACTAAGTAAACAAGTAACTGACTAAAGTAAAATACTAAGTTAAAGTATATTATTGCAATTAATCTTGTTTGTTTTATCTTTATTAAACACCGTATGCAACTCTGTACATAACAACGTGTTTTCTATAATTTCAAGAGAAATAAGATCAGTTTATTCAAATTTGCTAGTTAGTATAAATTTTCCATTAAATATACACATAAATCCCAGTAAGTTTTTTGAGGGTATCTAGAGTATCTCCTAATATGTCGATAAAGAAAGAAATTCGACTTTAAATATAATCGATATGTCTCTACTTCATCAAAGTTTGTCTAATGCACTCACCACCGTAGTATTCAAGCCTGAATCCTCAACGAAATTTTCTCAAGCATTAAAAGAGCGTGTGCAGCACTACTTACCACCGCAAGCAAATGTCCCCACAAATTAAATTATCTCGCGTAACTCGGAGCATCGGGTAGACTAACAAGGTCAAGCTATTCAAATGTACTTGTAATTATTCACTTTGAATTAAACACAAATAAGGTGAAATAGTTCCTAAGACCAAATATTTACATTTAATATTAGTTGTACAAATATATAGCGACTTTCGGACTAGCGCGTTTCTTACACATAAGAATTATACACGTAATCATTGTACACAATTTAGCATTGGTCAAATTATATATAGATATATTTGACCAATGCTAAATTGTACACAATAATTACGTGTGCAATTCTTATGTGTAAGAAACGCACTATGCCCGACTTTCGTAGTTAAATTCCCGAAACTAAAAAGTAGAAAAGTTAACACAAATAAGTAAAAATCTAGCAGTTAAATTTAAAATAAATAACAGGGAATAAATAAAATAAACTTTAATAATCTTTACTTCTGAAAAGTACAAAGAATTTATTATTTTCATAAAAATAAATAAAATGCTATTCTTAAAAAAATACAAATTATTACGGTTTTTAATTTTTCTAAATGTATTCTGATAAAAGGATTAAAATCCCGAATTCGGCACTTTAAAAGAGCAAAATCACATTTTTGAACCTTGGAAACCATACCAAATTACGAAATTATTCTTCACAAAAGATAAAATAGCTGTATACGTACTATTGTCGCCTAATCTTTTGTGCTATTCACTCTACTGTGCGCGAATCCACTTCGACACAACGTTAATCAACCTAACCAAATCCTCCTCACCTCCGTCTAAAAGCACCTCCCCGCGCTCCCGCCCACCGCATCCTTGAATCCTCAATCCCCAAAACGAGATTCCCCGCGCGGAGCGCGAAAAGCGGAAGCACAGCCACCGCAAGCGAATGATCCCCGCAAATCGAATGATCCCCCGCGCATCCCGGAGCTAGGTGAGCTCTCGCGTAATATAGCGCGTGCACGCGCGTTCAGGATCAAGGTCTCTCGGTCTGTAGGGGAGCGCGGCGACGGAGAGAGAGAGAGAGGGCAAAAGATGTGCAGCGACGCCGGTGTGTATAGGTGTGGCCATGGCAACGCAACGCACGGATGAGGAAGCGAGGCAGCTAGTAGCTGGAGCTCGACGAGAATCGATAGAGTGCAGCGGGGAGAGGGAAGTCTGTCTGGGTGGTATGGGGGGACAGAGAGGAGTGAAAAGTCACGATAGGTGAAGGAGAGAGGGTGAGAGGGGAGTGGAAGGTTGATGGAAATAGTGGATGGTGCGGTTGTGGGCATTTTTTTGCGAGCGGATTTTGAAGTGAAAATTTAATTGGGAATTTGATTTGTGTTAGAAATTTGGCAGCGGGTAGAGTTGGCGTGTATTCAATTCTGGGTTTCAGGGACTCTGTGCTGCAGTTTGTAAGTACGAAAATTTGACGGATAAATGATAATTCAATTTTAGGGGTAATAGTAACTTTAATAAATGCTATGCCGAACGATTCAAGTGTCAAAGGAATAGTTTAGTTTTACTTATAATTACTATTTTTTATAATAAAAATTATATTAAGAATATTGTTCTTATTTGAATATACTGAGTATCTACCACCGTAAAGCCAGATATTGATTAGGGAAAAATAACCTCAGGATTTCTTCGTTATTAAAAATGGAAAAATCAAATGTTTGAACTTTTTAAATAATCTAGATATAAAAATATATAGCTAACATTTATTCAACAAAGACAATTAATATCTCACGGTACTATTAACTACCTTTTAATTAACTTTTAATCATAATAACTTCAATATATTCGTTTATTTATTTCATTACTGTCCAAATAAAACTCAAAATACGAAATCAAAAGAACATTCCAAACGTTCATCCAAATTCCAACAAATACTACCCCGAGCATCCTCACGAAACAAAACCAATTATCAACGTCCACTTTAAATAACAGCAAATCCGATACGTATAGATCGACGGCAAGTGACATCGCGCCCGCGGCTATTGTTCGCCCGTCATCGGCAGCAGCAGTTGCGAGAATCGAGCGTCCGCGAAGGTTAACCGCGCGGAGTGGACTCGCGAGCCGGGGAGAAGCTGGTCTCGCGGGGCACGCGTTGCTATCGAAACGCGTGCGGCGCGTGTAGCTTTCGCGATTACACGCTGCAAATATGCGTCCGTGCGTCCTCGACTTGTTGGATGAACCTTGTTACGTTGTTTCGAGTTTACTTTGCAGATTTGATTTGATTTAATTTCATGCTATTGCGAGATTCGCAGTGGTTTTAACGGTTCGGTTGTTGGTCGATGTTGTAAGTTGTATAATGAGGGTAATTCTCCGGATCGATGTGAAATTATTCAATTCTTTTGTGTTTCTCGTACAGATTGTTTTTGATTTAAAAAACAATGAGTGCGTATTTTTAGAGTAACGAGTTTCGAAATAATAATGACACAATTCTTATATTAGGTTTAAACTTGTACAAGCTATACAATATATCCGCGTCAAAGTTAATTATTTACTTAAATTTGTCGTTTACTTAATTGATGAAAAATACTCAACCGAACAATATAAACTGTATTAAAATTGAATTAATAGTAAAACACTTTCATCGATCGTGGAATTTAATGTATCAATAATCAAAAACAACGTAGAATTTGTAAAATACTTTGCACGCGATGATTTATTCTTAATTTTATAAACTCATGTCTCAGATTGTATATCCTGTACAATGTATAAACCTTAATTCAGTATTGACATTCTTGAATGCTTGAATAAGCACGAGCTGACAAGTGCAACAAAAACCCATCCTGATCCGTCATTTTAATCCTCGATCCACAGAAAACACTCCGCCACATCCTCAACCGAACGTCAAACTCAAACCGACGGTACATCCAGTATTTATTCTCCCGCGGACAAAGACTCTATACTCCTCGCCAATCGGCTTCTGCCCGAGCGTGTCACCCCCTGATCATCCCCGATTCACCTGCATCGGCGTAACGAGGACAAAGCCAAAAGGGGGCGAGTCGCGCATCGTTGTTTCCTCCAACGTCGAACCTTGAACAGGAAAAAAAAAGAGAAGAAACGCGCCGGTACACACGGTTCAGCGTCCAGTTCGCGCGGCCTTGCGCGAGCGCTTCCTCGCATTCAAGGTCCGCGAGAGCAAGCCAGTACACAGCCGTCGAGAGCCGGAGAATCGGCGAGGGTGCAGTGTACTCGCTATACGCGCGTCTGTCCGTCTCTCTCGTGGCGCGTCGCCATGGCGACCGCCGTTAAACTACCCCTTGCAGCAGCAGTAGCGACCCCCGCGCTCGACTTTCCTGTAGCTGTAGCTGTGTAGGTGTACGCGTGTCTCTTTCTGGCTGCTGCTGCTGCTCCTCTTTCCCTCCTGTAGGGAGAAGGAGATAGGAAGAGTGTGTTTCGGTCTCTGTCTGTCTGGATGTGCTGGGCCGCGCGGCGCTCTGGTTACCGGGGCTGGAGGCTCGCTTTTCTCCTTTGTTCCTGCGTGTGCGGCCTCGTTTTCAGGGATGGACGCGCGGCAGAGTCTTTTGTGCAGTGGGAGGCAGTGTGGAAGTTTGAGGAGCGCTGGGCCTGGCTGGGTGGATGCGAGATGGTTCGGCGTTAGCTTGGTGTATTGGGGGATATAGGCTGGACTGATTAGTTAATCATGCAGGTGATATATTGATAGAAGAATTAATGTATTTATAGTGTTAGGATAACTTTCTGTTTAGTTTCTTTTTAGTTTTATGAGGATGGGACCATCGGAACATTAGAGTAGAAGTTTGAAAAAATTTCAGAATATTTTTTATCTATTTTGTTAGATATTTGTAATAAATTTATTCAGTTACATCCAATTCTATTGACTATACGATAAATGATAATATACGTCCCAGCAGAGTTAATATGATGTAAAACTGGAGTAGTAACAGACCAATGTAGAGCCAATAACATTGGATTGATGTGATTAGTTAATTACATATTAAAATACGTAAATTTAGATTTCAAATTCCAAAATAATCCCAATAAATTACAAATAAATATAAATCAATACTATCACTCAGCTTTTATAGATACGTTTACATTTTACTGTCCTATAAATATAGAAGTAATTTTTCCCGCATCGGCGAAAGTATATTAACAAATAAAAATATTAATATGTATTTACACGAAGGAGCTGTTAAATGAAACTATTTTATTAAATATTTCAACTAATAATGCTCTTAATAAAATCGTAATTAAACGCTTCGCAAATATCGACACCGTAAAAGCCGCCCTCCCTCGTATATTCACCCTCGCTTCGGTCTCGCGCCTCATACCTCCACCGCACGCACCGATTTCCATCTCTCTTTGATTTTCGACGCTCCTCTACTCTACTACACGGCTTTTCTTTGTCTCCGTTCGCTCCATCCTATCACCCTATCTCTCTCTCTCTCTCTTTCGCCAACTCCCGCATGCGAAGGACCGCGGATGTTTCTGCACGGGTGCCCGAATCTGCCAACCCAGATTTTAGCTCGGGAAAGTAGAGGCAGTCGGGAGAGAAAACGACGTTTCGCGGAATTGAACGATGTCAGGCTGGAAATACGTATTTTGAGGTGCCTTTGTTCGAGTAAACAGCTTGAAGAATGTGCGAATTTTAAAATTTATCTTTGAATGTATATATTGTTAGAGAAAATAAATGTTCGTTCAATAATTCGATTTTTTTTCAGTTCTTGATAAGATTCTTGTACTTTTAATATTAAAATTATTTCAATAAAATCCGAAGTTTCACATTTCAAAGTTTTACTTAACTGTAGACGTATATTTTTACGATCCGGAGCAGAATTCAAACTTCTATAATTCATAAAATGGTTTTGTTTCTATAATTATTATTTTAAAAAATTAGAAAAAATACATTTTTCCTAAAAGCGACTACTAAAGAAATCACTAAACTCGCTCGTTTAACACGCGCCACACACTTAACGCGTAAATGCGAAGAATATAAAAGTGAGGGGAAAAAAGGAAAGCCCGTGCACGTGCAGAAATCTCGCTCGAAGAAAGCGATTTTTTCTCTCTCTCTCTCTCTGTCTCTCCCACGCGAGTAGTATTCCCATACAAGCAGAAAGAAACCTGCAAGGCGTTTGCAGTTTACCCCTTCTCTCCCATTCAAAAGTACTACGCAACCGTGCACTCCTTTTCTCTCCTTTCGATTCCCCGGCGGCACTGCACGCGCGTGTGCCTCGTTAATTTGGCGCGTGAATGAAAAAAAGCGTGCGTGCAGAAGCAGGTGGGGGAGGGAAGCAATCAGCGAAAGCTCGTTAGCGCGCAGACGGAGTAATTCGCGTGAACTTGACTGTGTTTTTAGATTCTTCTTTACTCCCGCGTGTGTACGCGCGCTCTTTCAATTCAGCGCCCTGGTATCGCGCGCGTTTGAAGTTGCAGCGGGTGTACGTACACGCGAAACGCGTGGGTATTTCTTTTTCACGCGACGAGGAGGATGCTGTAGGTGGAGGCGTCGTGGATGTTTTGTAATGGTTATTGCGTAATTGGTGCGCGGCTCATCCGGTTTATTACGCTGCTTCATTAACAACTGAACAGTTAGAAGTGGTGTGAGAAAGGTGAGGGCTGATGCACTGCATGCAGATTTTTCACACTATTATTTTTATAGCTGAATTATGCTTATGGGTACTTTCATAGTTTTACGCGGTTATAAAAAGTAACATACATTGTTTATCAGTGAAGAATAACATACAATATGTATGTTACTTTAACAAACCAAATATTCGTAGTTGGTTAACAAACAAATATTTGTTACTTGTATGCACATTATCGATAACTCTAACCTAAAAATATTCACAGTATGCAATGAACACTTATTTAAGAATACCTAATATAAGAATATATAGGTGTTGGTTGCCAGATGCGGATGGATACTTTAAAATGTTCTAAAAACTGTAGAATAACCAACTATAACTGACACGTTTATGCACATAACCCGATCGCATGTCAAAAGTCAGCAATCGCGATCGTGAATTCCAAAGGGAGTCGCGCTGACCGTTGTGAGAATACTCTACACGAATAATTTGCAGCAACAAACACTTGTTTGTAAGTGGAAGAAGTAACATACAAATCTCATTTGACATATTTCAAGTGTGTTATTTTAACAAACAAATCTGTGTTAAAAGTAACAAACAAATTTTAACAAATGAAAAAAAATAACATTACGAATTTATTTTTAACCGTGTATTGTTACTGCGCGGAATTAAATATCTATACATAAGAGTTATATTGCGAAAATATGATTATCTTACACATTTCTTAACTAAAATGTGTCAGCAAGATACTTGTTGATTTAATGGGTGTGGCATTGAGCGGGAAATTAAAATTTAGTTTGAAAAGCTGTGTATACAGTAAACGCTCGTTAATGCGAACTCGGTGCATACGAAATTCGCATTAATGCGAACAAAATTTGGTCCCTCCCAGCTTGCATTCGTTCTTATGGACAGTCACCTCGCTTATATACGAATCCACGCCAATGCGAATAACGAATTAAATTTCGGTCCCGTCAAAGCTGAAGCTCAGTTTATTTGAAATTTGTACATAAGATTTGATGTAAGTATAGCGATAGGTCCTGATAAGAAAAAGGTATCTCGTGAGCTCCGATTAGAAATGACGTATATTTTTCGACGTTATTTGTTACATCAACATTTAGGTCATAAAATATTACAAGACAATTAAGAATATAACTTTAAATAGTTTATTAAAACTAATTGGTTTCCGATTATTATTTTTATGATATTAAACGCAAGATTTTAATCAATGTTATAACAATTTTCAGTATTAAAAAGTGTCAAAAAATAACATGAAAAAAGATAAGCCTTTTCGAATTGGAGCTTTCGAGATACGTTTTTTTCTATTTTTGTATTAGAAGTTTTATATATCTTACTCTACTGAAATGAGTAAGTGAAAGTATTTGGATATCGATCTTAGAACTAAAACTACAATAATCTAAAAACTGTACGATATTGCTGAATAATTTCATACATCAAAATCAACTTTCTCTAAGAGACTTATTCTTCGAAATTCAAACATTAGATATAACATTTTATTTCAAATGCGCCACGCACTTCGAAAATTAAAATAAACCGATCATTATGTAACATTACCCCCAGAGTGATATTCTAGACCAGAAATTACTCTCTCCCTCTCCCTCCTCAAGACTCAATCATACCCCCTCCACCCATCTCTCGCATCCTTCCTCCTCAACTCGATCGTCAGCGTATGTCGCAGCTCGCTCGCGATCGACGTCCTATCCCGGTCACCGACATCGACTTGGCTGCGATGCCGCGGCCAAGTATATACTGGGTTACGGGCGGACCTTCACCGCGCGCTCTCGCCCGCGGTGCGCCTCTACCGAGGTCGCCAACCTTGACTCTCCCTCTCTCTTGCTCCCTTTGCAAGCGCGTTGCACCTCGCGCGCGCACAGAGAGAGAGAGCAACGCTCTCGCTATATACTCGCGCGATCTCCGACTAGAAGCGAGGCACCCGCGAGAGTCGCCATGCTGCAGCGCGCGAATATTTAGACGAGCTATGTATAGAAGTGCACGAGCTGGGGATAAATGAGCAAGAGTTGTTTGAGGGCGGTGGGATGAGAGGAGAATGGAGCTTGAGTGGAGAGGTGTGGGCTTTTGAGGGGTTTGGTAAAGTGGCGGGCGGTTGGGGAATTTTAGTTATAGGAGTGGGAATTGCTCTGGACTTGTTGGCGAAGATTGAATGCGGTGTTATTTTGATCAGTTTTAGCTTAAATTACGTAATTCCAATTACTTTGTAAGGTGGCTCGAGCGTTGGTTGAATGAAATACAGATACCTACGTTTCCAATGGTAGGTGCGGTAGTATACGTATATTAAGTTTTATAAGTATTATGAAAGGTTCATTTTTGAAAGACGTTTTTCAAATTATTCGCTTAATTTTAGAAAGTTGACAAGATAAAATACTGGAAAAGTTGAGAAAATTATGGACTGATGAAAGTTTCCGTAAGTATTAAATAATAAATGCGAAAGAAAGAGGTGTAATTCCTTTCATGAAGCTTTCATGAAGCTTTATATAAAATATTTAAAATAATATAATAACTTAAAATTGTTATACAATTCAGTTAACAAAAAATTCTTTTTTTAACTTTTCTTAACGGCATAAATATTTAAACAAAATATTTAGAACCTTTTTAGGCTCCCATTAAATCTGGCTTCTATACGCTCGAGCCACCTTAAATAATTATAAAGTCTGTCCTTTATGACTCCTCAATCAACCCAATATTATAAATCCAGAGCTAATAAATAAAATTCATAAAAATACAAAAGGGCGCAACAACCCAGTAGCTATCTCGAGGCCCTTGCCCCCGATACTACTGCCACCTCACAGGTCCTCGAACCCTGCACACCGAGCAGTCGTGCTCCTCATATCTCAACCACCTCACTTTTTTTTGCGAGCACCTGCGATTCGATCGTCCGTGTATACATATACATATATAAGTATACATATATACCCAGTATACGTACCACCGACTATTATACGACCGACCACGACCGCTGCCGCAGATGCCGCCGTCGCGTTTTGCAATTTCAAACGTATATATAGCTCGCGTCATGGCCGGGGATAACGATCTATGCGCAAAGGGAATTATTATTGCCGAGCGATTATGCGCGCGGGATTTAACGCTCGTGTTTGTTTACCTTTCGACGCCGATATAGTTATTTGTAGCGTTCGGGGGGAGTGCGCTCGTTAGGAGGGTGCTTATTAAAAAAATTAAGGGTACGATGCTTGCGGAGGAGATAAGAAATGAGAGAGACTTTTGTATGTTTGCGAATGAAGATTGTACGTGGAGTTGCTGCAGTTTGTAGACTGTTCACGTGGTAATTGCTGTGTGTACAGGCTAGTGTGTGTGTACTTTTAAGTGGCGTGTAATTAAAGCTTTTATTAATGATTCTGGAGGAAAATTTCTTATTTGTGATTTGAACAATTGTGCATTGTACGAGAATATAGAATTTATTCTGAATTAATTAATATGCATTCATTCAATTAAATACATTTTCATTCTTTCTGTAGAAAAGTTATAAAATGATTATTAATAACATTGTACTATTAATGTTTGATTATTAATATTAAGTACTATTCACAATAATACATGATGGCGGGGTAGGATATTCATAGATAATCGTATTTATTAATAAGACATTTTTGGTTAATTAGCAGTTTTATTGTTATATTTTTATGTGAATTATTAGTTTTAATGCTAATCAATACTATTGCCCTTCCTCTGTATTAAGTCACGCCCCTCACCCCTTCTTAAAAATGTTTAGATAATTCGCACTAAAATAAATGATGCTTAATGCGAAATATTACGGTTTCAACATTATAAATAAAAATATTATTTTAAAAATGTTATTTAAAAATATTTTAAATTATTTAATTCCAATAATTAATTTGTTATATTTATATGCCAATGATTAATAATAAATTAAGATATAACATAATACATTTTTTAATAAAATTACAATACATTGAACATCATCAATGAAAATCCAAATTACAAATGCAACCATTAAAGACAAACCACCGCGCGAAATTCAAATAACCATAAACCCAAGTCCCAGCGGCACTCTGCTAAACCAAACACTCCGGCCCATCCAGCGAAATCTAAACAGCGGCAAAATCCACGCGTCGCTCGCGGAGCCAATGTCTCCCCACAGCGCGCACCCACAAGACGACGTTCCACGCTATCCATATATACAATTCGCTCGCGCTCCTACCGAAAACGGAGCCTCATTATACTTGCATAAGAGGAAAGACAGAGAAGAAGAAGAAGAAGAAGAAGAAGAAAAAGAAGCTCGCAAGAGAGAGAGAGAGAGCGAACGAGAGAGAAGAGAAGCAGGGGAAGAAGGCTTAGCAATTCAAATTGCGGCTGCCGCGCGCCGCCTTTCCCCCCACCCTCGCGCGCTATATGTATTAATGGGTCAGTGGCATCGGCCTCTCTCTCTCTCCGCACGCGGCGGTGAACCTCGTTCCGAGCGTTGCACTTTTGCCGTTGCACTCTCCTACTCTTTATCGCTCGCCTCCCTCCCCCCGCTTCTCCCATCTCTATCGCGAGTACGACTGCAGGCCGCGGTTGAATGGTGCACGTATATGTTTTGCCGGTGTACGCGTAGAGAGTGTGTGTGTGTGTACCCTTATAGTCGCGGTTTCTTGACTATCTTTCTCGCGCTTTTTATCTCGTCCACGTAGGTGCGCGAGTGCGTTAAGGTTGTCTGTTTTTATTGCGTGTTTGCGCGCCGAGGCGTGCATCTGCCATTTTTGTTAGCGAGAGAAAAAGAGAGAGAGAGCGAGAGAGAGTTACGTAGGCTGTTTTCGTATCCGAACGTTTTTACTTTCAATGGAGTGGGATTGCGATGGTTGGAGGTGACTGAGAGTTTTGTAACATGCTTTTTTGTTGGATTGGGTTTTGTGATTTTTTTGATTTTGAGAGATACAAACTTTTTAATTTACGTTTTCTAGGTTCAGTTTACAAAGACAGTTTGTGCGCATTGAAAAATGCAAATCATATACATATTATACAAACTTAAACTAATTGCTTAGAATATACTTAAATTTTATATATACTTTTATTCGTCTTCTTTATTACGAATTTTCTCATATTTACTGTAAGTTTAAATACAAAATATTATACAAAGCCCTGCATAAAAAGCAAAAAACATCAAAAACAATAAAGTGAACAACAGTTTACTAATATTTGTTGATTTTTTACATTATTTCGTTCTAAAAATAAGTAAGTAACAAACACTTTTGCAAGTAACAAGCAAACACAAAAAAGAGTCTAATTTTCACCGTTACAAAGCTTTCTCTTCGAGAAAGCAATATTGCTACTGACAATAAGAAAATGATCAGTATCGATAGGTAATTATGAGAAAACACGTTTCTTATAAATCTGTTTCATCTTATTAAGAAAAATGTACTCTTAAAACAAAAGTATCTTCACTTTACTTTCAACCTACAACTCGCTCACTTCCACGGTACAAAAACATCTTATACACGCAAAACCTTGCAGTTTCATTTTTCGTCGTCCTCCACCCTCGCGACCTCGCTCGTCATCTCCGCGATCCCTCCTGACAAAAAAGCAATCCTTCACGCCTCGCCGATAACGCACTCCCACCGCGCAGATAAGAAACATTAAAACGCAATCTCGTAGAAATAAAGTATACACGTATACAACGCCGAGAACGAGGCGATAAGCACGCGTCGCGTGCAAAGGTCGTGTCGCGACGTCTGCGAGAACAAGACATTGCCGCATACGTACGCTGCGCGCGTGCGGTGCAGTGTCGCCATGCGTGCGCTTGCGCGCACACGAGCACGAGCGATTATGATCTCGTTGTCCTTGGTCAGGGCGAATCGCGACGCGGAGCCGAGGCTGTTGCTCCCCTTTTGTCGAGTGTACGTACGCGCTCGAGAGCGAGAGATGAGCTGTGTGCACTGTTTCTCTTGCGGACGCAGACGTATGCGCGAGCTTGTCTCGGCTCCGCCATTCATCGGACCGGACAGAGTCGGTGGAGTTGTAATGCTTCGGGGTGATTGGAGATTCTTTCATTGTTTCAATCGGCTTAGTTGAGTCACTTGGACTTCGCGAATGTTCGGGCGAGGCGGAGATGAGTGATTTTAATTTCTTTTTGGAGGAATTTGTAAAGAGATGATAGGAGGTAATTTGGGGAGGGGGATTTTTGAATTGTTGTAAAATACTAGAGATTGTATTTGGGATGCGATAATAAACTGAAGTAACTTTCATGTATTTCATATGCGTCCGAAAATAACTTATTACATTTCATGAATTGTTTTACCTCTGTTTTTAACTGTTAAATAATAATAATCAAATGTATTAAAAACTAAACGAAGGGTCGAAATTTAGTTAAATGTACGTTACTGATGATTAAAAGTTTGAAAACCTCTACTGTACAAAACTACGAATTAGTTACGCTCAACCTCATTAAAAATTAAATAATATCCAACATTTTCAATATTAAAGTTACAAATATAATTAAAACGCTTTCCTCTTTTAAACCGCCATATTCCACGCGACAAAAAAAATTACGTTTAATTCTTCGTCATTCCACTCCCACTCGATGTCCCCTCGTACCCCTGCACCTTCCCCCTCCAAAAAAAAGCGTAAAAGTTCCGATCGATCGATCGATCGATCTCTTAGCGATCGCGCGACTCGCTTCAAAGAAGCGCGACGACTGCTCGATCCCTGCAAAAACTCGAGCCTCAACAGCAGATGAAGCTGGAGCTGGGGCAAGGCCGAGGGTGCATCGTCCGGCGCGCAAGGTCTTTGCCCCAGCAGCAGCAGCAGCGGCGGCACGGCTGCATTGTGCGCTGCGACGCGTATACGCGCGATGCATCGCGAGAAGGAGAAGCGCTAATGGCTAATATGGGCCAGTCGCCGCGCGCGCGCGCGCGCACGCCTACGCCGCGATGATGGGCGAGTTGAGGTAGTCGTGGTGTTGCGTGAGGTCAGGACATTGTGCGATGGCGGGATGAGTGGAGAGTGGTTTTGATTGAGTTATAAAATTTGGTTTGTAATGAGAATTGGTTGAATGGTTGACTGCTAAGATTTATTTTGTGAGTGGTGTAGAATGTAAGCTGATACGTATATCTTTTCGAGTTTTTCAAAATTAAAATATATTTTCAAAAATTATAGATTGTTAAGGGTTCTTTGGGTGCAGCAAAGCAATGTTACAAGAGTATAATGGAGATTTCAAAAGTTTATAAAGACAGTACTCAACGATATGTCAGAATATAAGTGAGCTATTAGTTGAATAAGTAGCCAGACCTAATTCTAATATAACAATAATAATCATAATAATAATAATAATAAATAATACTTTTTTTTATATAAATTTAATATATTTATTAAATCTGGCTATAAGACAGTAAATAAAATATAAGTGGTTATATACCGTATTTTGTTTATGTAACTTACGTACGTTGAATTTTCGCGAATTTTAGTACGGATAGTTACCTGTAACAGAAAAAAAAATCAAGATTAATATATTTATTCACTTTGTATAAATTTAATGTTCAGTTAATGTAATAAATTATATTTTCGAATATATGTAAATAGAATGAAACAGTTAATAAACATGCTGTATAAGTATCGAGAGAAAGTTTCAGTTTAAAAAGTGAAATCTCACTCTAAGGAATTTAGAGAGTAAACAATGCTTTTACTTTTAGTTGTTAGAAAGTTTATCATTAACTTTGCCAATAAAGTAATATCAATCCGTTCTAAAGTATTTTCTCAGCCACTCGGTCACTTTGTTCAAATCGCCCGAGCTGCATCCAAGTTTTCCGCGCGTTTCGCTTCGAGCGCTACCTGCAGCACTTGGGCGTAATTTTACTGCTTTGCTCGAGCGCACTGCGATCTTGGGGCGACTCTCTTTTCATGGAACGCGGCTTTTTTCGAGCGTAAAAACGTATTGGAACGTGGCATTAGCGAGTGTACAGGGTATCTTTTTCGTATTTATGCAAATTGGAGATTCCTCCGCGTTGTTATGCCATTTGTGCTCGAATCATTTTGTAAGATTACAGTGGTTTGAAAGCAAACGTTAATAAATGTAACTTTATAAGTCGATGATGTTACTTGATTTCATTTCGTTCTCGGTTCTAAGCAATGTTTTTACCTTAAATTGCTTTTAATATCCTCTATTTACACAGTAAAATATTGTCTGAATTATAATATACTTCTACGATCCTGAAAATGAGTGTAATTTATTACAATAAGAATCATTAGAAAACAAATTTGAGTTTCAAAAACTCATAAATTTGAGAAATAGCTTACTTTATAACAAAAACCTTTTTCTGCATATTTTCCTTTTAACAAATAATACATTAACATGACAAATATATGCATATATACATTAATGAAATTTAATTCGAAGTCAACATTGTAGTCAACATTATAATCTCATTGCATTGTACGCCTATAATTTTCTAAGTATAAAGTGTGAAAAGAAAAATTGTAAAAATGATGTAATCTCAAAAACTATCTGTAAAGTTCATAAAAGATTGATTTAAAAATAATAGGTCTATATTCCAATATTTAGAACATAATCGGTGCCGATTACAAAGAATTAAATAAACAATTACTCCAGTTTTCATTGTAATAAATTACATAATGTTGCAAAAAGCCCATTTTTTATATTTTAATTTAATTCTTTCTCAGTACATGATAAATTTTATGACCTGCAAATTTAGCCACTGCTAGGTAAAAATTTCCATCGATCGAAATAAATTATCTTTGAACAAAAGTCTACGAAAAATTGCTTTTTGTCAAAGTCAAAGCATTTAAGGTAGGTATACACTGATTTTTTGAAAATCGTTAAATATCCAGAATTTCATTTCAAAATTTTAATATGTTATTAGGAATCAAAATAGAAGAATATGTACCATTTTTTAACAATTTTCACATTCCTAATCCCAATTTATTGAATGAAATTAATGCACTTTTATGCAGTCAAACAAAAGGTTAATTCAAAAAGTTCCTGGCGTATTTAAGTTTGACAATATCAACGTAATAAATTCTCACTTGTTTTAGAATCCATAACGTAATAAAGTTAGTATTTTTTATTTTAATTTTCTATCATAAATAGCTTAAAAGTATCTCTTCATTTTAAATAAATATATGACAAAAATTCCATGTTTTTGTATTCATATTTAATCGGCAAACATTTTTATGTCCGTCTTCTTTAAATAATCCTTATAGGAATATTTGCTGTGAGTTACTTACAGCTATATTCATTGACTCTAAATGCGCGAGCAAGTTTTTGAAGTTAGAAAAATAAATTTCGTGAAAACCGCATTTAAATATTTAGTTTTTCATAAGAAACCATGTTAATTATTTTCTTTCATTGTTATAACTTTGTTGATTATGAAATTCTTTTATTCTATCAAGTTCCAAAATGCTCTTACAAATATAGAGCTTCACAAAATGCCATGTATTTTTTTTTCGATTTTCTGTTAAATAATCAGTGTACACTCACCTTAACATATCTATATACACTATAACAATAAAAAATGATAAAAATGCTATTAAAAACATAATAAATATAAATTTATTTAATAAAAATATGAAATATTTTTATATACATAAATAGAAATATGAAATATTTTTATATACATAAATAGAAATTTGAAATATTTTTATATACATAAATAGAAATATAAAATATTTTTATATACATAAATAGAAATATAAAATATTTTTATATACATAAATAGAAATATCAAATATTTTTATATACATAAATAGAAATATCAAATATTTTTATTTACATAAATTATCGAATGCATAGAATAGAACAAACCCTAAAAACAATCAAAGCCAACGACCTCGAAATCAACGACTGCAAAGCACCCTCGTCAGCAAAACTGGCAGCCCGCCCCCTCCCGAAAAAAACCGTAAGAAAACACTGGAAGCATCGTAAAGACCAATGATGCCTCGCGATAAGCATTCCCATGCCGCATCTCTTCCCAAGAAACTCGCAACACAATAACGCAACAGAATATAGGCGCTAAGGACGTCGAGGCCAGTGCAACGGCAGCAACGGCACCTGTATAACTCCACGCGCACCCTCGCAACAAGTATGTTCTGAAAAAGCTGCTGTTTACGCGTGGTGACACAAGGACCCATAGCAGTCCCGGAAAAGTAAGAAGAAGAAGAAGGAAGAAGACGAAGAAGACACGGGGCCCGAATATTGCCGGCGGCATAAATAACGGCTTTATTTTCACGCAACGTGCAGGCGCGTTGCGTTGTACCGGACTTCTACCGCTGACCGTAAATAACGCGCAAGAGAGAGAGAGAGAGAGAGAGATAGAGAGACCGGACGCCTCGTAAATCAGGGCCTAAGGGTCGAATCATTCGAGGCATAAATAACATTATTGGTTTACTGCCCAGAAAGAGAGAGAGACTGTTATGTCTTCACTCTCTGTCTCTCTCGCCCGTACTCTGTTTCTCTCTAAAAGGTATGCCCTTCGACGACGTCGCAGCGCTCGCTCGCAAAATTTACGAGTTCGCGGCTCATCGCGTCGAGTTCCCGCGCGCGTATGGAGCACGACGACGTCGAAAGACGGCGACGGCACTACTTCCTTATACTCGCGCGGTGGAAGTCGCGCTCGCTGTTTACAGGCTTTCCACTTGAAGTGGTGCAACGATGAGGGATGCAACCGATGTTTATACATTTTTACGAGGAGGGTGAAAGTGGTTTATTGATTTTGCATTTTTTATCGTTTTGAAATTAGAAGTAATTGATGCACATGTTATTGCATATTATTGGAATACTTCGCGTTGTGAATTATATAAGCTTGGTTTTGAATTTCTTAAATGGACAAAAAAACATTTATTAATTAAAGGGATATTATTGAAGATTTTATTGCATAAATAAAAGCATAATATAAAATTACGTATGCTTATATTTATGTAATACCTACAATTTATAAAATTATTAATATATATTTGTTACATATATTTTCGGCAAATGATTATTTTTAATAAATTGGTTTATTCGATAGATATAGAAAACGTTGCAATGCGCTAATTCGGTTGTTGCATGATTTATTTTTATTTCGTATTCAAATAGTTTATGCTAATATAATTAGGTGGTATTTTTTTTTTTTTTTCATTTTTACGAAAATTTATGTAATTACAGCCATTTAAAATTTGCGTGACGTCACGATTGTATATTTTCATGACGCCAATTACCATTAAAGTATATCTATATATATCGAAAAATTGGAAACTTTAAATGTCTGTAACTTTCAAATTTTTCATTTTTATGTCAAAAGAAAAAATACGACCTAATTATTTTTCAATATTCTACCTATTTCGGGAAAAAGATCAACTTTTTATTTTTATGCAACATCCTAATTATGTACGTATTTAACGGTACACGAGAAATTGTAGGTCATATATTATCTGGAATCTTTTTAAATCGACCCTAAAATCATCAAAGTTCAAGAAATGAAGGAGTATCAAATGTCTTCCGATGACCCCCTTTATCGTGCACAAAACAGATTCGTTCTTAGTATTCTTTTTTCTTGAAGAAAGAAGTTCCTCTTATCGCACCCAGTTCAATATTTCATGCTTCAATCATATGGATAGGAAAAAAGAAGAATGGGTTCATCTCGCTCGAGTTCTTTCTGCAGATTAAATGCTGAAAAGAAGTACACGTGTCAATAACATACAATACTTACACTTATATATGATGGAAAAAGCATAAGATTTTCTTACAATTTCATTGAAAATAAAATTTAATACGTTATATATTTTTCAATAACTACCTGAATAATATATGAATATAAGCATTTGAAGAAATAAAATAGAAGTAGAATAGCAGGTAAATGTTGAAATAGAAGTCTTACAGGTAAATAATATTTAACAAAAAAAATATTCAACATGCGAAGTTATCTCCACCATCGAGAACACGAAATACATAGAAAGCATTACATACAAAGAACGCCCGGACGCGCGCATAAAACGATCAATTTTCAATTGAATCGCAGAAAAAGTGCGTGCTCATCCCCTCCTACACCCTTCCGCCTCCACAATGACCTGCGCATGTTATTTTATCTCTCTCCACATACTGCACCCTTCCCAATCCTTTTTCACCCTCACTGCAGCTGGATACATACGCACTCCCTGTATACCTACCAGAAATCTGGAATAATCTACGGGCTCTTCCCACGCGGCTTCATTCATCGATTTCCCGACCCAAGTGCGCGCGCGATATTCCTCGATAAATCCGAGCGAGCCTCCGAAAAACTGGAAAGAAGAGCAGCGCGTATCCCTTACAAAGTCCACGGAAGTGCCCAAAGGGGGCGAAAGAAAGCAAAAGGTTTGCTGCTGCCGCAAAAAGGGTTTCTCTCGTGCGACCTTGCCGATGCGCCGGCAGAAGAGAGTGAGAGAGAGAGAAAATACGTGCGAAGGAGGAAATGATGAAATGCTCCAGTTTGAGGGGAATAATGCGCAGGAGGTACGTCCCTGTCAAAGGCTAAGGCGAGGGTTTTGGTTGAGTGGGATGGGTATACCTGTGCGGCATTTTTCACCCTTTGCCGAAGGTGCGGAAGAACAGAGAGAGAGAGAGAGAGAGAGAGAGACAGAGCATAAGGAGATGAGTGGAAGAGAGACAGAGTTGGGCGACTAAATGGTTGGGGTCGTTGCGGAAACCAATGTGTATTTGGTAATGCTGTTAACTCTTTTGGGGCATGTGTGCTTTGAGACGAGTTAATTTTTAACGCAGGGTTTTCTACGGGTTTTTAAAAAACTTTGTCGTGCACTTGATGCAACTATGTTATTTTCTGTGTATACGTTTTATTTTAAATCTGTTGCATGTAGTAACTATTTCTTTTAGTTAATTTACAACAAAGTGGAAATGTTCTTTCTTAACGTAAGTATTAATAAATAATAAAAAATTTTATAAATAAATTATGTATAACCAATAATTTAAAATGGTTATATCACGTCCATATAATATGTGCGCTTCGGCAATAACTTAGAAATAAAATAACATGTATTATTTATATATTTAAAGAGGGTTATCATATTATAATTACAAATTTCTGATTACACAACATATATTTTATAATGTTCATATAATGTTTATATAATCCGAATTTCAAAACTTGTGCTATCAAAATTTATATAAGACTAAAAATATTTAGAAATATTTAAAATAGTGCAATAAGTTTAAAAATCGCTAAATATATTAATTTGTAAGAATTTCAAATGTTTGAAAATATTTACAAATAAAGATGAGACATTGGAACTTTTGTATTTGATCTTTATTATGAAAGTAGACTATTACGAAATTTTAGGTTAATAGAGGTAGTTAGAACAAAAGAATGATCGACTTCTTATATTCAAATCAAAGTAGATGTTGCTTGACACTAATTTTTAAAATTCGTGCAACAAGATATTAACAATAAATATATCTCTATCTGTGCATAGGGTGATCTACCCAATTACTGACACTTTAAAACTGACTCTTATTTGTTACTTATTTATTGGAAATTATGTGGTAAAAATAAAAAATAAAATATAGATATATATAAAAAATATATAATATATATATATATATATATATATATATATATATATATATATATATATATATATATATATATATATATATATATATATATATATATATATAACATTGATTATATAGAAGAGAAATCTATATTTGCTCTATAGATATATTATATATATAATATATCTATAGAAAATATATAATATATCTATATAGTAAATATAGATTTCTGTTCTATATAATCAATGTTTAGTATGTCTAATTTATGAATTAGCGCTATTACTATCCTGATAGAAACGTTGACGAGAGATTAGCGATATATTAGCAAATATTGTGTAAATTTGGGAATTTATTCTTAAAGAGTTAGTTAGAAACCTCGTTACTTGGCGACGCTTTATCGGTAGTGACTGGCTAAGATTATTCATTTTTTTAAAAGCAAAATGACGTAAGGTGTCAGTAATTGCTGAGGTGTCAATGTGATTGGTTCAATAATTAGCTATATGAACTTCCATTATATCCGTAAAAAATTATTACTATAAAAAGGTATAATTTATTTTTGAAAATTTGTAAAAACTGTCAATAAAACATGTTAAGGTACACTACAACCGGGTGCAATAAAAGTGTCCAAAAGTGGGCGACTGTATTCCAAAGAAAGCATCATTTATGAGTGCTAAATACATTTATCATATAATTACTGTAATTACTTAATCTTGATCAACTTTTGGTATACTTCTTTTAATTTTCAAAAACTGCTTATAAGAAACTTGTTAAATTAATTTTAATCAATAAACAGATATTTTACACATCAAAAGTGTCCAAAAGTAGGCGACTCCCCACTAGCATTGACCTATCAATCAATACTTCACGCCTTTGGTGAAAAATGCTCCGCACGCCGTCCGCGCGCCAGCCTATTCATGCATAATATAAAAGTGAAAGCTAGCCGGGCAATTAAAATGCCGCGCAAGCTGACGCACCCGGACGTAACTGTGGTAAACGCAACAACCTCATCCTTCAACGAGTCAACGACACAAAGCCCCAAAACGGATCAGTTCCATGCAATAATTTTGGCGCACGGTGGCCCGACAGCCGAACGACTCCTCTCCGTACCGCTTCCATCCTTTCCCGAAAAACCCCTTTTGTCGCAATAGCTGACCTGAAAGCCCGTAACAATGCGGCAACCGAATTCCCTGCCGTAAGACAAGAGCGAAAGGTCAGAGAGATGGAGACTCGTGCACGCATTCGCAAGGGTTTTCGCAATACTGGCATAAATCCTGTTCGTGTATATAGTTTCACGCAACGAGCGCAAAGTGTGCGCCAAAGCGGGGGCGCGCGCGCGCATTGATTTATTGACGCAAGACTGGAGCAGTTTCCGGAAAATTTATTGGTCGCAAAAATCAAAGGGTAAAGGAGAAAGAGGTGCGCGCCGAGCGCGCGTGGAATACCGGGAAAAGGGTAAGGAGGAAGAGAGTTTACCCCCTCGGCCGGGGTCCTCTTGCGCATGCAAATGAGCGCCTATAACTTTGGGGCCCGAGGTGTAGGGTATATCCCACGGAGAGTCGGAGTGTAATAGTGGCCTTGTCGGGATTTGCCGAAGACGCAGCGCGTTACCGTTTTGCAGCATCGTCTAAAGTTCGTTACGCAAACAATGGACGAGCGTAACCTTGGTCTTGGACCGAGTTCAACCCTTCGCAATTTATCATCTTTGGAAATCGAATTTTTCGGATTTATGATTTTAGTCAGCTGACAATTGGAGATGAGTGAGTTTGATAAGAGTATTAAAATCTATTTTGAGTAATAGCGATCAAATTAAGGTAAAATGGTATTTTAATGTAATCGATATGACAATTGGCAAATTATTAAAAACTTTCATTATACGATGAATTCGTAACCCTTAACAGAATAAGTTGTAAATTACGTAATTGATGAATAGAGTATACGAGAATTAATCGCAGTCATATAATCAATTATAAATATGATTTTTATGTTACTAATATTGAAATATAAGTGATAAATTCCGAAATTTCCAAAATAAATTTCTTCTGTTATGGGTTTGAACGCTGCAGATGCAGAACTACTGCAAATTAATTATGTATCTAAAAATATTTATTTAATTATACCAGCCTAGTAGAAAATTATACAATTTTATTGAGACCTTCTATTATTTTCCATGGCAAGCTAGATATATCTACATAGTTCTGGATTATCTTCCACCAGGGCTGTGATCATTTTTATTAATTACAAGTTACAAATTGAAAGAACACTTGAAAATACAGTCATTTTGTGAAAACTAACGAATAAATGAACACACTATAAACAATAAGATTTGGTGTGTAACAACAAAGCGCATAACTTTGATCCATAATAATATTTAATTACCCGAACATATAGTACATATGATTAAATAAATTATCAATTTATAAAAACAAAATATAAGAAATTAGAACTGTTGTTCTTAATTTTTTATATATGAATTTTAATTGCTTTTAAACTCTAAAATTTTTAATGTGGATTAAACAAACATTTTTACTTTATATATTTTCTTTAAACAAAACAGACACACATAAACATTATTTTTCAAGGTACATACATGGGGTAAGTCAAAATTACAAAAACCTCAGAATGGTAGATTTTAATGGGAAAAATATGTTAAAAAATCTATAAATTGATTTTTAAAATTGAATTTCACAAATTTTATTTATATCTTCGTCCATAGCTCGCTTCATATTAAGGTAATGCTAAAGTCATCTATCACCAACAAATACGAGGATCCACTTTTCTCATTTCATTTTCAATTTTGAGTAAATATCTCTATGGAAAGTTGTTGTTCCAATCAAAAAGAACAACTTTTCATAGAGATATTTTCTTAAAATAGAAAAATGAATGAAAAAAGCGGTTCCCCGTATTTACCAGTAACACAGGGTTTAACATCACCTTAATCTTGAATTTGGCGCTCAAATTCTTTACCATTCAAATCAACGAGTATCATGTTGACAAAATGACATTTATATCACACTTTTTAGATAGAAAATAAAACAAATTTGAGCATTTCTAATTTATTATTATAAAATAACCAATATTGATGTTTATATAACCATAAAGGACCAAAAAATATATCAAACTCTAATTCAGGATACGTGCGCTATCCTAACGCTCTATTCTATCGACAGTCGCTATAAACCAGGGCCCACCCAAAATCGAATCCGAAAGCAATTTCCTCCCTGCACAAAGCCCTACACAGCCCCCGAAAACGTTGTATTCAAACTGTTTGCGCAACCCTTATTAGACGGCGCCAAACGACAAAAGCCATCCACGCTATACTACACACTCTGTAACAAAGCCACCTCACGGCCTCGACGAAAAGAGCGTCTGCAAACTGCCTCCGTGCTCCGAAACACCGATTTACGGGCCGAAGGTTACATATATATTCTACGCGACACTCGCCAAAGGAAACTGAAAACAGCCGAAAGCAGATTAGAATTGAGGGAAACAACGGGAGTCGAAGAGCTGCAAAAAAAGAACACGGAAGAAGAAGTCGTCGTCGTCGTTGGGGGGTTGGCCGCTATATATATATGCGGCGAGGCGGTTTCACGAAGTGTGGCCAAGGTCGGCACCGGTAAACAGCGAAAACAAGAGGAAGACGAGCGAGACTCCGCGGCGAAGGTTTCCCTGGCAACGCGCGGCGTGCAGACTCCCGTGCACGCACTCGAAAAAGGACCAACCTTGAGGCATCCCGCGGGAGGCCGCGCACGAGGGGGGAATAGCAGAAGAGGAAGAAGCGGTGGCGGCAACTTCGTCCTCGAAGAAAAGTGACAAATTGCGATATTATAGCTTGGGCCACGAGGACGCGCCGAGCACGGACTTGTACACTTATACTTCCACTTTCAGTTCCAAAGTCAGGGCAGATTTTTATCGCAACTGGACATTGCCGGAACGGTTGTGCGTGTCACTCGAGGAGGCAGGAATTTTTCCGGGCTTTTTCGTTAGGAGAGATTACGAGATCCTTTGTCAGAGTTGCGTACGCTGCAGCTGCCTGTTTTACTTTGTGCGTGAGACTTTGGAATTATAAGTTTTCAAGGATTTCGTTCTGAGAGATTAAACATTCTTTACTTTTGTTATACTTATACTTAATTTTAATGGAAATTAACATATGCCAGGTATGTTATATAATAATTTTCTTTCGAAATGATGTATTCAAATTAAAGTATAAATAGATAGATTCTTAAGTGTGAAAATAATGAATATTCAATACAAATTTAAATAATTACGATAATGACAACATAATAATAATGATATTTCACTAATTCTGTTTGAGAGTGGTACCTTTTTTTTGTTAATTACATACATAATGTGTTTTCTTTGATAAAATGGTTATGACCGTATTTCTTGGTCAGGATGGTACTCTTGATGTAACGTTAAATAAATAGCTATGTAAATCACATGCACAAATAACGTAATGAATAAGATGATCAAGGAATGGGGATTTCTTTAGAATTAACTGTGTATTTATAGAAACATTGATCAATAATTTCCAGTGTTTCTGATGTTTAGTATTCTTTATAACTTATCAGGAACTATGACCTACACGGTTAAAATGATTTAATATGGATGATCAATCGAATCAAACAAATAGTTTCAATTGTCCTTACTACTTATTGTGATATACAACCAGTCTGAGTCTATCCCACAAAAAAGCACATTATAATTGTAACATCAATAATCAAAAGGCACAAAGCCCGACTCTAATACATCCGCTATTTATCACCAAAATCGAGGTCTTTAATAACGACCAATCCGGCAATGACAATGCCCTCGTCGAGATCAACGGAACAAAGCCCATAAAATAGGCCGAGCGCAAATCGTAAATCGAATTTCGCGCCGACGCCTGATTTTTCCTTTATTATCGCGCTCTTCCACTACTCCATGTACCAGTACATACACGCATATATATATATATATATATATATATATATATATATATATATATATATATATATATATATATATATATATATATATACACGTACTTCTATCTCCCTTCGTCGTTTTCTCGTGTACCGCGCGAGATACAGAGAGAAAGAGCGAGCGCGGGAGCTATACAGAGCTGCGGCGCACCCTACGCGCGCGGCCTCCACTTCCGCGATTCAATAACGTTTTCAAGGCCATCGGGGCAACGGAGCGCAGATATCAAATAGAGAGAGAAAAAGAAAGCAAAAGACGCAACGAGAGAGAAAAGGACGGAGAAAAAATGGAAGGGAAAGAAAACTGGGATTTGAGAGAAGTCGGGGGAAAATGCGAGACGATGATAAATTGGTAGCAATTGTTGCTGCTTGATTTTACATTCATTTGTGATTTACACTTTTTTTGCACTGTTGGTATTTGAGGGGTGAGCCATTTTTAGAAAATCGTCAGAAAAAGATGTTATTCGTGATTTTGAATAGAGCTCTTTATTATCGAATTATTTATGCAAATATTATTGAGCATGCCATTTTTTACAAATTACGTATTATCTCCAAAGTGCTTTTATTGTTGTATTATTAACCGAAATTCAGGGAATCACACACATTCAGATCATATTAGAAATAAATGTATTTTGAAAATTTGATATCAAAAGTATCAAAATGGAATTATTTACTATGGTTCTGAATGGTCCATGTTCTAAACAATAAGCATTAAGATTACAATAATATGGTTAATATATAAGATTGTTTTTCATACAAAAATTATAACTTCAATAATACACAAAAAATGTTACTCGATATTATACAGGCAACATTTAATGATCATTTCTTCATAGTACATAATCTACATTTTTAACAATCACCATAACATGAAGACAAACGAACGACATTCCCCACTAATATAAATCACACCCAGTCCAAATATCACGGTAAATAGACACCGAGAAGATACAGAAAAATGACGAGTCGTTCGGGAAGAACGGGCCACCCTCGCGCAACCGTCGCCATCGTTTCCGGTACTTCTGCCGGTACTGGGCCCTAGCAGACGGAACGACGCGGTATTCCGAAAAAGTGGACGGCCGAGCGTGAAATTGGCGCGGAAGGAAGATGCGCGGCCGAGGCGAAGAATGGCGCGCGAGCGATGAAAGAGAAGCACTTTCGGGGGAATCCTGGCTAGGCTGCTATGGATGTATAACGCTTGAATTATCACAAACGAGCTTAAAACGAGCCATAAGGCTCGCTCGCGGTGGATGCCTCCTATCCGTCGCTGACTTCCTTGCGAGAATCTGTTAAAAGCACATTTCAAGCTATTTACGCGGTAAACAATTTGTTTCATTATTATTTCTTCATTAATAAACAAGCATGATATAAAATTTAATGTAGATACATGAATGGGAAGCAAAATTCAAGCAGATACATGAAGAGGAGGTCTCATAATTCTAGGTTTCGAACTTCTTTCGTTGATTTTGTAATGTTAAACATTCAAACAATAAAGTAGACAAGGCCTTCGCTTAACAATAATTGATATATTGTTAAATAAAATTGAAGTACAAGTAACATAAATTTAATGCACATTAATATAAGATTTGATACTCGAGTTTATTATGTTTTTGTAAGTTGGATTTGTGAACACGATTAAATATAATAAAAGTTTCTTAGAGCATGAGCAGTTAAGCCTTACGTATTGTGATTTGAAGGCTAATTAACAGATATAGTTACATCAGTTACATGTAATTTGATGAACAGACATACCAAACTGCACCATTGTTCAACAGGAAATCTTAATGAGTTGATGAATTCCACTGATATTAGATATTTTTTAAGAACTCTGTAGAATTTCTTTTTTATAAACATTCATAATAAATTCTTAAATTGTTCGTAAAGAGTTCATGAAAAGAATTCGTTTTTCTTTTTACTGATTGAAATACTACAAAAGAATTCAGAGAACCAGATATCATATTACATATGTAATATGTATATTGATAAACATGAAAATGATTTTTAAATGGTGATTTATATTTCTAATTATTATAATTCCGCATGGCTTTCTATTTTAAAATGTTAATTGGATCATGTACGTAAACGTACCATTTAGTAACGAATACATTAAATTTAATGACATCTTTAACGCTGCAATCACCATTTTAAAAAATATTTTTGTATTTTCAAAGCAAGAATTCAAAATAAACAAGTCCCCCGTAGGTGACTTCGATAAATCAGACTCACAAAATTGCGCATCGCAAGTAATTAGTCTCGGCTGTTTTTATACCTCCGTCGATAGTGCGTACCGTCATCGCTGATGTACGTCCTCGCGCGCGCGCGAAGGCAATTAAGACGACGACCGGGTGAAAAAAGGACGAACGTCGAACGAGTTCCCGAAGCCACTTACGCGCGCCTATTATGCAAAAGAACATTGTCAACCTTAATACAGTTTCAGACAGTTCGCGCGACTATAAATACGCGAGCCTATAAATATAGCGCGTAAAATATTTCACTAGGGGAATCGAGATAACGGCGCGATACAAGTGTGTAATATATGTGTACTCGTTTTCGTTCGGGGGATAAATAATTGCGGGCTCGCATCGAAAGTTATCATTTGTCGCGCTTGAGGAATTTATAAGCTTCTTAATTCGTTGTTGCTTTTCATTCTGTGGCAAACTTTGAGTCGTGGCGATTCTAGGTACATAAAACGTTCGTAAAGCACACGCTAATTTTGCATAATTCAGCTACAAAAACGATAATAAAAATTCAGAGAAAAATCAAAATCATATGAAAGAAAGAAGTAAAATTACCTGACTTAATTTTACTAGATCGTTGAAAAAAACCTGTCAATAGAAATAATAAATATGGCCCAATTATATTTCGACAAAACATTCTCACCAATACCCATACATTTAAAATACATATTTATTTACGATTTCTGATAATCATAATTATCCCACTACATTTACGGCACAATCAATCCACTTGTTTATTCAGCTCGATCGTGCATTAAAATTGAATTCTCTTCGGTCTCGCGTCCCTCGTGGCGCGCGCAATGCACACATAACCTATGAAAATGAAATCAGCCCGATTAGGCTCTCAATGAAAGCGAATCAGTGCGCAGTAGCGCGTAGCTACTCGAGTGCACAAACGCAAGCATGTACAGCGGCAGCAGCGCGGCAATGCCCCGCGTAGAAACTCGCAGAAACAAAGAATCAGCGTCCCGCCGGGAGGCGGCCAGCATGGTGTGCGGCGCAGACAGATCAGTCCCTCGGTCGGGCGGCAAAAGGGCTCGGCCATGTAATGGGCGGGAAGCGGAAAGGCCAAGTTTAGAGAAAAAGAGCGTTAGGTAAATGGGAAGCCTGCTGAGTGGGGAAATTTCATTATTGGAAAAGTCAATTGTATAAATTAGTGGTTGGAACAGTGTGAAGGGCAAATGTTTGGAAATATGATGACTTTGTACATTGGGTAGCGTTACGGATAGATGTAGTGTATTTTTGCTAAAATAATGTTAAAAGAATATTTAGGTTTCTTCTTTGAAAACACGTCATTGAGATTTGTGCATTGTACTGCGCAATTAAAAAAAGTAAAAATAATGTAAGGCAGCTGTATTTTCTGTTGCCATAATATTCTACATTCTTTAGGTTTAATAGTGCACAACAAGATAAATAATGTTTCGTTTGATATGTTTCTATATTAATTATAAGTTGATAATGTTGACATACAAACAAATTACGAGATTTCTGATGCAACCGTAATCTGTGTAATAAATCACTTTTAAACCTTCTTTAATATACAACTAGTACGTATTTAGAATATTATCTACTTGCTTGTAAATGTATTGAAGGCCGAATTGTAAAAAAATTACTTAAGCATATAAAATGAATAACAATCTACATAAAGCTCTGTTCTAAAAATGGGAGAGACGGAATAATAAATTTTTAAGAGCGACGTTCGCATTTATTTTATGCATATAGCCTACCCTAAAATTTGCATATCTAACAATATTCATTATTTATAAAATATTTTCATTTCCTACAACAATATCATTAGAATTCTACAAAGACCCATCACAATTACAATTATTACAAAAAATAAAAGCACACGCTTTCGCAAAGGAATTTCCTACCTACAATTTCGCTGGCAATTTCTCGTGTTTAGAACTAAAATTAACCTCCCTGTTTTCTAGAAGCCAGCGGCAATTTGGAGCAAGAAAACGAGCTAACCAGCGAAAGAACTGGGGAAAAAAGGACAGGGAGAGCGATTTAGAAGAGCAAAGACGCAGAGAGCTGAAGAGAGAGAACGAGAGAGAGAGCGAGAAAGTGAGAGAGGGTTGCGAAGACGAGCGCGGGGAATAGAGAGAGAAAGAGAGAGAGAGAGAGAGAGAGAAAAAAGAAGCATCGGGTCTGTGACCGGGGCAGGATCAACGCACGCCGCAGACCTTGAGGAGCTCCAGCCGGCAGAGATCCCCCTCCTCTCTCTCTCTCTCTCTCTCTCTCTCTCTTGCTCGCGTTTGCCATTCGCGATAGTTTAATCTTCCTCTCTTTCTCTCGCTTGCCGAGCTACCTAGCGCTCATTCTTCTCGTTTGGCCCTTCATGCCGAGAGAGTCGCCGCGCGAACGCGCGTCCTCAAGGGCTCCGTCGCGACGAGTCGCGGCTGTATGGAGGGAGGCAGTGAAAAGTAATGTTATGCGCGACGAGATTATTAAATTGGGTAAAATTATCGCTGTGTTTTTTTGCTGCGTTTGAACGGCTATCGTCGATGGCTCTGTAATAATTTTATATAAGTAAAATAAGAAAATGAATTGAGAAAATGCTGTGACTTTTTATTTGCGTAGTTAATTATCGAATTTCGAATATATTTTCTTGTCTTGGGAATAATTGTTATGTAAATATTAAAGTAGTTAATAGATTTGGGGCGATAAAAGTAAAAAACAAATAAATTTTAATTTATATACGTTAATATTAAAATATATATTGGTCAAAAAATAATAATAATGGTAAGAAAAGAAACTAAATAAATAATTTTTTAATTCTTCTTCACCAAAAATATTTTTACAACAATAAGAAATTAGTAAATATCTCATAGTCAAAATTAGCTAAAATATAAAACCATATTTATTGCTAAAACGATTCAGCTTTTCTAATTCGCATATAACGCATAAGACATCCTACATCCATTCATAATATTTCAAGAAATACCTTCATAAAGTAAGACGCACTCCAAGACGCGTATCAGGAAAATAAACATTAAGACGACAAGAGCGAGACAAAATTTACGACCAACATTTACGAGGCTTTACACCGAGCGACAGATTTCTAACTCTCTCGCTTGAGCTTTGACGCGCGCGTCGCGGCCGTTTCCTTCCCACCCTTTCTCGCGCACGAGCGCGAGCATAAAAGGGCCAATGGCACCGCGTCGAAGCCTCATCATCGTCCTCGGCTCGTTCCTCTTCGCTCTCTCTCTATCTCTCTCTCTCTTGCATGCTGCTGCTGCAGTGCTACGCGGCGCATAGACGCGCTCACGGATGCATTAGCCAGCCGTATTACATTGTGTTGCTTGCGAAGTGGCGGTGTATACGAATGGGTAGAGAGAAGAGATACATGCGAAAGGGGGATAGGTACGGTGGAAAATAAATTAAAAGTAGGAATGTAGACAATTATTAAAATCTTACGGTTTTATCTGTTCATGGAGACACTTTATTGTTTATTATAATGACTGAGATATATAAGAATTAATTACATACAAGAATTTTGCAGAATTTTATAATTATTTTGTCTTTAGAAGGAGGATAAGATAAAAAGTATCTTTTAATTTCAAAACAAGGTTAAGAATATTTAATAAATGATAGAAGTATATGATAAAACAAAATTCATATATCTGAACTCGTATTGTTAAAATTTCAATTTTACAAACAGAACATAAATCCCTTTTAAATTATGTATTTTATGTGCAATAATTATGGTCTGTTAATTCAGTTAATGTTGTGCTGTCCATAATTATTATACACGAGAAGGTAGGATACTATATAATTTACACAATTTGCTATTAAAACTTGGTGTTAAATAATTAGCATTACAAAAGTCTGCATTTTGTTTTTTTAAAAGGAGTTAAGAAGGGAACAGATTAAAAGCCAGATAATTTAGTTGGTGATGTAGAGTATTCATTGAGTACACTTTGTACAATATACTGAGAACTTGTTATAATTATGAAACACGCATTAATGTGCCTTTTTCTTACACGAGAATTAAAGATAAATGAACTTTGTGACAATATAAATCATATTATGAATATTATATTCATCTTAAGAATGGTTTATAATTATACCATTAAACTATTATACAATATTTTCAATTTTAATGCTTAATATAATAGTACGTGTATTAAAATTTACATTATTTATCCTCTACAATTTTATAAAACTGACTGTAAAATCATGTTAAAACCGAAAAAAGTTCGCTAATTTTTCAACAAAGTAAACAAATAAACGCACAACTAAAAACAACAAAGACATGACGATTAGCCAAAACCAGTCGCGACAAACTGCAGAGATAACCCACACCAGGCCGAGCCGTTCGCACAGTGGTAAAGTGTGTCGACCGCGCGCTCGACCGGATCATTATCGAGGTGAGATGCAAATTTTCCCGCTGGCGTGACCGCGCGAGGCCGACGCGATATACGTACAATGCCAAGTTCAACGCTTTCGCTGCAGGCCTGCTTGTTTGTTCGAGGCGAGCGAACGGCTTCGCCGCACAATCGCTTAGGATTAATTGAGGCGAATTTTGTTTTCGATATTATATATAGCATTGGTAAGGGGGAGTAATCGACGATTCTGCTGCAGCCGTCGAAGGAGATATCGGTTATATTTTTGTTTTTAGAAGATAGACGGACGCGGTTTTGAATGATCATGGGCGCGTTGCGTTTGTTTTAACCGACGCGGTCGTGTTTAAATAAAAAATGCAACGCGGCAGACGAGATGTGCGTTGCATGTGACTGCAGGGAACGAGGTTGTGTAAAAGTTTGATTTGACGTTTTATTGTGGTAATAAGTCATTTTTTATCAGCGCTGGAATAATAACGGTTCGAGATGCGGCTTGTGCGAATGTGTCGAAAATTCAGATCATTTCTTTGATTTTCGCTTTACAGAGCTGCGTGTTTCCTTGTACGTTATCTTGCAATAACATTGTTCATTGTTATTATTTATTTTATTCATTAATAATCAAAATATTTATGCTATACAAAATCGTTGGGATATACGCTATTATTAGTATTACTACTCGTCAGTAATTAAAATATTTATGCTATACACAATGTTATAGTGACATACATTTATACATTTGTATCTGAACTTGCAAAAAACATTTTTTTTGTAATTTTCTTGTGATAAAATTGAATATAAAGCATCAGCTGTACCTAACTCAGTTATTTCTAAATTTATACAAAAAAAATCGCAAAATCATTCATTCTCAGAAAACCTCCATCAAAAACCATCCGCATTTCCAAGAAACCGCGTGATGCCACACACACGCTTTCACCCTTTGTCACCCGAAAACCCCTTTTCCTTTTTCCCCCTTTAAAAATACATCTCCGACCTCGCTCCAAATCCATAACTCACGAGAAAAATGAAAATCGACACACACACACACGTGCCCGATCGGAAAATCGCATGCACACGATATATCTCCCTCACGATGAGTTGCCTAACGCGCGGGTGGCTATACACGCTGACAGCGGCAGCTGCACGCACGCATAGGTGCAACAGGTCGAACCCTTCTCCGCGGCGCGCACATCTACATACAGTATGCGCGACATTGGGATTATAACAGCTGCTGCTGTTTGCGCAAAAGTGTACACCCTTTGCCTATGCAGCTTATACAGCGCGAGCTCGAACTCGTTGCTCGTGCCGGTCAGCGACCGCCGAGAGAAAGAGGCGCAGATGCAACATAAAGTGTTAGCGCGCGGGTATTTGCATTGTGCGGGATGAGCGTTGTCGTCGGGAGACACAGTGCGCATGTCCGACACTTTGTTGCGTTAGGAGAGAGTGAGGATCGTTACGTAAAGACGTACAAAGGTACGAGGTCGTGAACTTGGAATTATGGGATTTGTGAGTTACGGTGGACGTTTGTTTTAAATGTTGCTTAGCTCTCTACTTGCATGGGAATTGAGGAGTAAACGAATTAATAAATTAAATATGAAGATATTAATCTTAAGCTACTATTTTCAATGCATCTATTGTACAAAAGTATTATATATACTCATAATATATCAAAATAAGAAAGATAATGTAAAAACTATGGTAGTTTGGTAAGTAGTAAATTGACCATTTATGATAACATTAATACGTCTATTTTTAAAGAAACATACAAACCAATGGTTGTTAAACATAAAATTGCTCAATTCTATTATATAAATCAGACGGTAACTGATGCCATTGTCTTCTATAACGTGGAAACCTTGAGTAAATACTGGGAAGTTATTATACAGAATTTATTTATAAGTTTTGAATACATGAACCATTATGCAATATGATCTAAACTAACATAAAATTATTATATCTGCGTGCATTAATTCTTTCTATAACTAATTATTATCTTTAAAACCTAGTATGCAAAATAATTTATGAATATCCTGCTTACAGTGCTTAAACATTCTGTGCAAATATACAATCGACGTGGACCAGATTTGGTTTTAGATCAGACTCAAAATTCAATATTGCTTTATACTTTCCCCAAAATACTGTATAAATGTTTTACACTACTATATTATAGCATTTTTGACAGCCTCTTGCATTATATACATACGCACACATTCATGTATATATAATTTATTGAACTATTTGTAAAACAAAAAGAACCTACGTGTAACCTTGACTATCATCAATGCAAACCCATATCGAAATCGATCGCATCAGCTAAACCATCACTCCAACCCAAAACCCAATCCATCGCCATAAACCTCACGAACACTGCAATATTTTGAACAGAGTGCATTCAAAACCACGTGCATCCCTTTCGATGAATGGACCGCGCGCGCGCGTCGGCGGTGGTGCAAGGCTCGCGTGCGCAACCGTTACGCCACGCTTATGCTTCTATGGACGAAAATCCGTGCGCATCTGCGCTGCCTGGACACGTGCTACTCGGACCCATACATTGTGTATTGCAGCGGCAAGCCTATTGACGATTCGTCGAGTTGGAACATAGAAAGGCAGGCCGCTTTCCAGTTTTGCGCAAAAAGGGGTACACGACGGCAGATGCAAATGTCGTGTTCGTATTATTATGAATGGTGAAAGAGGAGAGAAGGGTTTGGATAGGACGGTTTCGAAGATTTTGAAAGCTAGATTGACGATGAATCGTGTGACGTGTATAGGATTGATTTTCTGAATCGATAGCCGTTGGATGTCTGTAGGCTTTGTTGTATCGATTGTGATAAAGCATTATTAATTACATGTTTTTATTTTTATTTTTAATAACGCTTATTTTATAAGTTTTATGAAGATGAGGGCAATTGTTTATGCTAAATAAATATTAATTAAAACATAATTTTAATTATTTATGAATAATACTAATAGAAGAAGAAATTTAACAAGCTACTTTCATATTTAAGCTATTTTATCCATAAGATTATAATGAAGGGGTTGATAAAGTATTGCATCTGAAAAGTTGATGTTACTTAAAGTAAGCAATACGAAATTTGCGTTTTACTTATTATAAGAAAACCATTACTGGGTATAAGTAAACCTCTACTGATTATAAGCAAACCATTACTGATTATAAGTAATCCATGACTGACTATAAGAAACTATCTTTTTAATTTCAGGACCAGTGTTTCTTATAAAGAAACTTGTAAAAAAGAGTGTTTTTAAAATAAGAACAACAGTTTCTTAATTTAAAAATACATTTCTTAAAAAATAAGTAAGAAATAGTCGTACTGATAATAAGAAATTAGTATACTGTAATTAAGAAACAAATTTACTTAAAGTAAGAACAACCGTTGCTTCATTTGAGCAGTCGACATCATGTGACTTTCGGAAACCTCAACCTAACCTTTTAACCGCGATTCGAAGATTTTAGACGCCGCATATAAGAGGAGCGAATTTTACGATATTTCTGACGAAAAATTATAAATTATCAATTGTAAATTCAATTGTAAAGCTATTTTATTGTAAAATAAATATAACTATTATAAACGTATTCGCATGAAATGTATACATATATAGCATAAATAATACCATTAACATTATCTGCTAAATTTGAGGGTACGTACTGGAGTTGATACAATTTAACCTAAAATATCGAAAAAATGTGACCATTTCACTAATTATAGTTTCTTTGAATTTTCTAAATTTCTTTATATGACAATATTATGTATAATGTTATTTAACAATTTTTATTAATTTTTGTATAGAAACATATCAAACAAGACTTTATCACTTTATCGTAATGCTCTTAAATTAAAAAAAAATAATATAATTAAAGTAAGAAAGCTCTTAAATAAAGAAAGAAAATTTACTGATTTTAAGAAAAAAAATGTTACTTCGTGGACAAGAAACAAAAATTACTTAAATTGAGAACAAATACGTCCTGAATTTAAGAAAATATTAATTACTCATTTTCAGAATAAATATTTACTTAATTTAAGAACAAATATGTTCTAAATTTAAGAAAATATTAATTACTTATTTTCAGAATGAAATTTAACTTACATTAAGAATAAATATGTTCTGAAATTAAGAAAAGAAATTTTACTTATTTTCAGAAAGGAAATTTACTTAAATTCAGTAAAAAAAGCTTCTTGTTTTAAGAAACTTTTGAGGTTACTTAATTTCAGAACCTAGTGTTACTTAAATTTGTTGCATCGCTTTTTCAGTATGGAATCTTTCTGAAAGTAAGTAAAAAAAGCATTGTTTAATTCTCCTAAGGTCGTGAAAATTGGAACTATAATAACGAAGGTATGATACATTGTATTGCTAAATTTTCAATGTATTGAAATATCATTATTGCAACCATTATGGGAATTTTTCGCCACCTTTATGGGAATTATCATTTCTTTTACATTTGTAATAGCTTTACCAAAGTGAATAGTATTCAAAGAAATAAATATCTAATACTATTTTATCAAAATGATAATTGACTATAAGACAATAAAATGCCATCCAATTGTGCAAAAGACACTTAAAATAAAACTGCAATTCTGCAAAAATATTCTACACCTACGTAACAATAAGAAATATCTTGTATTTCCTTCCTTACGTCTAATCCTTCCTATACATTTAAAGGGTCAACCCCAAAGCCAATTCATCACGCAAGTGAGCAAACACACCTACATGCACCCAACGAATCCCCCGACATCTGCCCTGCCGGCACTCATCTCCGTAAACACCGCGCGCACATCCGCACCGATCCAGATCATCCGCGGCGCTCGCTTCTTTCCAGTTTTACGCAAAAAGGGGTTTGCCGCTGTACCTCGCATCCCCATCCTCATCCTGCACCCGATAGAGAGCAGATGCAAATGCCCATCATCTTTCGCTCCGTCTCCCCTGTGTATACCCACCTATACCCTTTTCTTCGGCCCATGCACGCGTATATAGGATCGTATATATACGTTACGCGTGCTGCTTCTATTTCCTCTTTTCAACGGAAAAAAAGGAGCAGAGAGAAAGAGTTGCGCAGGAGGAGGAAAGGGTCTACTTCGGGCGCTTCTTCAGCGAGCCGATCATCTGTCAAACTTTTTCCGGGAAAGTGCGGACGACGAGGCACGCGCGCGCGCGCTTCTGGTTTCATGAAAAAAAGAGAAGGGGTTTTTGGAAGGATGGAAGAGGGACACAATGGACTGCAGATGCAACACACGCGCGATTCGTTGCGTTGTTAAAGGGTAGCCGTATAGGTAAAAGAGCGGATGGGTTTGATGGCACACGACGATGCGGAACGCCTTATGGCAAGTTTTCGTTACGTCGCTTTTGTGGGGTTATGCATGTGGTTATGGTTTGATGAAATTTTATTGATAATTTACGAGAATGATTTATCGATTCTTTTTGTAGAATCTTGATTTACGAGTTTATTTTAGAAGTAGGTATCACCTGGATGGAAAATTTTAATCATATGCATTATTTGTTTAATATGAATATTAAACATTTTAAATTGATTTTACGTCAAATTTAAAATTAATATTAATTAACACTGTTCTTCAATTCTAATAGGGTAAACGATATGGTAAGTTGAATTTACTAGCAGATAAAAAAGTTTAATAGCTTATTTTGTTTAACTTACTTTTCGTAAAAGTGCTAAGGTTTCTTTAATGGCGATGTTATTGAAATCGTATCAGTTCGAAATATAAGTCTAGTATTTAAATTAGGATTTTAATATCCTGATTATTTTTATTATTTTAGTCTGATCTAAGCGGTGCAACTATTTGAACTTATACATTGAAACAGAATTAGATATATAAAGTAATCGTTTAAATATCAATAGTAAGTATAAGTAAATTGAGTATCAGCTTGGTCAAATCCCAATTCTTCATAATATATAGAATCATTCAATATAACAGTAATTTAAAAACAACAGTTCTCCATACAAATAGAAGAAGAAGTGGCACGCAGCTGCAGATAGAAGCAGAAGGAACAAGCCTACAATACACGCACGTAATACACCACCTCGACACGCGTTTCTCCCTTTTATCCACCTATATGTTATGCGTCTCTTTTATTACGCAACGCCGAAAACCCCGCTTATTAGCCCTTGCTACGTACACATATAACACTGGGCCCAAGGAGCTTCCAAAAAAACGTATACGCGCCCAGCTGATGCAACGCGAGCCGTGATTGACACACAATTCATAATCTCGAATGGTCAATTGATACGTGCGGCCGCGAGAGGACGAGACGCTGCTGCACGTGGCGCGGTTTTGTGATGCGATCGCTTCCGGCTTCGGGAAAGCGAGACGAATTTCGGGGAAGGTGGATGCAGAGGATGGAGCGCGAGGATTCGGTGGTGCGATTGAGTCGCGTGACTGATTTGGATTGATCATGAAATATTGAGCAAATGTGCGGTGTTTTAGTATGAACGTAGTTGCAGGATTGTCGGTTTGTGGGTATTGTGCAGTTAGGTTTTTAAACTGCAAATCAATATTTTAAGAAAAATCATAATGATGGACGTTAAAAAATATATTATTAAAGTACTTACGTATATTATGAATTCAGTAAACATTTCATGATAACTCACCTGAAACAAAAAAGATTAAAGTTTGATTATTAGGAATTCAAATAACTTTTGTAAATTAAATCTGAATATTATTAGTAAAGTAATACGATGATTATCGTCATTGTCTCACAAGTCAGTAATTAATGAGGACCCAGCTTTGAGCATTTTTAATATATGACTGGTTATCGTTGGTTGCACGTTACAGAAACAAAAAGTTTCAAAATGTTATTTAAGATCTATTTTTATCAACATAAAAGTTTCATTAAATACTACGTTTCGTACATTAAATACTGAACTCGTGGTGGGTCTTCATTTGCAAAAAATATGCGCGATGAAAATTAAAAACAAAATCAATCTAAATAAAGCTTTCATCTAAAAAGCATCCAAAACACGTAGCCATAAATCATTTTTCCACGAGAAATACACAAACACCCATTTTTTAAACCTTTTTTTACCGTCTTCGGCGCTTAAGAAGACATCAAGCATACCTCCGGGCATCTGCCCAGAGAATACGTAATTCGAGGCGCACTCCAATAGCATAATAGGTATCGGGCTGTGCCCGGGCAAAGACAAGCGTGCCAT
The DNA here is from genome assembly GCA_949152435.1 of Gastracanthus pulcherrimus. NCBI lineage: Eukaryota > Metazoa > Arthropoda > Insecta > Hymenoptera > Pteromalidae > Gastracanthus > Gastracanthus pulcherrimus. The sequence goes on along the minus strand of OX424574.1, from coordinate 23,559,155 downwards.
CGAGGGGGGAATCCTTTTTCAAGGATCTCGCACGATTTACGTAACAGATGTAACGGAGGTGAAAGAGAGAAAGGAATGACGCGTGGCGGAAGACGAGACGATCCTATTTAGCTTCCTGTCCTCGTGCACTCCATAAACAGACCTTTCGGGTAGTATTATTCTTGTGTCTATTAGGGTCTTGGAGAGAATCGTTCATGTTTTTGCGAACTGATCTATCTCAATTTCGTTTAATGACTGATAGAAAGGAGGATCTGAGTATGAGTTTGGATTTTAACAATAATGTCCAAACAGATGAACTGTTTGATTACCAATTCTTCGTTTTGTTAGTAATAAAAAATGGACTAAATATTGAACAAATATATTTCTGCATAGAAAAGAACATGAAAAATTAATAATTGATAAAAAAAATTAAATATTCACATTAATTTATAAGTCCCGTATAACAATATCTCTAGATGCTCAAACTTGCAAGGAGTATTTTTAACAATAATTCATTAATTCATAATACACTGAGAGAAAGAGATAGTAACGATTACTATACAGGTATAATAAATTGAGAACGATGAGTCGAGTTGGTAAGCAATGCTATACAAATTGAAACTCAGTACTCAAATAGTTAGTAATCAGTATACAGAATCCTTAATTTGTAGTGAGTAATAATCAATTTCAATTTTTGAAAAAGTACAATGCATAAGCACGTATATTTACGAATACTGATAAAATTACATATTTCTTGGATGGGATTTATTTTTGGCATCACCTTATGATCTATTAACAATATTTATATAAAAATATAGATTAATTATATTCAAACTGAATACATTTTTACAGTTTATGTATATTAAAAGTATAATATTAGGAACCGATGAGTTTAAATAATATAATTTTAAAACAATTAAGACAGTTATTTTTGGAAATGTGTATTGTTATGTTCAGTTCCATTGTATACTTTTATTGTCTGTCTAGCATTATGTGCAATTCATATACGATTCTAAAATTTGCGAAGCGTCTTGCATGGTAAATTCGAGATTGTCACGACATCTAACGTTTTCAAAAATACTGGGTCTACTTTCGGGGACCATCTAGCGGCCATCTATGGGTCTAATGCCGAAACTCTTCGAGAAGGTAGGTTCGGGCCCAAATTTAGAAATCCGAAGGTCATAGTAGTAGACCCATTTTACCGACAGCACAAGGATTCAATATATTTTGATCGGAATTTTAAACTTTACTCTCTTTATTAATGATTTATGCTATGCTAAATAATAAATAATATTTAAATAATGTTCTTTATACAATGTTGCCATATTTTATAGTGACAATCACGTGATTAATTAGCACTAAGCGTACCCCAAGTATCCGATCACCCTGACTCATAAATTATTGTTATTATTATATACATTAATATAGTCAATAATAATAACAATAATAATATTAATATAATATAAATATTATAAACATAGTTTACCGTATTTGTATTAAAAGATGAAATATAATTTAATAAAACTAAATACTTTTGACTTTACACGTTCATTAAACATTTTCACCCTTTGCATGATAATTAAAAATTTAAATATTCAATGATATTTAAATAACCTTCTCACTACCCCGTTAAAGAAAAAACCCTCCCCTCAGTGCAACAACCTTTGCACAAGCACTTCAGCGTAAATACAGAACTTTCGCAAAAGCCCCATCCTCCACGTCGTCTTACGTAAACCTTATCAGAACCTAAAAGAATTTAATTACACCGGGTGCCGTACATAGAAAACGCTGCCTGCTACCGGCACGCGAGTAAGAGTCGCCCGCACACCACTACACTCGTCCTTTTAATCTCTGCACCCACCACTAGTGTAACACACCGGTATATAAACGCATTCGACGAAAAGGAAGGAAGGAAAGAGCGAAAGGCAGCAGTTCGCGATCAATTTAGCGGCACGCAAGCTCGGTCAAGGAACGGGGAAAAACGTCAAATCCCCGCAAAAAACGCGCTCGCACACACATTCATACATCTTACATACACATGCACCCGCACACACACACACACTTGCACACATGCACACACATACACTTACACACATGCAGACTCACTCGCTCACATGCACACACAAACATACATACGCACACACACACACACACCCACATACACACACAACGTATATTCGGTAGGGATAAACTTGCAGAACGCTGAAAGGAAGAAGAGAGAGAGAGCATAGAGAAAGAAAGTATTCGCAAGAGCAAAAAAGAGAGCCTAGGCGAAAGAAAAGACGCGACGAGGGGGTTGTAAAAAAGCGCTGGGCTGGCATTACTCTCTCTCTCTCTCTCTTTCTCTCTTTACGTCTCTCTCATCTCTCTCTACTCTTTCTCCCTCTTGCCGGTCGTAAAATAAAAGATCGTCGCGCGCGCGCGCACTCGGTGCAATGCACCCCCTCTTGCGCGTATACCCCCACACTCACACGCGTGTGTGCGAAAACGTGTGCGCGCGCGCTCATATTCGCGTGCGTCTGCAGCAGCAGCAGCGCGACGAGCGTCGACGTCGGGGGGGTAGTATAGCTGTGGCTCTAGCCTGGTGTAGGTTGGATCGATTCCGGGCGTCGGCGCCGAGGTCACCGGCTCGCCTTGCCTCGCTCCTGCTCTTGCTGCCTCGGAGTAATGACCCTCACCCAGTGCAGTGCAATGGCATCGCCGCTGCCGCCGCCGCCGTAGTCGTCGAGCCTGCACAGAGCCAAGGCCCCCTCCTCTCTCTCTCTCTCTCTCTCGCTCTTCCTCTCGTTCGCGCAGTAGACTACGACGGGCCGAGTGGAGGGGAGGATATATTGTTCTGCGGTGGTGGTGCTGGTGGTGCCGGTGTGCGAATGTGTTGAGGGTGGTGGTTGTGGTGGGGAGGAGGAGAGCGCGTGGATGTGTAAGAGTACTTGGCTAGGCTTTAGCTTTACGAGCGATGCATATAAGAGAGTGTATGTGTGCGTACTGTAGAGCTAGTTGCATTGATGATGTGTTCGAGGAATACGGCGTTGAATCATTCAACGTTTATATGTACGGACACAGAGGAACGGCGATGCTCGCGCGTCTACACTGTACGTATACTATTAAAAGATCCGATGTAAAAGACTTGTCAGTTTAAAATGACGTAAGACGTGTATATAACTGAAAATGTATAACAGCTGGCTAAAATACTAACTAATAAAAATAAAATTTTTATATTTGTTACTGAATAAAAAGCAAAAGCTATCAACTCATAGAGATGTGATTTTTAATTAGGCAATAGGCATTTTACACAACTCATCATTTCAACGTTTTGCAATTTTGTAACATATATAATTTGAAAATTCACCGATATGACTGTTAAATATATACTAAATTAGATTATTCATACGCACGCACACACGCACGAACACATGCACAAACACACACAAACACTCACTCGCGCACGCACACATACATACAAACGTGCATATACATACACACACACATGCACATTCCACATCATATTAAATAATGAAGCCAAAAATAAAAGAACATGAACTCGTACATACACCCGCAAACTGGCACACCTATACCTTACACAAGCATGCGTGCGCAAACATTTATCACAAAGCCATGCACACAGAGATCCACAATCGTAAAACCTTCACGCATACGAAGGTCTGATAATGTTTCCGTGGCGCTCTATACACGTATTCTCCCTCCCTTCTTTCCGCGCATTCTTCCGTATGTACGTGTGCGGGGTTCGCGGTTGTAAAAGCTGGTTCGATTTTCGCGAGAGAGCGAGGGAGGCAGGGGGGCAGGGAAGCAGGAAAGGGATGCTGAAACGAGCTGTGCAGAGATGGACGGTTATAGAAGGATAACCGAGGATAACGGGGAAAGGGGTGGCGTGCCCAAGATAAAGGCATAATTAAATCTGAATTGTCGCTGCTGGTGCTGCTGCTGCCTCCGCCATGCACGAGAATAATAACGAGGAGCCGGGGGAAGCATCGTTGCGTAACGTTGAATGGAAAACGCCCTGTTACCGATTACGGGGATTAGATAAGTTAATATTTCCATAATAATAAATACATTATTATGTATTTTTAAAAATTATTGTAATCTACGGATAATGTTGGAAATATACATAAAAAATATTATTTTTAATGCTTTGAAACAAGAATTTTCGGTTTTGTCAAATTTTATTTATCCTTTATAAAAGGAGAATTTTATATAAAATAACCGATTTAACATAGCTTACATAATGTTACCAATATTTTGTAAAAATTATACATGTTTTATACTTGTTCTTGAAAGATAGAAACAGCAAAATTAGTGCTTAGAAATCGGTAATAATGTCTCGAAAATTATTTAAAAAGAGTAAGCAAAATATCTGCTATAACTCTTATATAATCAATTATAATTATAAGTCCCGCTCGTGAAAGAATTAAAAATATTACAATCCACTAATTTCTATCCATTAAATACATAAAATTACTTCTCAAAGCGATCGATATACACGTGCATAAATGCATTAAGAACGTAAGCAAGTCGCCAACCACCTCTAAACCACTCGCGGGACAACCAGAGCTGCGACAGCGCCGCGCGTACGACATGTGCTCGAGTTTTTCTCGAGCCCTCCACAATATTGAAAAAAGAAAAATACCAAAAGCAAAAAGAGAGAACAGAATGCACGGGATGCGACGAGTGCGCAGCGTAACCCCCACCACGCACCCCGAGCCAATGAACCTACAACTCCCCCACTACCTCCGACGAGCGCGCGCGCGAATTTCGAGGTCCGCGTCCGCGCATGCCGGCTACGAGACCTTAAACTTCCCCCGCGAGCGAGGGGGTGGCTGTGTCGAGGTCAACGCACCACCCGAACGCCGCCGACCTCACACACGTACACGTATATACACATACACGCACAGACGAGTGTGGAGTCGAGTGGGGGCGGTAGCTTGAGCTACAGCTACAGCTACAGACACACCACCCCCTTGCGTGGGTGGAAATGAATATTCCGCGAACCAATGCGCGCACGCGGGGAGAGTCGATATACCAGGCGTCCGGGAGCGACGGACTGCGTGGGTGGAGAGAAAGAGAGAGGGAGTTGAATTTTCCCTTTTTGGCGCGGGGAAGGGTAGTGGAATAGTAGGAGCGGGTGAAAGGGACGATGCGCGCCGACGAGGAGGATTGGAGCGGAAGGGGTGATTTAGTGGATCGCGGGATGTGATGGAGGGGGAGATGATGACTGTTTTTCAGGATCAATGCCAAGGTTCAATGGCGGGAAAATGGATTTTTGGGTGGATGGGATTTTTCGGAGTGATGATTATTTTGTAATTTGTCGAATGAAGGAATGAGGGGTGCATGACGATGGTATTCTTAGAGGAAAAGTGAATGTTTATTGACCAGGAAAACGCGATTATAATTTTTGTTTTAGTAATTTCAGATCCAAAGAGAGCTTCATAAATCATAAGTGGTCTGATTCTTAGCAGGGATGGCTCGTATCGCACGTCCGAAACAAAGCTATGACAACTCAAAATTCTATGCTTTTGTAAACCTAAGCACGTAACGTTAATTTTACGTAAAGTATAATTTTGTTACTTAGGTTTTATCATTGTATTGTAGTTTCTCAGCATTTATTAATTAGTTTTCGAAGTGTCTGAAGGGCTTTAATTGTTGTATGAACTATTTTCGTACAAAAATAGAGTTCATAATATGTTGAGTTGTTATAGTCTTCTTTTGGGGGGTGCAATATGGACTTTACGTAATCAAAAAACTATTCCTTTTTTTTTATAAAAATACCTGATCGATAAAAGAATGATTTGAAATTAAATTAAACATTTTTTAAACCCATAGCTAGTCATTGCTTACCGATTATTGTAAAAATGGCTTGTTTTTTAACTAAAAAGTGTTTCATAAATAGTCGGAAGTTGATTAAAGATTCTCTAATTTTATTTCAATTGTTCGATACAGCTAGTCTAAGGCAAATAAGCCTGATAATAAGGTGGCAATCTTTGAAAGCCCTGTAGAGAGTTAAAAATGCTATTGATACGGTTAACCTGCATTTAGTCTATAAGCTTTTTGAAACTTATTAGATGTTCTTTTTTAACTTGCAATAACATTTATGTATATAATTAACTATATCGCTTGACAACTGCCTCAAAGCCAGGTTATTTATCAAGCTCATACAAGCTATAACAGGCAAATTTGAATAATAATCATTTGACTATATTCGAAACGTTGCATACCTTTGAATAAGGTACAAAATGTTAAAAAAAGTGTAACTATTATTTTATTTTCTAACACATTCTGTAACAAATAAAAAATATTTTATATAATGAAGAAAATAGTTTTGTTCAGTGAGTATATAAATTCCCATAAGAGCTATATTTCATCATTAGCATATATTCTCAAAGTTATTGATATTATTTTTCTTTACGCAGCCATAAGGCGTTACGATGTTATACGGCCTTTTCACGGTAACATTCGCGCGCGGCGTGCCACTCGTCGCGGTGACTTAGGGTGATACAAATTGTAAGTTGTTCACCGCAGCGAATGCGATGTATATATCCCTAACCGTTTATGATTATAGACAGTGCAGCAGAGCGCAATTTTATTAGCGACATGCGGCGGTCGTTTTTATTCCTGTATGTATACGCGATACCTTACCCGGGCATTAACGTTGCAAAAGCGTTTCGATCGATTCGGAGACCGAACCACGGGCATTGATACGCTTTATATACTTCCGATTATTTTTCGGATACGATGACATAATGCTGACTTTCAGATACTTCATAGGTTCGTATTATCGTTTTAAATTGCATACAGGCGTTCTAAATTACTGCCAGCAGCAGAAACTTTAGTTTTAAAAAAATGTTAAAATACTTTAAAAAAGACATATTAAAATATATTAGAATAATATCGACCTTGTGAACCATTCATAATGAAGTTTATTTTCTAAATTGACATACATTTGTATCACCCATTTAATTATGACTTCTTAATTTCACGATTTTTCACATTGTACATTAAATTTTACAATACGTCATCAGTCACGATATTGTTTTCTTTTAGTGTGCACTTTTCTATGAGAATCATACTTTTGATATTTAATTTTAACATTATTTGAAAGAATAAAAATAATAATTAGCACCCAGAAGTTATTTTTAACATTGTCCCCTCAACGGAGATCGGAACATTTTAAATTCTCAGAAAATTATTTAATGACTAGCATAAATATAAGGATAAATATACTAATTTTACAGAACTAGTAAATAAAAAAACTTAGATATAGATAATTCAATACTAAGAAACTAATATTTATAAATGTCAAAAAGATACAGAGTGAAAACAGCCCCAGCATAGAATCGCCTTTATAATGATTAATAATTCACTAGAAATCAAGCACACTTTACTTGGTTTCCTATTTTTCGTTCGACATTTCATTTTGAGGTGAAAGATAGAGCAGCTTTACAGTAGTACCGTTGCAGAAGTTTTAGTTTACTTAAAAAAATAGATTCAATTTCCACTACAGATATTATTGACTATATACTATATTATTACCTCATACATGAAAATAGAGCTACATCTGTAAAAATTACAAAAATAAAGTTACAAATTTGTAACAACGTATTCTACAAATGTAACTGTCATCACTGCAATTTCCTACTATAGTAACTAAAAAATTTAAAAATTTTCAAACTGTGGTCCAGCTTGTATAATTATAGTATAAAACCAACTACAAATTTCTTTCCGCGTAAAAAAGTAGAACCTCGCAATTTCCCTGATTGAAATGTAACGGTTTTAAATACTCGGGAAACTAATTTATAATTAGAGTAAATATGAGCTAAGTATTTTACCAAAAATTGCCTGAAACAAGATAGTTTATATGAGAAGTGTTACTAAAAAATTAACAAACGCCCAAAAAAATCAAGTAAATTTATTCCAGAACCATTAATTCTTCTGTCCACAGCTATATTGGAAATCGAACATCATTTGTGTCATTATAACTTTTGAAAATTATGTTTACACCTTAGTCTCTACTTGATTCTCGGATAAACATTGTCGAATAAATATCCACTGAACAATCCGCATCCAACAAAGCCAGCCACCGCCGAAAACATCCAAAACCCCATTCCGAACAGCAATACCGCTCACCGCCACCCCTGCACATGCTACCCTCGCGCGCTACTCGACATCCAGGCCGGTTGCCGCTTTTCAGGGGCGCGGCGGCAGCGAAGCCGTAATTCGCCCGGGGCTGCAGCAGCAGAGCTCTCTACTCACGCCACAGCCGAGGATGTCTTTGTCGTAGTGACTAGAGAGAGAGAGAGAGAGAGAGAGAGAGAGAGAGAGAGAGAGAGAGAGTGGAAGAGGGGGGGACTGGGTCATTCCTCCTGGTGCGCGGGGGTCAGCGCGAGACACTGAACTCCCTTTCTGCGCACAACCTCCCCTCAGCGCGGATCGCGAAAATTCTGCACGTTTATACGTGTGCGTGAATGTGGGTGTTATATATATATACATATATATACATCCACCCCCTCTCGCTATAGCAGTGGCTGTCACTTGCATCGATGGAAGCGCCGATGCGCGAATATATATACACCTATGTGATAGGGGGTTTTTGCGCGTGTATGTGTGTGAGTGGGTGAAGCGTGGAGGTGTGCGCGAGAGAGAAAGGGAGAAGAAGGGAGTCGTAATCGTAAAATACGCTGGGTAGTGTGCAGAAGCTATATACTGCCGGTGCTGGTTGTATAGGGACGCGCGGGGTTATGGATTTATGGAATATAATGCTTCGAAAAAGAATTGCGATTGCCGTGGCTGCAATTCGTTTTCATCGCGATGGGGAAAAGAACGGTTACAACGGTTAAGCTTTCAAAATACTGTAATGATTACAATGAAGAACAGAAAGTCTAGAATTAAAAGTACAAAATTTGTTACGTGTTGCGATAATACAAAGAAGTTTTATTTTGAATAATGATGAATCGTGTTTAAAATCTACTTGGTTGAGTATAAATATTTGACGTGTATCAATGTTGACGGTTTAAATTGTTTTTACCGCTAATCAACTGATTGTGGAACGTTTTATCATTTAATTTGTACAATGCATTCATAAGATTTATTGTCTTTATAAAGTCTGATATAGTATGCAGTGTATTTAACGCCTATTAATATCCCAATAAAAGTAGTACAAAATTTCGTAGAATCGAAAATATTTTAAATAAGTATGAATGAAATACTTAATACACGCACATTAATGTCATAAATTATCTTTAGATAGCAGGAATATAATTTTTCAGTAGAAAAGTATTTTATGAAAGTTTCATTACCTTCAATGCGATTGCTATGCAAGTGCAACTCGTAAAGCAGAAGTGCACTGCAGCGTAAAATGATAGCCATGATACGTCACCGATCAATACAATCGATTTTTATATACGGAGAGGAATTTCATTCGAAACCTCTATTCTGACACTAAAATCATAATTTTTATTGAAAATGAGCTGGAAATTATCAATTATAGATGACAAAAAGAAAATAAGTCACGGGATGCAATTTCCAAATTTTGTAGAAAATGTTATAGTTACTTTGTACTATAACATTCTAAGCTAAATAATTATTTTCCTACCATGAGAAGATATCGAGTTATTTACACAAATTGAATAAATATTAATTCCACTGCCCGCTGCACCGAAATAAAACCGTTTTGAGATATCGAACTCTTGCGAAAAAGCGGGGAAAAAAGAATGAGAAAAAAATTATCGCCGTGACTCGTGCATCTAAGAAATCGGATGTTTTTTCAACACATTACTCACACGGACGTTTTCCTTTCAAGAGCAAACTCGTTCACAAGGTTAAGCAAAGATTAGCCTCTCGCGCACTCATATATATACATACGCGCTACTCCAAATTGGTAACCTTGACTGATAAAACGAACGACGAAGGCGGCGTCGCGGACCTCGATATAATTCTTCCTTTCGTATCTTCGAATTCATGAGCCTCCGAAAATCCTAGCTATCAATGCACACACACACACACGCTGCAGCTCGAATTTATTTTACGCGCGTATACGCGCGGTGACAATTCAATTTGGGCGCGCGATAAGATCTTCGGTGTGCCTCGTAAGACAACTGAAAAGAAACGGTATCACCTGCAGTCTGTTTGAATTTTCGTAAAATGTACGAGTGCACCTCGTTCAAAAACATGTTTACCTTCGATTTTACTTTATATTATCGTCACTTTTATGTCATATTTACTCGCTTCATTTTTGTCGTTTATTTCCTAAAAAATAAGTCATGCGTCTGAGATCTTACGTCATGAGTCTCGTATTGAATGCATATCTCGAGGGCAAGACGATTCCTTGAATTGTGAATATTACAATCTTTTCTTGACCGTAATTGTAAATAATTTATGTAAGTCTGCCGAAACGTATGAGTGGAATGATGATTAATGTATATGGTAACAAAAAGATTGCATTCGTATCCGAATTTCTTTCAATGTAATTATTTTATCTGTTGCGTATATTTACACTACAACTATTAATGTTGATTTCAAATTAAATTATTATTTATGAAGTATCAAAATAGTAAATAAAATTGCAATAAAAAAAATGGCGAAGTAAATATTTTAAAAGCAACAAGTAAGATAGAACAATAGATTTGATTATATCAACAAAAATAAAACAAAAATTTCATCTAATGTAACTAAAGTATTATTTTTAATTCCGCTGCAACCTTGCACACAGGTCGATTCCTTTTTTATTATTTTCGTCTCGGGCTTTTAAGCAACACATCAAGAGCCAAGCAGACCGACTCATTGAATCGGTGGAACAATCGCGAGTCTGGGACTGTATACACGTTGTGCTTAAGTCCGATCGAGTGACCGAATGACCGTGGCCAGGATTTAAGACACAGAATTTTGATTCTTTGGTTATTAATTACTTTAATTTAAAGCAGCTTTGAATAGCAATCAATGTCTGAAAAGTAAGACACGATTTACATGTGACTGAAATTGTAGTAATTGTTGTAGTTCAAATAGATCCTCTGGTTAAAATTAAAATGAGTGATAAAAAACTACTAATTTTTGCCCCCAGGAAATATAAAATGTTTATAATTTAGGGGGAGTAAATATAAAGTTCAAACTATGCAGTAAATTTTTGCAATATCTAAAATTTTAGTGCTTGAGTTGTAATTTAATACAAATTTTCATATTGTAAAAACTTATTTACAAGACTTCATTATCGAATTTAATTTTTTTTTTCATAATCAGCATGACACAATTTATAAAATATGAAAACAATATTAAAAAGATTCACGGGTAATAAGTTTTATTAATCGTTTTATTTAAAGATTAATATTAGAATTCTAAATGTGAAAATATAATGCACATGATTTCCATCAGGCTGGAAATTTCTCATTTAACCTACGCAAAGGCAAATGGGGTGATTTACTGAAATGAGAGACGACAAGATGAAAGGACCTCCTTTCAACCCTTTGCAGAGAGACTAGTACATAAGATACCGATTAAACCGAGCAATTATATCATCCTTCGATGGTCACAGAAAACATTTTAAGGCGTTAAGCGAGGCGATAATTACTTCAAACAGTTCATGTTTTTTATCACGTTGTAATAAAACTCCTTGTAATAAAAAATTTATTTCACAGACTAAGACCGACTCTTTAAAATTTGTATGCAAATCCCATTCAACGCATTTGAGGTATTTTTTTCCACGATGATGTCTTCTAGTAATATATATATATATATATATATATATATATATATATATATATATATATATATATATATATATATATATATATATATATATATATATATATATATATATATATATATATATATATATATATATATATATATATATATATATATTGAGAAGAAATCCTCTTCTTGGGCTAAGAGAATCGTTATCAGAGTCAATTATTATGCACCAATGATTCTGCATTAATGCTACGAATACAAAAGAGCGAAATTCACAATTTAATGCGCTACGGTTAATACAAGATATAGCAGCTCGCATGATGGAACGAAAATGCTTTGCAGAGTGCAGCAGTCGAGTCTCTCTCTCTCTCTCTCTCTCTCTCTCTCTCTCTCTCTCTCTCTCTCTCTCTCTCTCTCTCTTTCTCTCTCCCTTTCTCCTGTGTCTCCGAAGCAGCTATGCACGCCGCCGCTGCTGCAGACGAGAGCGCGCAATCGAACGAGTAGTGAAAGCAGCGTGTGTAGGTTGTCTACGCGAGTATGTATAGCAGACACTGGAGGAGGAGCGAGCACGCGCGATAAAAGGGGCGCATACCGTGACGTTACGTGCACGTACACTGTAAAAAATGACAAATGCAAAATTGCCAGTATATGGAAGTATACCGTGAAGTGCATTAAAATGTGTACTTTACATTTTTTAGTTGTATTCCGTCAGAAGTATTGGATAGAGAAAACGCTTTACTGGCACTAGCTGGAAGTCTAATTAAAACTTGTAACTTTCACCTCTCGCGTTCGACAGCGTAAATCAGCCTGTAATTTTATCCTCGCCGATATTACATTTTACCATGTGTGCGCGAGTACTCGTGCCGTGGTGAGAGTGCGTACAGGCTTACTACGGGTGTGGAAGTAGTACGCGTACGTAGTGTACGGTTGTGCATCGGGGGAGGTCGAGCGAGCTTACGAAACGCTAAAGAGGGAGTGTCTGGCGCTTGGCTGCATCCCTGTTACACGATGTATACCTGACGTACACCTATAGGAAGGCAATGTACTTTTTGCCTGTGTGCAATAAGACAATGCTTGTTTAATCATGAAAGATTTCAGATTTAAACTTTCTTGTTGGATTTACAGTTTCACAACTGAAGTTTGCTTAAATTCGCCATTGAAAGCTTATTCGCACTGTAATTGATTCAAGCACATACAAGCAGCTGAAGTTTCAATTGATTACTGAAAATTTACGTACATTTTGAAGTATTTTTATGTAAATTGTTGTGTCTCGAAAAGTAAATTCCAATATCTGCAATTGAATTTTTTGTAAATGAATAATGCTTTTGAATGTACAATTCGACTGAATTGTACAATTTATATGTATATTAATAATACATTGTTCAACTAGGGGGGGAAATTGAAGTTTTCTAAGTGAGGTGATGATTGAGCACCCGTGTTACACATCGTATTTTTTTTAATAAGTGTGTGCATAGGGACTTTTTCATGCATGCAAAGGGAATGGGAAAATGGGCATTAGGAGTCGTCCACTAAGAAATTCAGGAGAGGGACGTATTCAACATTACATCCCACAGGCAAAAGCGCTCAGAATGCCCAATTTTCCATTCGCTTTGCAAGCATGGAAAAGGGCTCTTTCGTGCACGTGTTGAGAAAAATTTATTTACACACTGTAATTGAAAATTCAACCAATTTTAAACAGTAAAAATATGGAAATTGAGAATACTAATTAAATGTAACTAATTTTGTTAAAGTTCTCATGATGGTTGATTTATGTGTACCAGATGTTAAAGTCATTGCAAGTGTTTTTATTGGATTATAAAAAGTTGCGCTCATGAACTATAGATCAAGAATTTTAACTCATGATTCGTGTATAAAAAGCTGTAGTTTTTGAGTTTTCCTTTTGAACATTAAAGACATTCCGAAGGACAATATTATTATATAGATAGCGTTTGGAAAAATCAGAAAAATACCGAGTTTGAGGTTTCCACGTCAAGATAAGCGAGAGACGATTCTTCGGGTACTTTATCAGAAATTTGTAATCGCAAGACATCGCGATGCATGTGACGATTTGTTTCGACGATGATTTTTTCCTGTCAACGACGACGACTAGACTCGCGCAACCTTGACACTTAAGATTAGGAAACGGCGCTTTATCGCATTGTTTCGTAATCGACGTTCACTTATTGTTTACACAAAAATTTTCGAATCTGCTTTGTCAATGTTGCGGAAGGGTTCTTTGTAATAAAAAGTAAAGAAAAAACGGTATTTCGAAATTCTCAATACATCGGCGATAAATTTAAATCCAATGGAATGAACTTGGCATTGAATAGACCGAGACACGTAAATTGTTACTTTGTTAGCGATAAAGTGACATTCAAATTGTACAGCCTTGGAGTTAATTTTCGAACAATTTTTTCCACTACCGGTTTCTCACTGAAGTACTTCTATTAAATCTTTATATTCTGAAGAGTATAATAGCTTAATCAATGCTATTAAATTGTAATTAACTGTAACAATATACATAAATACTCTTCAATTATATTATAAATCAAAGTATAATTGCATTAAAGATATTTATTAGTATTGTATTTATTATTAAAGTTAAAATTAACTTTGCTTTTTAATTCAACTAAGGATCTTACTTCTTTTTTCATTTTTTTATCTATTTTATTTATTTCCTGTTTTCGTTATCTGAAAGACTTGCTGTTTTCAAATCATTTGTGATACAGAGAGAGAGAGAGAGAGAGAGAGAAGAATTACTGTACGTACTATAAGTAATTTATGCATTTACGCAAACATGAAAACCGAATTGCATACTAAGTTAGATTCCTTAAATCCTACGAAATGTGGATTTAGTTGTTGTCAAAAAGTATAGTTAGGATTAAGATTTTCTAAGTTGCGATACTAGCTATAAAGAAATATTATCAGTTTGCCGCATTTCAAAATAGCTGATTCAACAGTCAAGGAATCGTATTATAGGTATAAGGAAACTCTATCGTCAATGTACTAAAAATTATGATACTGTAAAGTAGTTATCGATATTACTTAATTCTAATAAAAATAGACAACAGTATATAATATATCAAGTATATTTCATAAACAATCCAAGAACATATTTTCAAAATACGAAATTACCTCTTGCGCCTTTATTGAACAACCAATTATATCCAGTTTCAAAATGCTTTACTTCTGCAGGTCATCATCTTTTTAGAAACAATTATACTATTTAACACATAAAGAAATTACAAATACTAAGTTTAAACAAAATCAACGACCAATAATAGAAACACAGTAACAACACCATCCGTCTCATACAATTTCAACCCAAAGCCAGTTCACAAACAAACAGCATTTCTCCAAAAATTCCAAAAGGAAAGGCGCAAGATAACGAAACAGTCCAAGGGCACGGTTCTCTGGCCTCCATGGAAGTCCTCTCCCCGTTCAATCGCTCTTGCGCAATAGCCTGCCATCCCCCCGCGCGCGAGGCACGTGTGTCTGCAGCGCCTGCGTGGTGTTTGTACACGGCGCGGGCGCATCTGTCCGCGTCACGGAAAAAGCGGAGGTACAAAAAAAAATGTCGAGACCCAAAAAGACGCTTCGGAGAAATTCCACGGCCCTAAAAATACACCGCGCGGCCGCGCATGCAGGGCTTATCGCGCCTACTCTCTCGGGGAGGGAGAGAAAGAGAGAGAAAGAGAGACGGAGAGAGATAGGAACTGTGCACGCACTTGATGCACATGCACGCAGCGCAGCGCAGCAGAGAGCATGTCTACGGGGGAGTCTCGAAGGGTGTCTGCGTCCGTGATACACGATGCGGGCCACTCGGGAAACGATGCGTGAACGTCGTCCGGACGTTTGTAGATGGAATTGAAACGTTTGGAGGTGCTATTTCGTGGAGTGTGCAATTTTTGCGACAGCTTCGTCACGTGACATTGTCGAAATGTAACATTGTATTTTGATGATAGATTGTATAAGCGTTGGAATATGTTTTCTTGTGAAATATAAATTTGAAATCAACGCTTCTTAAAACTTCTTAACGAGATAATAAAATTCAGTTGCATACTCAAGTTGAGCAAATTTAACATAAAAAGTCTAAAAGCACGCATGAAAATGTAACGTGGTCAATAGTCGGCACAACAAAGTTGATACTTTATGAAAGCGAAAATTCACTGCGAAATATTCCAAATAGCGCCATCGACCGAGTTATTAAAAATCTTTTTTTTTATTTATATAAATAATTTTTCTTGTGACTTCTGAGCATTTCAAGTAGGTCTGATTCAATAATCATCATAATAAATAATATTTACAGAATTTACTCATTTGTAGTTTTTAAGCTGTTAGGGCTAGATTATAATTGTAATAATTTTTATCTATTAGTTTATTTATGGCCCGATCAAGAAGTGCTTCCTGCAAAGCACAGTTAATTGTTTTCTAAGAAAAGAAGAATATCGAAGCAACGCAACGGTTATTAATTGGAACCAAATTTTTGTTATATTCAATTTAATTAAAAAAAAAGAATAGTTCTTACTAAAATATTTCAAAAATATATGACATTTGGTATAATATATATTTCACTAAGTAATAAAATTATCTACAAAAAATTAAAAATGCTCCTTCGACCTGTATTAAACGTTCCCCAATAAAACTAACAATATAGTTCATCAAAAGTGTTGAAAAAGTACAGAAGAGCTGATTGAAATGGCATACATATGCAATTGCTCGTTATACATGAACATTCTGCTACGAGCTTATATAGCGGTGGCGTCGGCAACAGCTTGAACGTTTATCGGCGTGCGCGCGGAGGCCAAGGCTTCGGTGACGTGGGCCGCGGCTCTTATACGCTATGCTGTGTGCCGCGCTGCCGAGATTATTAAAGCGACGCTTTTAGCGCCTTTATCGTGTCATCGTCCGGCAGATTCGCGCATTGGTCACACACTGTAGATGCGTACTTTATTAGTCTTTTTAGGGCTTCGATTGTCTGGAATTTTGAGGGCCCTTTTGCATTATAAATGTTTTTTTTTAGAATTGTGGTGGCTGTTCTCCAAGGAAAGTCCTGGTGGAAATCGAATTGACTTTTAGAGCAAAAATTGAAAATTATTAAGAAATGATTCCAATTTATATCTAAATGAAACGTTTATAAAAACATTTTTTAACATATTTAATAATGGTTTAGAAATAAAAGCTCGTATTCTGGCTATGAGGAAGGCGAGAGCTAAATTCTGGTTAGTAGATGGCGCAACTCAGATATGACTCTATCCAATTAGAACAAACGCATCACCTTTTCTGATTGGTTGGAGGCTAATCTCTTTGTGTTACCCTCTGATACAAGTTTGCTGGGTGTTTGTACTCATTATAATCAGAAAATAAAACAGAGACCAAGAATCAAACACAAGCCAAAAAGCAATGACACACAATGCTTGACTTTTACGATACATCATCATTTGGGGCATAAATTAGTTTCTTAATATCACATCATCCTTGAGTTCGGCTATATACACCAAAGCGTTCATACCAAGCCAAAGCCGGATCGTAAGGTTTTTAAAAATATCCAGATAAGATATTGCACATAGACAAGAGTCGCGAGCATTTACATGAAACTAAGTGTATATGAACTATATACTATGTACTACTATCAATAGAAACCCAAAGACCATAGTTAGTATATTATGCTTCACGTCACTCTGGTAGAAAATGAAACGATCTTTCTTAGCAATTTTAGTTCATAATGCTTATTCTTTGCAGAAAACAATTTTTTGATGCTAAACAATCTTCCATGGAAATTGCAACCTAACATTTTAAATTGACGTCTCAGGAAACTTTGAATTCTATACCAAAGTATATGGACAACTGAAGTTAATTATCAACGGCATTGCATAAGCAATGTCCAGATACAAATTTTCTTATAAATACAGAATCAAGGTAAACGAACTTCGTGGGAACTCTATCCCCAAAAATAAGAATCAGTCGAATCGTCGCACCAAAGTGCAACACAATACAAATTTCCAATTCTTTCTCGCAATCAGAAATCTTTTCTCGCTCATTCTCAGTCCACCTCGAAAAATAGAACTTGCAACCAACGCCTCATCCATCCCACCTCTGGGTCAAACCTTCAATGCATGCACACAAAGCCCAGCAACAATCATCCTGAGCACGATAGCATCGTCTCAAGCAATGTTTTGTCACACTCTCTCTCTCTCTCTCGCACTCCTCGATGTGCACGATATGATAAAGCCAGCGTAGTCGCATTCACGGGCGTTTTGAAAGCTCGCGCGCGCGCGGCTAGATATAAAGAGCGCGCGGCGGTAGCGATGACGCCAGGCGCGACCGTGACCGTGAAGGATTCCGAAAACTATCGGGAAAAGCAGGTGCCCGCCGCGCGAGCGCGTTTTCGAGGTCGCGCGTATAACGAGTCCGTGTGTGACTATGAGTGCGGAGAGGCTGATAATAGTGCTATACTAGTGAATTCCTTTTGACAGTGTAAATGTGTGTCCGTGTGAATCTGGGTATAATACGTGCGTCTGATGTGTCCTTGCGAGCCGAACGCTTCCGGTGTGCATGTGTGTGCTCGAGCGAGTGTGTTTCCCGTTTGATGCGCGCGAAGAGGAGTTTTTCTGGTCTATTTTTTGGAGGTGAGAAGGCAGGGATTGTGATTTGGTGAGGTGGAATGGTTTTGGTTTGTATGGGAAGGCTTGCACGGGTTTCGATGGGTGTTTGAAGGTTGGTGGAATTAGTGTCGATTGTAGAGTTGTTTTGTGGGGTGGGTGTGACGTATAAGGATAATTTTCTGGATTTATGATAATCGAGAGATTACGGAGGTAATCATTGGGTTATTGAGTAATGGAAATTTTTGTAAACTGACGGAAGAGTATGAAATAGATTTGCTTTGAACAATAGAATGTTGGAAATGTTAATAGCTTTAATCTCTTATGGATTCAGATACGAAGATGGAACAATATTGTGCAATAACTGATTAAATCTACAACTTTTTCAACTTTTAATACTGCTTTATATTTGTATTTCTTTTACAATAAACCGTTAATGAAAATTTGTATCTGGTACACACGTTGCGTGCAAGAAATTAAAAATACTATAAATAGAGTCGTTGTTTAATAAAGTATTTCTAAAGAGTTCCTGATACATTAAATCTCCATGAATGCATACCGAATAATACAAAGACTTCTCGAACTAAATTCTCAGTATAAATTTTTATGCGAATAGCAAAAATGCTGCAGCTTTTAATTTGAAAAACACTCGCATTTTTGCCACTCCGAGCAGAACCTTCGCCTGCATTTTTGTTAACAGAAATGAACTTGAACATTTATAAAAAAAATAATAAATAAAAACCAACAATAATAGCTCTTTTAAAAAAGCATCTTATTTTTAAACGCGTTCGACCGCTATTAAATTATTTTTACGCGTCCACAATTATTCTTATTGCCATTTATACTCAGATCCCGATTAAAACGTTACAAACTCCAAGAAGATTACACTGTCGCGGTATAACATAATCCTCTCAAATGAAAAATGATCGATCCTATCGGCTTTTAATAATTATTATGCGACGGAGCTTCGCGCCTGAATTCCGGTGAAAGACGAAAAAAAATGCACACGATGATCAATCGCCGGTCTTTTTTTTTTATCACGGATTGTGCATATACGTAAATACGAGTGAGCGCGAGGAGAGACGAGAAAAGGCGCGACCTTCGCTGTATTATCGTATTATCGTGCACGGTCACGGGTACGAGCGAGCGAGCGCAAGCGCGATAACGCCGAGAATCGAACGTCGCCGAGGCAGTGAATTCCGAAAGCGGTGCATTTCGAGATTCATACCGCTGTTAAACTGAGATTTCTTGGGCAGGCAGTTCATAGTCGATGAATGAATTGTTTTGATTTTGTAATACGTGATTTCGCCTGATTGAATTATTTCTACTAAGCAAATATGGATTTTATAAAAATAAAAAGTAAATAGACACAAATAAATAAATAATTATTTATTATTTTTATTATTTATAAATATTTATATTTACTAAATGTAAGCGAAAAATTACACATTTAATAACGGCAAACATTTTTATTTCTTATTTGATGTAGATACAAATATTCTTTACAGGTTTATTTTTGGCAGAGGAATATATTTATGACAGGTATAAATGTGTTACCTACACTGTGTCATTTGATTTTAAAAAAGTTGTGGCAACTTTCCGATACATTTATAAAGCTGCCAAAACGGCCCTACAGGAACAAAAGAGTTAATGAATTAAAATCGTATTAGAAAGTAATACTATATAGTAAAATGGAAAAGTATAGGAATTAATTTTATATCTGAAAATTCGTAAATTGTAATGGTGGACACGAATTTTATATCCGCAGATTCGTACGCAGTAGCCAATTCAGCTTATAGCCAAAATTCATATTCATTATAGTACTTACCAATACGCTTACCGATGTCATCTACACTTTTAGTTACATATATTAAACTTTTCAAATTACTTTAAACACACAAACATTCGTAAACAATGATTACTCTACTAATTAACAACCACCCAATATCACGCTAATTAGAAAACCAAACGAAAAGACCAGATACCGATTGCACCCTTTCCCAGCCAAGATCTTTATCGCCGCAATTTGTTCCGCTGACACGTACTGCACATATACGTATAAAGAGCTTGCGCGCCGCGAAAGAGATGTGCAGCGGCAGCTGGCTTGCGCAATCGGTTCTAATGCGCGAGGCGCGAGGCGCGAAATTTCCGAGCGATACACCTCTATATATATACACATACATCCAACCTGCCGTACGCGTAATGCACGCGACGACCTCGGCGAGCTGGCGAGGCGAGAGAACGCGTATACACTCCATATTATAACTACGTGCTAAAACGACGTGGGCGCTTGGCAATGTCAGAGTCACCGATCTATGGACTATATGTGCCGCATATACGGCGGAGCTCCGCTGCCGGACGCGTTGGTGTGCGTGCGTGCGACCCCGGAACAGATAACTCAATTTAACGGACTTTCATGGGTTGTATTCGATTCCTTTCTTTTTTTGATTGCTGGGAGTGATAGTGAGTTCTTTCGTACTGGGTTTATTCTTAGAGCGTGGTTTATTCGAGTCGTGGGCGTGATGATCGTAGTAGATTTTTGGGAATTGGCCTTTGCAATGAACGAATCTTCCTGGGATTTGGAGCTCAATTGAGAATTGAAACAATTTCGGAAGTTTAATTTTGAGATAATAGATTACCGTACCGACATAATCGCTCATACATGTTTTTACTTAAATCGATACCTAGAACTTTTTTTACAAAAAGAGTCTTTGAAGACTTTTAAAACATAATTATTGATTAATTATCTTATGTCAAATCGCCGTGGCAGTACTTACAATCTAAAAAGTTTAAATAAAGTTTATTTTTATGGAAATAAGAGCTGATCGATAATTAACTCTTAGATGGTCAGAAACTGTATCCATGGCGGTATACATGGTTGACTAATCATTTTAAACCATATCAAAATAATTAGTCTTGATATATGAACTATAAAAAGTTTAAGTAAGAGTACCGACTATATGAAACGACTTAATGTACGTCACTTAATGACTCGATGTATTATTTAAGAAGCTGCTACATATAAGATATTGTAGTACGTTACTAGTTAACTTTACCGTTATAAGAGGAATTAATTAGGTTAATTTTGTCTTTAAAAACTGATAATCTATAATAGAGGTCGGCCTTACATTTCAGTTTGATGTACTTTTGATCGAAGCTGATTTTATCATAAACGTATATTGGCTTATTATTTATAAAATAGTATGCGAATAATGCAATTAAACGTTTACATTAGTGTTGCATGTAAATATTGCACACATACAACCCTCAGAGCTTGTAATGTATATGACATTCAATTTTAACTGCCAATTAATTATTAAATCAAAATGTTACGTGGATTCTCGTGTTTTATGTATCGACAAATAGGAAGTAAGGTGGCCGAGTGCACCTAAGATTCAAAGCAGCTCATCCAGACAAACACAAAACTAGTTTAGGCCTGCCAAATATACAAAGCGATTCCATGAAAATTCAATGTTATCGATGAATGACACATCGCATGAAAGATGATTGAATGATTGCACCTTGACCTTGAACTTCGTGTTATATGTGCGGAAGAAAAAAATCCAATTATATTTTATCATGCAATTTGGATTGCTTTAGTTAGACAAATGACATTAGTTAATTGTATCTTATAATGTTGTTTGAAAATCTTTTCATTGCAGAAATTAAATGCAATTAACTATAATTTTCATTATCTAGTATCTACTTTCTTAATGAAATATTTCTGATGGCCTCGGCGATGACACTGACATTGACAAAACAATACGTTTATTTAATGACCGTCGAGTCTTTTGTCATTTATACAAATAAAAGTTTGTTTTTTGATTTTGCAATGTGTATAATGTACATGTATTGTGTAATAAATTGAATACTGAGTACTTTTGTAACTCTTTAACACTGAAATATTGCATCAGTATGATTCAATAGTTTTAAAATAATACTGTAAACAATTATATGAAAATAAATTATTATTATATTATATAGAATATTGTGAATATTTGTAGTGGAAAGTCGACAATAATATCGCATATAAACATTTTATTGACAAGATTTAAACTAACGTTTTCAGCGATTACTATATATATAGCAAATACAACCCGCTTTGATTTAATCCGTAACGGACCCAGTGTATTCTCAGGGCCCAATTCATAATAACTTTTTTTTATAAATTGTTTTAAAAATTAAGAACTAATTGGACCGTTCATAACTATAATGAAATAAGTCTCCGTTTTAAAAATATTGTAAATGTTAAAACATATCAAAAAGTAATTTTAATAATAGATTAATTTTATGCCATTAAATTTTAAAATTAACATGAAAGTTTATGAAATTTTTAAAATGCACTTGTTTCACTACAGTTTAGCTCAATTAAATATTAACTGTATAAAGTATAAAAACAAAAGCTTATCAGAAATCTTAGCTAGAGCGAATGAATAAGTTAATGACCACCTGAAGGCTAGTAAATGACTAGGTCACGTGACATTTTTATATGTTTAAAAATAAACTTTTAAAGCATCTAAGCAATTCAAAAGCTTTGTTTGTATGTTTACAGGAGTACTACGTTTGTTCTGCATTATTCATAATTACAGCATATGGCTTGATTACAATACTTTTTGAATTATCGTAGTCATTAATTAGCATATACGAATATAATTTTCTTTGCTAAGACAGATTTTATCTAGGACGACAAAAATATCAACTTCTACAGCAAAATTATTTGCTATAATCCACAAAGGGACTCTGCTGCACTAACCCTGCAAACTCCCTCGTCGTTTGCAGCACAATTTTCATCCGTTCCGGAAAACTATCGTCCACGTGTCTACCTGATGATCATTCGTCGATCGAGTATTACCCCAAACCCAAACAGTATCCCAACAACGTCCCCCAAAAAGCCTCATTCCTCAACGCACACTCACCTAGATCGGGTATGGAGCTGGTCGGCTCCTCGTGGTGGCCCTTGCCCTCGCCCGTGTTCCTGGCCCTGGGCGGCGGTGGCGGCGGCGGCGGTCTCATGCTGCTCGACGTCGAGCTCACGACCACCGATGGCGGCCCTCCTCCTCCTCCTCCTCCTCCCCCGCTCGCCCCTGCCGACTGCGCACTGTGATTCCCATTGTTACCGCTCGCACCGGCCGCGACTCCAGCTCCAGCTTGACTTTGACTTTGACTTTGACCCTGAGCCCTGTGCTGCTGAGCCCCAGCTCCGGTTCCCGCTCCTCGCATCTGCTGCTGGGGCGACATCAGCACCGTCTCGCCCCTGCCCGGTGGCATCGAGCCTTGACTCTGGGCCTGGACCGCCTGGGCCTGCGGTGGCGGTGGCGGTGGCGGTCGAGGACACCAGCCGTGCAGCACGCGTATCGCGCTGCGCACCTCCGCCTGCAGCTCGGCCGTACGGTCGCGCACCGTGTGAGCCACCTTGAGGGATGTGTCACCCGCTGGACAGCGGGTATACGGTTCAAGGGTTGATAGGTTGCCGAGGTGCCGAGGTGAGGTTACGGGTGCTTGCTACCGGTTGATTGTTATATATTGCACTTGGATGGATGGTTTTTGCTTGTGATGCTCGTTGTCGCGCGAATTGTTGTCAAAGTGTAACGCTGACACTTGTCACGAGGGTTTTCCCCGATTTTCCAGCCATGATATTTACTTATTGGCGGTTGTTTACGACGACGCACTACGAGTACACACTATGTATTATTGCTTACACTCGAGTTTGATACACAGTTTTCGTTCACACTATACGAGGTTGTTACAGAGCGTAACGACTCGACGACATTCACAGAAGAAACGATTTTCTCGTTACAACGCACTATATATATTTATATAACGGCCACTCACGTGTACACACGATCGTCAACCGTTTTCTCGTATTCGTCGCACTGATATAACGATTCAAATGCGAGCACTAGTATTTTACTATTCGACACTATTATTGGCCAGATGATTGGCTCGGAGCGCTGCCGCGGTCACGGGCGCACACGACCGGCGTCTCGCGTTGCGCTTGTGTTGTGCATGGGCACATGTGCGGCACTCGCACCGACACCGCGTGCAGACGCACTCCGAGAAAAATGCACGTGAGTGAGGTAGTAGTAATCACTTGTTTTTTGTTTTGTTTTTCTTTTTTTGTTATTGTTGTTGGATTGAAGTTTTGTATTGTAATAGCACTTTCTGAAAGAGAACGAGAAAACTGTCACTGTCACACGATGCACACGGTTTATACACACTTTGTCACAAATACGAACTTGACGAGAGCACTGAGTTTAATGAGGTGTTGCCGTTTTCTATTTGTTTGTTTGTTTGTTTATATTCTTGTGGTTCTGACGAATATGGAGATAGATAGCGTTGCACTGTTGTTTCGTTTTTTGTTACTTTTGTTTGTATACAAAGTAGATAAATATCTTTATCTATGGTGGATGTATATCGATAAATAAATATAGCTTATACACCGTTCATATAAATATTCTTAGATAGGCAAATATATATGTCGTGCTTTCCTTATAGGCTTGTATATACTCTTCTTTAAAATATATATATATTGTTTGTTTATAAATTTTATAATATCCTCTATGCGTAAAATATATACATACGAATATATATGTGTATGTGTGTGTGTGTGTGAGCTTACGATCTATGCCAAATCGACGATCATTACAGTAATAAAAGACACTTGCAGTGGCGTGCGACTCTTTCACTTTCCTATCAAAGCTAGATATTTTCACTTCTTCGATTCGATCTCTCTCACTCTCTCGCGCGGGTGAAACTCACTCCCGTCGACTCCTAGAAAACTCTCTTCTCCAATTGCTCCTCCACTCACTCTCGACTGCTAGCAAGCAAATCGGAGACACTTTTTCCTTCTTTCTTCTCCCAAGCAAATCCTCGTCACACGAAACAAAAGCCGATCAGAGCTTCGCCAAAATGCACGAGTACACCGCAAAACAATGAAAAAAGTCACTTGATGCATGTATGTATATATATGTATATAAAAAAAACAAGCACACCAAGATATTACACACGAGCAGAGCCAGAGCTGAGCAGCAGACGCGCGCCCGATGGAGAGAGATCGCCTCGCGCTACGGCGGCCGAGCGCTCTTTGGGGTTTCTCGCCGTCGAAAACACACGCGGCCTGTGCCGTGCTGTGTGCACATCAGGCGGCTCGCGGCAGCGGCGGGCGGCTTCGCAACGCGCAGTCGCCTTCTCTCCCTCTACGCGCGCGCGCGCGCGAGCCGGCTCGCTGCTGCTGCTGCACGTTGCGCGCGAGTCTGCTCCCCCCCCTCTACTCGGCGACGGCGATGATGGTCGTGCACTTGAAACACCGAGGTGCAGGCGTGTGTGTGGACTGCGCGCGGAGTCGGTGTGCAAGAGAGAGAGAGAGAGAGAGGGGAGTGGTAGACAGGAGAGAGACAGAGAGAGAAGAGCGTATAATCCTTATCTGCTTTTGGCCTCTCTTCCGGAGATTGCATAGGAACTCCTTTAGAGTGAGAAAGCTTTTTTGGGTGATTGTGGTGGGGGTTTTTATTTGGGGTGTGCTTTTTTAGGTTAGGAGGCAGAATGTTGATGTGGATAGCCGATGGGTGGATGGCGATTTTCAAGGATGAATGCGTATATCCATAGAACAAGATTATGACAATTAGAAAATTGTTCATTTTATACAGAGATAAAAACATTTAATACACTTTCGAAATTGAATAGAAATAGGTTTAGAAAATCAAAAGCAATAATATAGGTAATTCAAGTTAAACATTTTGATTTCGCGAGAAACTGATACATTTCCGGCTTGGTTTTAAATAAACATCCAATTTTGAGTTGTACCTAGTCTAGTTCTGAGGGTGCGAATTGACATGCAAGTATATTGATTCTATATAAATTACGTATTAAGTGTCGATTACGAGTCGCAAATCAAATTGAAAGGAAAGGATTTTTTAACTGACTGGTATGAATAATTTATTGCAAAATAGAAATAATAAAAAATTATACGAATATTTCAGATGATTTTATTAGAAATTAGCATCAGTTCTTTTATTTTTATTATATCTTCTTCATTTTCTTCTTTTAACTGGCTTTATCTTGCTGCTATAAAGTAGATATGACTTAAGCTATTACAAGGTAAAATTATAATATAGAGGTTATACATACCTACGATATTGAGTTAGCCTTTTTTATTTCTTACATTTGCAAAAGAATTTGGATCTAGATATAAGTAGTTCTTTGTAAATACTTGTTTTCAAATTCTTCATTTTAGCTGTATAAGAATTCGAAATTATCGTTTGTTAAATTGTATTTAAACTATTGATTGAATAAAAAATGTAACAATTTAACATTTGTAAAAAGTTACAAAATTAACATTGAACTATATTACTGCTCAAAATCATTTCGATTTCTGTTTAAAAAAAATTATTTTAAGATTTTTACAAATTTCACAAAACAATCTTGTAAAGTCGATTTCCCGACACTGTAAATCATAAGTGCAGTATCTGCGGTTGTACCGTTAATCAAAATTATAATAACTTGTCGTTCAAAGTGCTTTTAGTAATTTTACGGGTTTTTAATATTTTGGCCACCTATTGTATTTCAGTTATATTTTAACAAAAAGCAGTTTTTAATAATAATTTAAAATTTTTTAGCGATAAAATGAAAAGGCAATCATATATTAATGCTATCGTATTTATTGAGATAAATATATGTATTTGGAAACAACATGAAGAATCACATTGAAGAAAACGTCAGAAAAAAATGTGAGTATAACCTTTGATATAAATGCATTTTTATTAATGATAATGTTTATGATTGTCTGCGCTAATGTTACTCTTCAAACTTCTGATTACGTAGTATATTGACATTGACATTGAAGAAAACAGTTAATCATTTTGAAGATTAATTTGTCAATATTTAATTTGGATAAAATTAAATTGCAACAAAGTATTTCTCAAATAAGAATATATATTTCATTTCTGAATAATGTATATCAGTGTTGTTTTATCAAAAATCCACAATGCCGAAATGAATTTATTCAACACCATGTTTTAAAGAGAATTATTTAATTTATAAACAAAGTAGAAAAAAGTAATTGAGAATTAAAAATTAATTTATAGTTATGCCCTTTCTACGCCAGAGGATTATCATAGTCTTTGATTAACTTTTAACGCAGAATAATTATTATATCGACGATTTTATCGGAAAATAACCTATACTATTAAACGAAAGATATTTTTCTACATTTCTTAACATTAAATATATATATTTTGTTTATATCTTTTGGATATATGTTATTCGTTTAGAAAGTTAATCGGAGACGATAATAATTCTCTGGTGTAGAAAGGGCATTGCTTAAGACCAGTAGTTTATTTAACAATGGCTCAACTGTAGTTTTCTTATCAACTCCTTATTTGTCTGAGTGATCCTTTTTTGAATTTGGGATTCTTATCATCTTACCACCGTTTTAGTAGCATGAATAAATGTACACAGGGATAAAGCTAAATTTTGCAGGTCATTAAAAAACAACTTTAATACTCGTATGATAATAATAAATTCAAAAATAGCCATTATTTAGTTATACATAATCAAATGAATAATTTATTTGTTAGTGCAATAAAAGTAAAGATATATCATGAGTACAATAAAACACAGATGTAATAACCTCTTTTCAATTATAATTTTAAAGATCTGAACACAATAATTCGTTTACTGCCGTAATTTTAATACAAAAGAACTGCTTTAAAAAAATGTTAAATCACAATATATATATATATATATATATATATATATATATATATATATATATATATATATATATATATATAGCATTTAAAAAGATATGTAATAACGATTCGATTCCGACTATACACTTTTATCATTTTTTCTTTGTAATAAATAAATATTTCTTAAAACACGATTCTGTAATCTGTAGTCATAGCAGGAATCTTCAGTTAATTTTCTAAGAGGCTTTATTACTAACTGTACGTGGAAAATGAGTTGAATAATATTGAACTATTTAATTAATTATATTTGTATCGTTTTAAACCCATTTCCCTCCTATAGTTTAATAATGAATAAAAAAACTTCTTCAAAATTTAACTGAAGTTCCTGATAATGAACACGATGGGCATACAGAAGCGCTCTTTCCAAATATTTATTTATTACAGAGAAAACATTATAAAAGTAAATAGTTGTTAAGGTAGAAATTCAAACGGTATTTACATGCCCTTAAAATTCACATATAAAATCTTCTATTATTCCTCTACAATTTTCATATCATTCTTCAACCAACACCCAGAATTCCAATTTTCCAACAGCCGCAGAAAGAGTCACCTAGTGACTGAGACAGCAGTTCTGCACGAGAGCCACGTATAGAGATATAGAGCTCCCCTATATGTATTTCCCTCGCGATGTGCACACCGTCACGTCGCGTCGGAGTGTTCGAGTTCGAGTTCGACCGATAATACGTGTGTGCGTGTCTTCTCTCCTTCTCGTCGCTACTTATATATATATATATATATATATATATATATATATATATATATATATATATATATATATATATATATATATATATATTATGTATATATATGCGCCGCGCCACCATAAGTCGTCAACGGCAACTCACGTGAATGCGAAAAAGCTTATAGCTTCCCAAAGTCTTCCTTATGCATGCTATCTGCTTCTCCGTCGGCCTTTCTCTTCGATTTCTTTACTTCCCCGTGTTTTTCTCTTAGGCGGGCTTCGCTTACATTTACTTTTTTCTTGTACTGTGTTATAGAGATGTCTGGGTGTTCATCGGAATATTTTGCTGAGGTGTATTGGGTTATTTTTAGATATCTACGCGATTTATAAGATATTTTTAGAAATGATGAATTTTATTTGGAAGAGATAGCAATTTATTTTAAATTAATAAATTCACTGTAGAGAAAGTATTTATTAAAATATAAACTAATATGCATATAAGAAAGAGAAAATTTGTAGCCAATAAAAAATTGATAAATAAGTTTAAGAACATACTATATTCGGAATACATTTTATACAATACTTTTTTTTATTTATCTAATTTTAATATTCTGCAATTTTTTGTTATTTAACTATTTTAAGTTATGGATCTTCTGATTTCTGCAAATCTTCTAATTGAAAACGCTTATTCTAATATTTGATAATCATGAAATAGTCTTTAATTCTAAACATTTATCATAACCCATTATACAACTACATTTCATAAGCACAATTCCGGCTTTATGTTTTGTATGCTCCATAATTTCAAACGACTACATAACTTTTCATGCCATTATTTTAAACAATTCCAACTATTATGTATACAGATAATACGGCGCTTATGTAAGTTCAAGTGCACAGTATACTCGCTATATACACGCGAACGCATCTCACCGCATTCAAGTTCACCAACACCTTCGCAGCACGGCATTTAAAAACCAAGGAAAAATCGAACGTTCAGCATGAAAACGGAAAATCGGCACGTGCAGTAGAACGGCGACGAGGTTTCGCACCGCGCGCACGAGTGGCTCGATCCCGAGGCGACCGCGACTCTGCGTCGCGAAAGTGAGAGTCGGCACGCGCAGTCGCAGTCGCTCGCGTTCGTGAACTTGCGAGCTGGTTGTGCACCGAGAGAGAGAGAGAGAGAGAGAGGAGAGAAATTGTGCAGCTTGTAGGCGACGCTCGATGCGACTGTTAAGTTTCTGTTATAGTTGGAAATTCGCGCTACCGTTCTAGTTCAACGAAGTGGTTGATTGAATATTCCATTAGTGTGGATTTTAATTTGAGGGAAATTACTTTTTACAACTTATTTTTTACCGTGAAGGATTGCCATGGCTTCGTGGAATAATGCCCTAAGACCATTATTTATAAATTAAGTTTATATCAAATTGTTTGGGTTAAAATATGTCTCTTCCATATAAAACTAGCAAAGGACTTTCATACAACAATAGCTAAAGACTTTTATACAAAAATAGCAAACGACTTTCATATAAAAATAGCAAAATAATAGAGTATATAAACTTAAGTCCATTTGTTTAAAACTTGTGCTTGTTCAAATTACTACATTAGAAATTCAATTAAAATGATAATTGTTAAATTTGATAATTGTTAACATAAAATTGGCTTAAAAGTAATGTAATGTCGCTTAAATATTTGTTTATTTATAAATTAAATCTATAGATTATTTTATTGCTGGAAAAAATGAAGTCCCTTTGCGTATACAACCTATACCTAAAGAGCTGTAGTGATAATTTCAAAGCGACTAAAACATGATAAAAAAGTATAATTTTTTAATATTTTGTTCATACTATTTACATGCTAATATTAACACCACACCGTCGTAATGTGCATGTTTGTAACTTTTTCCGAAAAAACAGCTTCAATCTACATTGGTTCATACATGCGCTCGTTTTTTCCAATAAAGAGCATACATTTTCTAACTCTGATACAGTGCTTTATTATATTTAAAGCATTATTCTATTCAACAATTAAATACCTTTAATTTGACTTTTCTGTCTCCTATGATTGAACGATAGCATTTTAGTATATACATCAAAATGTCCATTCATATACAATATACACATGCTACATTTTTTCTTTAGAATTGACACTTAATTCTTAAAACCACATTCTATTATCAAATAACATGCTTTATTCAATTTTATTCTATATATTGATTTCGCAAAACATTAATTTCCTTGTCCAATTACGCGATCACACATTGGCAAATTACTTATAAATTAAGCTAAGCCCACCGTAATTACATTATCATTCCCATCGTCCAAAATCCCCTCCCAACTCAAATAGCAGCATATTTCGACTCGTCCAATTAATCATCCTGCTCGCTATTTTGATGGATCGCAGCGCCTGCGCGCGCGCGCGCTCCACACGAGCCTTATAATACACCTCGTTAAAAAATGCCACAGCGATTCAAGTTCACGACCGTCCTCGGCTACATAACGTCACTCCATTATGTCACGACGACGGACTCCTTCCTTCCTATACACGACAATAAACAATACGCGAGTGTGATCACCCTTGCGTCAAAACCACGAGAGCCGCGAGTGCCTGCGTGACGGGTGCAATAGTCTGTAGGTAGCTGCCTCTCTCCGCGCTGAACGATGATGGCATTCGCATGTATACATATATGTGCAGGAGGTTTTTGTATATTACAAAGAGAGAAAAGAGCTGCGAGCTGCCACCGCAGTCACACACGTATTACTCATCGCGTGTTAGTAGGTACGGACTGGTGTAAAACGCGCGGGGATGAGCGCTAATGTGCGTGCATTACTAGCTGGATGCGAGGAATGGCTTGTATTTCTTGTATCCCTTTTTCTCGCATTGCCTTTTACGATGGCGCGTCGTTGTGAGTGCACGTATATGCAGGCGATGCACTCGTGCGTGCTAATAGACAATTTTACTATTCAGTGAAAGTTAGAGTTTAATGGTTTTATTTTTTATTCGTTTTATTGGCAATTAATAATGTATGTAATGACGTGTTTTACAAGTGACACTTGATTGCCCTTCATAACTAAATTTTCTGTTTGCTATATATAGAATGTTCATTTAGACATTTAGATCACTACTGTTTATTTATGGGCATTTTATATTAAGTTGCAGGTATTATCTTTCCTTGACTGTGGTTAATCAAGTGCATGATTTCAACATAAGTTCAATAACTCTTATGAGCACGTTTTATTATTGAATTAAGCAAATAAGGAAAAAATGTAAGAATAACTTTGCTTAGCCCACAAGGAGAGTGTCAGACCTTCGGGTCACGGTTTTTTTATGAAACTTTGGGGATTGTTTTCTGGCACCGAAAAATGAAGCCCAGTACCCGTAGTTTTATCGAATGGGGCCCTGTATAACAGATACAGCGAATTTTAGTAACATTATTAGTATATCTATATATACAAGATTTTTAACATTGGGCATATGGATAATCATGCTGTATCTCAGGTTCTAGGGCCTATTAGATTAATCTACGGGTGTTGGGTTTCATTTTCAGATGCCAGAAAACTATTTTCACAGTTTCAGACAAATTCGTTTCTAGAAAGTATGACACTCTCCTTGTAAGTATAATGGCCAAAGAAAATTGATTAATATTTTATTACACTCCAAAATCGATTTATCGATTTTTTGTATAATTGCATCAAAAGCAAATATTTTGTATTCAGAATGATCTATTTATCTATCTTATATGTGTGCTTATCTACGAAAATGAAAGTTTATTACGTATTTGCCAAATAATCTTATTATAATCTAGATTTCAATTAACAGGCTATGTTTATTTAATTCTAATTTTTTTATGTTATAAAAAACTGTAAAACTTATAATAATCGCATACTGCAAGTGATTCATTCCTAATTTAGCCTCAAGTTGTAAGATCCTTGAATATTCATAAACAATTGTTATGCCTTAAAAAAATCTTATAAGTACGTTCTACTACTATTAATCATAAGTTTAGACATCACTTTGACACTTTGACCACATAAAAATGCTCCTCTTTTGTAGAAGTAATGTTTAAAAATGTAATTTTCTTTATAAAAGTGCGCAAGTTCATATCTTTTCTTTTTAATATACTCCGTGGCAATAAGTACTTCCTTGAGATATATCTTGAAAGCTTTAGTAATTACTAAAACAAAGCAAAAGTTTATTGCATCATAAAATAATTTACGCTGTTTATATGCCATACAAAAAAAATAGGTACTCAAAATTTTAAAATTGCAACGAACTTTACATAAAATTTACGCGTTTTCAGAAAATCACCCATAAGGGTAATTGCATCGGTAAAGTACCACTAAAAACCAGTGAATGAATACGACTCGTTGTTTAAAAATAAACATTTAAGGCATCTAAATAATCAATTCCGACGCTGTTTTCTTGTCTTACTGGGTGTGCTGAATTTCCTTTACGTTATTTATTACAACTAGGTACAGCACAAGTTTGTTTTTAATATTTTACGAAGTATTGTGGTTATTCACCGGTTGTCTTATTTTATACGAAATGTGAACAATTACTTAATAAACTAAAATACCACGATTCATTATACCAACTCAATAAAAATGTCGCACCACTGCCGCCATTCGCCAAGTCACCTCTGCCATGGCTGCGTAAAGGTGCGCATAAATGCAGCGACACGCTTCATTCTCGTTCTCTAAACTCCCCAGCAGCAGCAGTGGAGCAACGCCATATGTGCGTGCGGCAGCTCGCGTTTTGAACGGTGGGGCGCTTGCTGCTCCAGAGCTGGCTCCATTGTTTTCAAGGTGACGGCCGGATTAGATCTGGTAATTCTGCGATTTCGAGAGAAAACCCTCGGTGAGCATCAGCGACGATTACGAGCCGCAGTCCTTTGAATCGCGATCATCGCGGCGTATTAAATATTTAAATTTTATAGTCGGCAGTGAGCTTAGAACTGCGATGTGTCTGCAGCGGTTGCGAATGAATGCAAATTTATACAGGCGTGGATCATAAATTTGTGTAAAATTTTTTTTAAGAATAAAATGCTATATATGAGTAAAGTAAAAGACATTTTTTAAACAAATTATTTATGGAATAACTGGTATGTAAATATTCAATCAGTTTTTATTTAACTTTGGTATAGTGTAAATAATTTAACGTTTGATTAAAATCTCTATTTCTCTGTTAGACACGCATAATGAGCTTTTGAAAATAAGATTCAGTAAACAATTTTTTATTTATATATTTACATTGAACGGTTATGAGAAATGTTTATTGTAGAAATAATTATTGTTTACAAGTGTATTAATATTAGACTCTATTAAAATAAAATAAATTGATTATTAATTGGTTAGTTAACCCTCTAATTCTCATTGTAACATCCATAGCTACCATCCAAATCAATAGCTAAGTTTATTAGGTTATTTTTTCTTGAAAATGAACGTTGCAAATAAACTA
Source organism: Gastracanthus pulcherrimus (assembly GCA_949152435.1). Lineage (NCBI taxonomy): Eukaryota > Metazoa > Arthropoda > Insecta > Hymenoptera > Pteromalidae > Gastracanthus > Gastracanthus pulcherrimus. The sequence goes on along the minus strand of OX424574.1, from coordinate 23,524,992 downwards.
CAATAGGTACAAGAGGGTTAAATATAAACAAAATTTGATTGTCTTTTGTAAAATTCATAATGGCGATGCCGAAACAGCATAGAAATGCGCGTAGCGCTGCATATTTGTCCATAAAAGTGCCATAAAACATATTTTGTTCAAATTCTTATATGACAAGTTATATACATAAGAACAACTCTTTACCAGGTTATGATTAATGAATAACTTTGGGTACTAGAAGATTAATATTATTAACATTATTTGATATGAAATTTGTATTTCGTTAAAAATGTTAATTTAAATAGTTGCTACTATAATTGCACCTAAAAAAGATACTCGATAGATCAATTTTTTTACTTTCAAAGTATCATCTTACCCGATGCCCTACATAATTCGATATTCCCAAGTACTTCACAAGCACTCGAATAAAACCCCGCAGCGGCGTATCTCCTCGCGTATAATAGCGCTTCTCTCGCTCGGCAAATCGAGGCGGCGAAGCTTTTGTTTTCCGCCGCGCGACGACCCCCCTTGCATCGCGATAAAAATTAAAGAACGCATAATAACTCGGGCCTCTCGCGGGCGCGCTCGGGCTCTAATTACTCGGGCGCGTTATGCATGCGGCGCGCGGCGCACGGCCGATGCGTCACGCGTGCATGCAGTGCAGTGGGTGACTGCACTGTACGCTGGGCTCGCTGCAATGGGGAGAGTGAAAGACCGGCGCCGTTGGCCGTTGCTCCTTTCACTTTTGCGTTGTATGAAGCTTATAGCGTTTCAAAGTTTTGCGGGACTGGATTCGATTGTTGGATTTGCATCGATTAGAAGTCTTATTTGTGGTTAGTAATGGATACTTGTAATAGTGTATAAAAAGAGTTTTATTGCAATAATATTCGAATGAAACGGTTTGTCAATAATACAATATAATTATACTTAAATATAAGTTTGAGCAGTCATGAAAGGAATATAAAAGGAAAATGTATAAGGTGATTAAGTATTTTTAAAATTAATTTTATTGCTCAGTATCATACATTTTATCAAAATTTAGGCATTATGATGAGCAACACGTCAAAAGGCAAGAACATATGAAGATAGATTAGTGCAATAGGATAAATATAATTTATCCCCAATAAAGATATAATTAATTTGTATTTAAATAATATTTCGCAACACATCTAATATATTGTACTTATATTATTTAATATTATTTAATAATAAGAGATGAAAAGAGTAGCAATATAGTCATCAAAGCGTTGTCAAACTATTGAACATCTTATTACTTCACGCACTCATTAAACAATAGTAAACATAAACACAGATCAACGAAGAACAAGAATGCGAATGCCAAGTATATCAATAATATACAAGATTAAAAGTGCCTAGTTAAACTAAATTTTGTCGGTGTACCATTTGAAACAAGTAATAAAACAATTAATATGAAATATCGATCTTGAGGACAGTTGGCTATTCTCATAAAATATGCACATCGTTCACCAATACATTATCCACTGTCAATATAATAATTTCTCATCTCTTCCACCACAAATAGAATCCCGTATAATTACTTCTCTAATTCATTCTTCCTAAGCAAACAGTCCAACAGACTAATCCACCAGCGCTTACACCAGCATCAAACGACATCACCTCCTCCAAACTCGTAATCACAAACTCAAACATCAAACCCCCTCAATCCCCAATCTCCACGACCCACAATTGGGTCCTCTCTCTACTACCCATATATACACCCATTACCACAGGGCCCCAGGCCTCCTCTCAACCAGCCCTGCAGTGCATATATATATATATATATATATATATATACTGCAGATCTCTCTCTCTCTCTCTCTCTCTCTCTCTCTCTCTCTCTCTCTCTCTCTCTCTCACTATACACCCAAGCCGGCCGGCTTGCAGCAGTGCGCAGTCGCGGTTGCGCTATCACGTGGCCTTGTCCTTGAATGCGGCCCGTGAACCCGCCGCGCGCGCTCGCCGCTTTTATCGATCAGCCCCCGCATGCGTCCCGCGCGCTCGGCCTGCCTGCCTATACATATATTCATCCGAGCGAGCTCCGTAGCTCTCCTGTGTCGATGCATGTGCTCGCCGTGCTCAGCGACACACAATGACCGCGAGGCGTGCACGCGCGGTGCAGTGCCGCCGGCATGCGCGATCGACGAGTATAATAAAGCGGCGGTGTTGAGAGAGGGGGAGAGGGGTAGTAGGGTACTGGGAGTGCGGTTGGCTCGAGGAGGGAGGTTTCAGAGAGGTGAGATGAAGTTGGGGATGCGAATTTTTATGGTCGGTTGCTGAGTGTCGGTAATAGATAATGCGTGGTATGAAGCGTGTGTATTGTGCTGGGAAATGGGGAATTATTATATGTCTGTATACAGCAGGAAAAAGAGCGTACTTGATACGAAATGGAGTAAAACGTTTTTTAACGAAAGGTGTGATGTCGTATCATGCCTGTATCGATGCTCCTTTCGAACACTGGAATGTCGATGACTCGTCGAAAAATACTAGTTCTATTCAAAAGCTTTCATAAAACTAGCATTTTTTTAGATTTTTTGGTGTAGACTGATATTTTTTGAGCGAAAAGAATTATACAATAATCAATACGTACGAGGAAAAATTAGTTATTATTATAACTAATGTTTATTATAAATATACGTTTGCAGATATCCAATTAGCTTCTTTCCTGGCATACATTCATTGCTTTATAATTTATATTTTGTTGACGTCTTTTACATACATATGCAACATCATCATTTTTGTTCAAATATTTTTGTTCAAACATTTTTGTTTGTCAAAATTATAATAACAAATCCAAAATATATGCATGTTTGTTTGACCGATCAATATGGAATTGAATAAACTGTCTGTAATTAAAAGCCCATGAATTTTTTATGAAGATTGCCAATGTTATTACTAGATCTTAACGAACTGCAGTCAAAATTTCTTTCTTTGAAGCTAATTTAACACGGTTGAAGTTAGTTAACTGTTAGTGGTTAAGTGCGTGGCATAGAGAAAAAAGAATTTGTAAATTTAGATAAAACTGTTTTGTAAATATTTGACTTTCATCCTTTTACAAAGAAAAAATTAACTAGTCTTGCTTGATATACATGTTATTTAAAGATGCAACTTATCCTTGTCTTGTAATATTCATATGATTGTAATGAAGAATTTTAAATAACACAATTTAAAGTATTAAAGATAACGTAACTAATCAGTATTACTTAAATATAATAAACAATTTTTACGACAGACCGCCTTTTAAATTTTAAAATTATATGAGATAACTTATAGCTTAGAGTTCCTCTTAGAGTTGAAGTACTTTTTTGAACGGGTTCTTTTGAGATCCTTGCCAATGTATCGCAAACTTGCCACAACTTTTTCAGAACTAAATGAAATATTAACATAGAAAAAATGAGATAACTTCTTAGATGTACTATACAATTAACTTATTCTTACTGAAAGAATTAAAATTAAAATATAATTATTAAGCGGCAATTCTCTACTATACTTTTAATACCAATATAATAGACTTCCAACATTTATGTTAATGATGCAAATGCGCCACTAACTCTTTCTCAATCCACCCAAAAGCGTACACAGCACTCTTGCCTCTCCTCAATCGTTACACAAAAAGCCTTACATAAAACGCACCCAAACAGCCCATTTGAAGGATCCGCGCCCGGCCGAAAATACACCCGAAAAGAACGTCGAGTTAAAAATACTCTATACCTACATCCTGTTTACACGCACGCACGCACGGCTAAACATGCGTGTATCCCGGCGTCAAAACGCGAGTCTCGCCTATATCCAACAGCAGTAGCTCCAGTGTAGTAGTAATGGCACGCAATAGGAGACGCGCCGCCGCCTCTCCCCCCCTAGTAGCTATACAGGCACCCTCCATCTAGAAGTATTAGATTCGAAACGGGTGTTCTAGGTCGAGTAGAACGGAGGTCAAGGCCTCGCACGTATATATATACACACACACACAGACACATACGCATACGCATTGCTCTCTATTTAGGGGAATGGGGAGAGAGAGAAGCTAGACGCAACCCTCGCTCTCGCCCTTATATGTATAATACGCTTAGACGTACAGAGAGAAAGAGAGAGAGAGATGAGAACAAGTCGGTCTCCCGTGTACACCATTAATACAGCGAAAGAAATGAGGGAGAGAGAGCCAGCTTCCGAATCGATATGTAGGCCGAGTCATCCTACGCCCTTTTATTTTCTCTCTATAGCTCGCTGACTTTTGTCGTGCGCGCGCGCGCACGGGTGATGCTGTGCGTGTGGGAGTGTGGGTAAGAGTACGGGCTTTGGGAAAAATGCTGGTGACGAAGGTTTTCTTTCTTTCTGTGCTCTCGTGCTGTGTGCGCCCCTTTTGCCGTCTAACCTTGAATTATTAGTGCGAGCTTTTATTTGTCGATGGTGGTGGTGGTGTTGCGCCTTATATTGCGTTTGATCGCGATTGGAAGAATTTCTGGTTGCTCGATGTTCCGAAATACGCTGAAAAAGAGATAGGTTTATTAGTGATAGGAATAAATTGTAGTATAATGTTATAGTTATGTATCGAAGTGAAAATAAATCCATTTTAAAGATTTTTCTCATAGTGATTTAAAAATGCATGATATACTCGTATATGAAAGAATAATTTGATCAATTTAAAAATAGTAATAGATTAATTCTGTGGTGAATTATTAATAGCAATTATAAAATCAACCCATATAAATAATTTACGATTATAGAGCGTCCTATTTCAATGTATCACCTCTTGTATAACTTTGCCTGGATGATGCCTAACATAAATAAGAAGTTTGTAGAGTTTGAAGAAGAAAGTATTATGGTGATCTCGACCTTGACCTATATGACCTCTATCAAGGTTAATTTAAAGGACAACTTCAATTTTGTTACACGCAACTCATGACCACATAATTATTTTAATGTAAAATTTTCTCCTTCATAGATTGGTGGGGTAAAAAGTAGGCATTAGCCTATTACAATTTGAATTATCACTATGGGAGTTCGAGTCAAATTCACTTTAACACTTCAAAGCCCTCCAACATCTTTACGACATTGCTCTCAGATCTCACTAGAAAAAGATACAAAAAATGATACATTAAATCCAAGACACCCTGTAGATAAACATTATTTATTTTGGTAACATTTTAATTAGGTAATAAAACTATATCTATCAATTTTTTTCGATACAAATGAAAATATAAATACTCAATCCTCAAAATAATCCAAACTATCGCATTTCCAATTCCTACCGATCTCGCGATAGCACGGAAAGCAAGAGATCTGCCGTCTCACGTCTCTCGAGCACTTGGACGCAAAATCCACCGAGAAAATCCTCGCGGTCGTCCATCAGGACGATGCTCAGCATCATCACGCGGTCACGCGGTAACGCTCGCGCTTATTGTACTGCACCAGAGCGGATTTAGATCTAAATAGACGAGATAGCGCTAGGTCGACTCTCATCGAGAGAAAACCGGTCCGGCAGATAAGTTGCACGCTGCACGATCTCGCTCACGCTCACTGTCTGGCGTTATTACTCGGCGCATATACTCGTGTTGTGTTAGGTTAGGGTTCGGGGGACTCGCGCGCATTATGCATACAGCACGCGTCAGTTAGATCAAGCGGACGCGCGACGGCAAATAGTATATGTGCGGAGTCTGATCTCGTTGAGGAGAGAATGGAAGGAATAGAGATGGAGCTGAGATAATGCATTGGGGTCTGGAGAGGGATTGTTCGTGCTTAGTGTTTGCTAGGCCATTAGTCGGTTCTTCTATTGTGGAGTTTTAGAATTTAGAGCATTTAATACAATTTTGGAATGGTGGGGATAGCGAGTAATAAAATGGAACAACATAAATAAGGTTATTTATTGGTTTTATATTATGATTAATTAATTTAGAAAATGTAGAATCTTATGTGATTTGTGGTCTTCATGACCTAATTAATGCTTTTTTATAAAAAACTACAGGAATCTTAAAAAATGAAGTTACCGAAAAATTAAAAAACAAGATTTTAGCAGTAGTTGAATTAATTTGTTGAATCAATATCAATGAAATTAATTTCAATTTACGTGAATTCAGCGAATTCACATAATAAAATCACTGTGTAAAAATTGATACATCAAAGTCTCGCGGAAGAAACCTGTAAAATTTCTAATGAAACAGATGAAATTGTGATTAATATAGGGTGAACGTACTGGTTTTGGTCACTGTACCATTTCCGGACATAATTGACTAATAACGTCCCTGGTAGAAAGTTAGCTAGAATGGCTGGTTAGCTTATTAATTATTATCCAGATTATTAAGCTATTAATAAGTCAAATTATAGCTAATATCTGGCTAGAATCTGCTTAAGATTATGCTTTAAGTAAGAACGTATTTTGTTTGCAAATCTAACCTATCTATATTTCGTTTTGAAAAGTTATTAGTTTTTAAAAATATACATTATTATATTTTATTGAATGTTCAATATAGTATGCCGCCAAAATAAATAATTTTATCAACAAATAACAACTTACGAGATTATAGAAATATGTATATGCAATACTAAATGTATTTGATAACTAATAATTTCCTTTCCGAAAATTAGTCAATCATAACTTAGTCAAAAAAAATTTTGTGATTGATGTCGAAAATAAAATTTTGTGATAAAACTTCATTGTAAAACTACAAATATTTGTTTACCAATTCTCCAAATTTCGTCATAACTTACATCATTCTGTTTTTATTGTTATTTCTTAAATAACAATAATTATATGACTAAATGCATTCTAATATTTATAACATAAATTTCTTTAATAAAGACACTTAAATTTTACTCGGGGCTTTGGTACTTTTTGTGTTAGATTTCTACCAGGGGTACAATAAATGGAAAGTTAGAAATTTTAAAAAGTTAAAAAATCACGAAAAATATGCGTTTTACCTGCTGTGCTCAGAAGTAAGATGATAGATTTGGCTCACTCTAAATTCCTTGGAATCGAATTCGAATGCAAGAGACATGTCAACTATAATTTTTACTCCTTTGGATTCAATCCTAAGTTTAATTAAATTTAAAATTGAATCGATATGAGTGAAAGTGAGAGTTAACTTATAATACATCGGATTTAAATTTGAATTTAAGGCATTTAGAGCCTATCTAGCCACCATATCTAAAGATTTGATACTCATCGTCATGTTAAATATTGCTCGAAGAAAGGGAAAATTGATTACTGTCCATCAGTGTGATCAAGAAGTTAATAGTAATCGTACGATGCCTGCACCTTCTTGAAACCACCGGATTTTTAATGAACGACAAAGACTTTCCATGCCATTCAGTTCACGAAGATAATAAAGTTTTACACTTTACTTAAATTGTACACTAACTACTAGATTTAAATTATTATTGATTAATTAATAACAATTAATATTCAGGCTTTACAGACTTTAAGGAATCTTGCTCACTTGATTTTCTTGCAGAGTTTTAATTTAATTATATTCTTTTTTTTAATATCAAATAATTTATACTTCAAGCTGAACTCTGCGCAAAACAGACTCCGTGTCTCCACAACAATCTATTTCCAAGTCCGCATACTTACTTCTACCATGTATATCTGCACAACGCATAAAAGCGAGCTCAAAGAGACTGGAATGAGTGGCAATATGTCGCGCGCTCGCGCGCGAATGAGAAAAAAGATGAACCGCATGCATATACACGATGCCACAGTAGTAGCAACACACCAGTCTCGCACAAAAGAGCGAGTGAGAGTACGGTAAAAAAAGAGCATCGCGATGATACGCGTGTATTATACGTCTGGCAGGCACTGCACGAAGACGGCAGCGCAACGATAGAATCCATCTCTGCAGCGCTGCAGCCGAGCGTTGAAAGTGAAGAGGAACGAGGAAAAGTAATATGGATATGTAGATATGGTATGTATATGCAAGCGCGCGATGCGTATATAGACGAGGAGCGCAACGCCGGAGTCGGTTTACACTTCTCTCAGAGGTGGTCGTCGTCGTTGTGGCCTCTTCTCTGTTCTCCTTGCGAGTGTATAAGTATATATACACTTTTGCCTTCGGTCGCGCCTGCATTTGCGTGTTCACACTTCTGATTCTCACCCGGACAACTCGATGCCGATAGGAGACAAAAGTGAAGCGTGCTTTCATGTATTCATTTCTCATGTAGAAAATATTAATATTTTTTTCAGACGGTTATTATTATTATTCAAAGGAATTAGTATTATATATTATTACAGTGGCCAGCCATTAATGGTTAGCAGTGATAATGATTAATAGACCGCAGCTCCTATATCCGCTGTGATCATGTTCGCATCATCACTGTAGCCACCATTCATGGTTGATGGAGCTATGTAGTCCATAGCCTTGTTCACACCATCACGCCATTTCTCTCTATTCTTTGCAAGGTTAATCCAGTTTTCTTCATAATATCTTATTTCTCGCAAGTCGGCCCTGACATTGTCTTCCCACCTTCGTCTTGGTCTACCCGCAGGCCTTGTGCCTTCTGGTTTTCCTACTAGTACTCTAAGTGCTGTCCTATCATTTTCCATCCTCGCTACATGCCCGGCCCATCCCAGTCTTCGAGATTTTATAACTCTAGTAATATCCGCTTTTCCGTTGAATAATCAACAATAATTAAGTTTTACAATAAATTAATTTATTGTTTTCTTATACATGTTAATTACCTCTTCACGTTTTTTATATAAATTATGTAATATATATTACTAGGATAAACTTTGGGCACTAAAACTGCATAGCAAGCCCGATTTATAAATTTTTCAAATTTGAAATTCACACGACTTATCCTACCATTTAATCAAACTATGTTTAAAGTAGATCATAAGATTGTGGGAAGTTTCTTTTTAAGAAGATAAGAGATTTAAATGAAAATGATGAGTATTTTTAATTTTTTAATTCACAAGTATTTACTAAAAGGAACTAATAAAAAGATTATTATAATTAAATGAATTAATTAATCATAGAATAAATTTAATTTATATTCTTGCTCAGTATAATATTCTTTGTATCAGGTATTGTCTCTTACGTTACGCGGTAAAATGTCTTTTTGAATGTATATAAAGCATGAGAGTAACTTTTAAGGAAGAAAAGTAATATTTATTAGAGAATGTTTAACAAATTAAGTTTTAGTTTATTTGCATCTATATAGTCTTCTTAAAAATAATCTCGAAAATAATTGATTTTTACACTTTATGAAGATTACTAGATTTCAGATTTTTCTGAAAATACGAAAGGAGATTATAGGGCAATAAAACAAAAGAAATAACAAAAATAGAAGGGGACGGAGGAAAGAATAGTAAACTGAAAAAGGGGAGAATTAATAAAGCTAAAAAATATGGATGTCCTTGTCAGATTGTAAAGAATTGCAAAGTGCGGATTATCTTTTTGTAAATACAAATATTGGAAAATGAAGGAAAAGAGGAGGACGAAGTAAATTACATAATAAAAAGGGGCGGAAGGCGGAATACATAATTTTAAAAAGAGAAGAAGTTAAAAAGTTTAAAGGAAGTAAACGCTTGTGTAAAACTGCGAAGTATAAAGATAAAGGGAAATCTTGATATTATGCAGGATAATTTTCATATCGCATTACTTGTCATTATAATATGTTTATTGTCGGTATATGGGTTTATATACATTTGAAATATTTAATATACAATAAAATTCTACAGAAAAATACACATCGCAAAAAAAATCTAGCTAAGGTATCATTCTTCTAACTTATTATCGTATTTACCACGAAATAGACAAACAAGTATATAGTTCGCATGCATAAATCAAAAAAATACATATTAATACACAAGTCAAAACATGTTAAAAATGCATCATTCTCGTAACATTATCCTTACATTTTCCATAAAAATGTATTTTCCATACATAAAATGTACCTTCATAAATCAAGACTAAAACATAAAAATGAAGTTACAAAACATCCTTCCTCGTCTCAAGCAATCCCCATCCACTAGAATCAATGCAACCCAATTTCACCTAAAACAAACTACAAATCATCATTAACACTACCTATACATCTCTCGCTCTCTCAGAGCAACCCGAGCGCGAGATCTCTCTCCTGCCACTACATAGCAATACCTACACACACACAAGAGAGCGAGCGCGCGCATCTCGAAAACGAGGCGACTGGTTCAAGTTCACGCGAGCCGGGGGCTCCATCAGGGCCGGAGCTCTGCTCGCGGGCTCAAGGCCGCGCCACTTGCACACCGCCACCGCGAGAGAAAGCCTTCCTCGTTCGCGGCTCGCTGTATATATCCTATATTACCCCAGACGCGGACAGAAGCCGATGCCGAGGCTGATGCTGGCTACTGCCGCATCGCTGACTCGGAATGCCTCAAGCTGAAGCCGATGCATACGAGCTATTGTACGCGGAGCTGGGGGAATTAATGTGGAAAGTCGAAAGGGAGAAGCTGGAAATTGATTTTCGGTTCGATTGGGGGGTGGGGGAGGGGGTGGCTCGAGCGAGGATGACCGAGAAGCTGAGCAAGAGTGGGCGAGTCCGGGGAGAGAGAGAGAGAGGTTTGCTCTGATGCTATGACCTTGGTGGTGATTCAACGGTGCTTAATTATTCGGATCTGGCGGAAATGAGAAATTCGAGGCGATGTTGTGTGTGCCGGGGGTCTACTGGATTTTTATTGTGCAATGCGGTGAATCTTTTTGCGAGGTGTCGTTGTGTAATGTCGACGAGGGCAGATTAGTGTGTTCTTGTTATAAGTTTAGATTTGATATGAATGAAAAGGTTAACATTATTATTAAACGTAATGTATAATCGTTACGGTATGATAGAATAGAGTGTAATCTCGTTTCAAGGTCTGCATTGAAAACATAACACTTTTATTAAAAGTTAATTGAATTGCTAACTGAATCCTTGAATGTTTAGCTGTATTCAAAGGCTTATATAATATAATTAATATAATGAAAAACTCATGAAAAATGTGAATTTTTTTTAATAGATATCCTCAATTGTTGTCCTTCAAAGTTGTTAAAATACAAGTAACAGAAACTCTGATAATAAATTTGCTAATTAATCAAAAAGTGTATAGTTAATTCTTTTAAATTACTCGAGCAATTATAATGCTTTATACTATTCCATAGATATCTTTTTTTTCGCGTTACGTGTCAAATTTTCTATAAATCGGGCTATGAGATGAACGGATGTAATTTTGCCACTCTTATCGATGCCCTTGGCCCTCCGTAGACTAGTGCGTAATTTCGGGATTTCGTTCGATAATCGTAAAGTTATTTACTTTGCTATCTTATGCATTTTTATTTCATTTGTGTAAGTTAATTTAATTTACTTTAATTTATTTTACATTATATAGACATCTATTGTTTAATCTTGAAATCATTGTTACTCATTTTAGTGAATACCTATTTCAACATAGATATATAATTTGAATCAATTGTATCATTTATCAGATAAATTGATTAATTCGAACCGATATTTTTTAATAATATCCTGTTTAAGTTTTCTACAAAACTCAAATATATATAAAACTCAAATAATAAAAAAACAAAAAAAGAAAATACTTTCTCTTCACTCACTACAACGCAATCCACAATCCACACCAATAAAACGCGATCCCCGGAAATGCAATCCATCAATCACCCAATAAATACCCACTGACTGGACCCCCACAAGCACCACCACCAGCACCTCAACCTCGACCTCAACTCGTTATACACCCATATGAATCATCATCGTCACTTATAAACACACCATTTTACGTAAGAAGAAGACGAGATTCCGAATAAGCGGAGCATGCACGCGGCGCGCGCAATTGACGGATCGTACCGATCTAAATTGGTGAGCCGAGCGAGAGAAAAAAGGCGCGCGTCATGCGGGCGAGAGTTTATGTAGCGCGAGTCGAGCCTCCTCCGCGGGGACGCGACCTTAAACTTGGACCGATTCGGGGCCGCGGAGAGCTGCCGCTTTCGAGGCCGAGGCATGGCCACATATAAGCGCGAGAGCGAGAGTCGCGAGGTTCGACGGCCGAGTTCAAGGTCGGCGGCGCGGGCCTCGAAAATCGGCCGCCACCGCCGGGCCACTTTCGCTCTCTTCGAGTGTATAAGCGAGGCTGATGGGTATAAGTATCCGTGTGTGTGTGTGTGAAGATGCGCGGTGTCTGTGCGAAAAGAAGGAGAGCGAGGCGAAAACTCGTTTGCTGCCACGGTGATATGTTTTGGAGTTTTTTGTTGAGTTGCCTGCGGAAATGTCTTGGGAGATATTTGGGAGGAGGGAGGGGATAAAAATGCAAATTGCGAGTTTTTTTAAGTGGGTTGAAAAAAGTGAGATTAATTGTAGACTAGACAATGGGTAAAACTTATTCTAAATTAGTGGAACAATAGGAGGTATAGTACAATGGAATTTTCATACAAAAAGATTCATTTTACTACAGTTTCTTTAGATATGTACCGAAAATGTTTTTTATAAATGTCATGTGATAACATGCAGGGAGAGAAAACAAAAATAATGCCTAATATTTTATTTTAAAAAGAGTTTTGTTTACTCGAACTGTCGAAATAATTATTTATAATATCCTAATTTGTACAGAATATTCCGTTTGTTATTAATCTAATTTTTAAATCTACCGTAGTATTCAATTTACATATTTAAATTTTCTATTTTTAATCTGCATGTATAGTTTATAATTATGAGAGTTTTTGGTTAAATATGAAAGATTTTTGTTTGCTGAATTCTAAAATATTTGAATTTTTGTATAAATGTAGATGCTAAAGTATATATACGCGATTTTTCTGAATTTAAACTGCTGAAATAGTTCATATCTTATGAGAAATTATTGAATAAGTACAAAGTACTTTTCTAAATGCAGCAAGAATCTCAAGAAACAAAGAAAAATTTTCAAGTATAATATTAACAAATCTCGTTATAACAATTGGAAAGTTATTTGCTTCAACAAATATAGCTCCGTTTATTTTTTCCGAATATTAACTTAATGATGTTTTGAAATCCTCGAGAACAAGACAACTACCGTTTTCCCCAGCGAAATTCAGCCGGTCGAACTTTCTCCCGCGCATGCTTTTCATAAAATAAAATAAATATACATAAAGAAAATTGACGAATGTGAGAAGTGCTCCGCTAGACTGCAGTCCGCCTCACTTAACGATCCTGTGCAAATAGACTTCACGAAAAACGAACAACAACAACAGAGTCCCGCAAGAAACTAATTTCAACGTTCGCGCGCTCGCTTTCAGCTCGCCGTAAATTCTTAACAATCCCAATAAAGTCCATCCGCGTAAAAGAGCCCCAGCAACGAGAACAACTAGTTCAGCGCGCCTCCTCTATAGCATAGAAGCGAACTTTCTTCCGCTGCGGCGGCAGCAGTTGCGCATCGCGATCTCGCGAGCACATATAGAGAGCGAGAGTTTCGGAGAAATTGGCGGCGTAGCGCCGGGTCCTCGACATCGTGCGAAAAAGCGAAACCGAGCGCACTGCCAGCGATCTAGAGTCGCGCGCAGACTTTCATTTGAGCACCAAGGAGGTCTTAATTGTCGTTCAGCCGCGATAGATCGAGAGCGGGATTTTCTAATGCTGCTAGAGGAGAGCGAGGTGAAATTGGAGGATTTTGCACCAGACGTTGAGCGCGCTTTACTTTCGCGCGACTGTGGGTAATATGTACAGTCGCTTATGCTCTGAACTAATAGAACGCCAAATTTGTAAATTTAATTCGTAAATTTTGATCCCTATAAGAAGCAATCTACTGCGATGTATTAAACATGTACGCACTTTTTATTGATTGGAATTAAAAAATTTGAATTTACAAAGGAGTTTTAGAAATTCAGAATGTAAGTGGAGTGTAAACTCGAAGGCGATTTGGATTATCGCGAATATCTACAAATTTTTAAAATTCTACATTTTAAAAGCTTAAAATGTAAGAAAAAATAAATATTCGTTGAATATTGTGAGAAATAGATTCTTCTTAAAACAAATTGATTCAGTTCAAAGATCTTTATTTTATAGCGACTTATTTGAATTACACCTCTCTCTCGTACCGAAACCTTGTTGCCTATCGAAAAAGTTTTTTTCGTAAATTATATCTATAAATGATCTGCCAGTAACAAACGAATAGGTTTCATAGACCGAAAATGACTGCAAGTACGTTTTTATAATAACTTGCACGTTAACTGGATTTAAGACAATAAGGAACGCCTAGCGAAATAACGAATTAATTTATTTTATTACCTTTGATTGTTAGCAAGTAATTTATTACATTTCACTGATCTCGAGCAAGAATAAATTATCATTAATAACCTATCATTAACATTTGAGCAGCATTAAATGGTAGCTTTCAGTAATTTCTAAATTGGAAAACCTCCAATGTTCTCTAGCGAATCGTACAGATCGGCAACTTTACTACCGATCGTTAAAAACGTTCTACTGTTACACCAACTGAACACCTGTCGCGACAATTAAAAAGAAAAAGCAAGAGCAAAATTGAACAGAAAACCACCCAAGTAAAGACTACTCCCGCCATAAAACCAACAAAACACAGAAAGAAACCGATTCACCTTTCCCATATCATATCCCCGTCGCGCCAGCAAACGAAAGTGCTCCACTCCACTTAATACGAACCGATCTCGCGTGGGCCGCTGCTCGGTACCATGCCCCAACCCACTATCCCTCTCTCTCTCTCTCACAACGCTCACCGAGATTTCTCTCCATCAGTATACCTACTCCGTACCCCACCACGATCCACCTCTCCGTGACCCGCTCTCCGCCGATTTCTCACTTTCGCGCGCGACCCGCCGCGCCACCGAAAGTGAAATGTGGGTAAGCGTGCCTCGACCCAGTTGGCCGACCTGGCCCGGCACACTTTCACCTTTTCTCCCGGCTGCGAAAATCCGGGCCGTCGGCCGCGATCGCGAAAGCGCAAGTGGGACCTACGAGGTCCCGGCTAATGGAGAGTGAAAGCGGTCCGCGAGTTTGAAAGCGAGAGTGAGGCTGGTCGCGCGAGGTCGCACGAAGCGAGAGTTGGCGCGCGAGGAGATCGGTATTGTGTCGTTCGAGAGCACGCGGGTTCGTTGAACCAAGTTGCATGTGTGGGTGCGTTGGGAGAGTAAGAGGGAACGGGGATTTTCGTTACGAAATCGGTTGGACGAGATCAGCGATTTCTCCAGTGGTTCGCGATTCGTTGGATGGTATAGTTAGTATTTGGAAAATGTTTTTATGATTATTTTGTACTTTAATAATAATTGTTTTTTACACAATTGTGATATTTTATTGTAATTCGTTTTGCATGAGATATTTTTTTTTACATGTTTTTTTTATAGCTTCTGATTTTATTTTTGGATTTGGTTTTTATTAGTAAAATATTGATCATTCTAGAGCAGACTTTTATTTACAAATTATTACAAATAATTATTTATTATCTATGTAGATATAATACTCAAACAATAATTATTGACTACCTAAAAAAGTGTATTTATAAACTAAAAAGTTTAAATGAAAAGGACTTTTAATCTTCATCTGTGTCGGTACCTTTATTACCGATTTATATCAAATATAATAATTTATAATGTTTAAATAATGTTCTTACATTACATAATATTGTAATGCGCTATTCTGCAATAACGCCTGATTACTTCATATGAATATGAAACATTATTATTTATTTTGCAAACATCCGTACAATCTAACTGTTAACTTATTACTATATTAATTATTTAGTTACCCTGGTAGAAACGTTCCCCATATGTTCGCCAGATTTTACTCTATTTTATAGGGAATGGCCAATTTCTGCTTAAAAGTCTGGCCAGAAACCCCGCTACCTGTCGACGTTTTCTCGTCAGAAACCTGACCAACTTATGGTTAATGGATAAATAAATAAAAAATAACGTTTAACGAATTTTTATAAGTTAATAATGATTATTATGTCATGGATTTAATAGCTTATTGTTAATAGAATGCTAAGATATATTTGGGATAGATTCGAAATAAAAACTAAAAACTTATTTCATTAAAAGTTTTTTTAAGGTTAGAGTTTTATAATTAAATAAAACATAAAAAAATCAAATAAATAATCGAATAAAAATTTGCATGCTGTTTTAACGCAGAAGTACTATAATGGGATTTACATTTTCAATAATTTTTTAGGGTTATGTAAGCTATTTAGATTTTCTATAAATTTCTGGTCAGATGCTGGTTTATTTCTGGCGAACTATTAGGAAACGGATCTGCCCAATAGATCGTGAACCGACATTCTAATATGCTCAATTTTCTACCAGGGTAACGATTACTTAATAATTAATAATCAATAAAAGTAACAGAAACCCAATCATCCATCAATACCTAAAACACCAAAGATTCTTCAACAAAATAATTCCCACACGATCTTCCCTGCCAATCTCACTATCTCCGAAACCCGAGAGAAAACAGAGAAAGAAGCACTCTATACGTCTCAAGAATCGCGCGAGCCCCGAAACTCTCTCTTCTCCGCAACGAAAGTGAAACCGATCTCTCCGCAGCTCGCACGGGGCCTTCGACCTCTCTCTACGTAGCTGCGCTCGTCGCGCGTCTAGCCGTTGAACCAGTGACCTTCATTCGCCGAAACCGGTCCTCTCTCGCCGCTTTTGGGACTACTTCTTCGCGCCAGACGCGAAAGGGGATATGCGCGTCCGCCCTCTTCGGCTACGGGCGCGCTGGATGCGCGCGATTATGTACTAGACTCGAAGGAGGCCGGGCCGAGGATTTGCATTTGAAGACGGTGGATCGAGAGTGGCTGTCAAAATACGGCTGTTTAAAGGAGGGGGGGGGGGCAGTTGAAGATGTGAATTAGCGCGTGGATTAGGCTTGCTGCTTTTTAGCTCTCCTATTGCAGCATGGGATTTCGATGGGGAGATGATGATTGCGAGGAGAATGCAGAAATTAGCATGGTATAGATTATAAGGTGAAACTGGATGGAATTATCGGAGACGGTCTAATTTGTGAAGAAAGGAATTATGATTTTTCAAAGTGATATCAATTCATAAGTGTAAATAAACTTTCAGCAATTTTTTTCGAGCATTCCCTGGTAGAAATCTTATTGTGGCGCCCACATTCACTATAACGGCCTTTGTAGGTAAAGTAGATAGTACTAGACTATACAAAACTCGATAAATCTACACAGATCTATATGGTTTTCGCAATAATAATGTGTACATATAAAATCTGTGAGGTTATATTATTTATTGGACAGAACTTTTATTTAAAAAATTAATGTTAAAAAAAGTTTAACATGCAACTTTTCAATTATAATAATAAGTTCTACAGTTCTATTCATACTATTTACATATAAAAAGAGTCAGAAAGCATATCTAACCTAATAAATGAAAATTTACAAATAATGTTCCTTGCATATGAAAAATAGTGATCACAAAATAATGTTATTGATTGATTTCATATGTTCAAATATGTTTTTTATGACATGCTTTATTTAAAATCCAGAATTTTAATTTCAGAGCTGCAAATAATTTTGTATCCATATTCTTCATAGTTCTTATAATGCATAAACTGCTCATCCGGTACAACATTTTCAAACACATGTCTTTACAAACACATTAGTCGAACACATGTAGACGATAATTTTCTTTATAAGTAACAAATTATTATGTTTTAACTGACCATAGATATCAAATGAAAGTGTTTGATTATAAATTAATTTAGATGTAAAATAATTATAAAGTAGGAAATACAAAAATAGAACATATATAATGACCCTGGTAGAAAATTAATCTAGAACTATGTAGATCTATCTAGTTTGCCAAGGAAATAATCGAGGGCCTCGATAAAACTAGATAATTTTCTACCAGGGGAATCGTCTAAATAAATGTAACTCAAATACATTATTTCTTTTTAAAAATAGAAAATTCATCGGTTGATAATAAATATGTGTGAAAATAGTTTTCCTTACATACACCATACAGGTTTTGAAACCAAGCCTGTATTTAGGATGGAACATAATCAAATGTAAGGAAACTAATTTTACATAAACAAAATAAATATATCCACTAATACTTCACATAGCTATTTGGATGATTATTTTCTTATTTTGATTGTTTAATATATGTGTACAACATAATATTGTTATTGAGTTCTTAAATAAAAAAACTCGATGCATCTAAAACTTGATAACCTTACACTTTAAAGGTTATTTTTATTTATTTAATTTGGTAGTAGGTGAATAATAACATGTAAATACCTTTAAATAAAAATAATACATAATAAGCATAATAGATTATGCTTCTGTTTCTTAAAACATAACCTTTAAGTGGTTGTTATTGTCATAATTTTGCTTATCTAGTTTTATCGAGGAAAATAATACGGGAAACTAGAAGGGACGACCGTTACACGTCTTTATAATAACTATCTAGTTTGCCTACATAGATCTACGCAGCGCGAGATTATTCTACATAGATCTGTAAAATGTACGGGATAAATTTCTACCAGGGTTTGTGGGCCAAATTTGTTTCAAATCAATTGTCCTTGAAAATTTTTTTTCTTTTAATTTAACGTCGCCATATTTGTGCTTCTATATGGTGATAATCGACAACGGGGGTCTGTGGTGTATTTGTAAACGAAGCACATGCAATTTTTACAGACGTGCTTGTATCAATCGGCAGAGACTAGGAGTCGAATTCGGGTCACCGGCGCGGGAATCCGATACTCTACCCAATGAGAAAACTTATTGTCTTATTAACTTATCATATCAAGTAAACATTTACTAATATTATCATCAAATGCCAAAAAAGTACATTTTATATAGGAGGAAAGTTCTCTATAGTTTATCAAAATTTTATTGAATTTTTTTATATACTTTTCTACTTATACAAGAAGCAAAATAAGCATATAATTACCCTATAGATGAACAACGGAATGTACGGTGAATGTATCAGTTTTGCCCTATCATACTCTGTTTCTAGGCATATTTGAATAACAACATAAAATAAAAACTAGGAACTTGCTAATTCGAAAATAGCATTATCTGTAGTTTTCTAATAATATGATAAGAAACACATTAAACATTAATAAATAAATATAAATAGTTACTAAATAATTACAACACTCTAAGAAAATGTATAAAACATATTTCAAATCCATTAAAAATATTTAAACGCCGATTTAAAATCGTGAACCTTACACTATACAATCTTTGTCTTATCATTCCAACATAAATATAACAATTCTCTCCAGGCAAATCAAATCGCAGTCATACCAATTATTCAAACACAACAATGCCCCTGCGAAGAGATCTCCGACTCCCCCATCAAGCATCGCCGACATTCTGCACTGCAACCTTACAACTTTCCACGATCCTATCTCATAATAACGCGTCGATTCAAACGTTAATTGCCCCCGCAACGGCAACTGCCCTCCACGAGAAAATTACCCCTTCGGCTAATTTCGCTCGACTCCGGAGACTCCGCGCTCACGCACCGCGGAGAACTTCGCGATCCGCCGACCGATAGCGTAAACGCGAAGGGGAAAAATTCGCGATCGGTCTCGCGGGAGCGAGCGAGAAGGAGAGAGACCGCAGAGAAAGATTGATGAAAGCATATAAGAAAAGGCTTATCGGCGAAAAACAACGTCTTACGCGCGCGCGCGCGCGAGCGCCTCGTTGCGTGACTGTAGCCATGACCTGTCGCAATTCAGTTATCATACTCGAGCCGAGCTTTATCGCCGAGCTGCAGAGAGGCAAATATTGAGTGAAGTCAAGTGTATGTATATGTGTGAGTGTGTATGCGCGAAAGGGAGCACGATTCACGCGACACTTGAAGTTTCGCGCGAATGTTACGATGTTGGAGAGGGTGAGATGTTACTTTGAGAAGCTTGGTCGTATACGTTATAATCGAAAAATTCTTCAATGATTTCTGGAGTTTCTTTTTATAATATGTTTAAGATTCGACCTTTTTTAGGGTAGAAAGCCAACTACCTTCGAAATGACTACTTTTCTTTTTTGAGTATATTAGTTAAATATTTAATGCTCAATGTCTTCATTTCATTGAACAAAAATATGAAACGCTGTTGGATATCTCTAAAGTGGTCCCAACATGTGCATCGAATAGTCTATACAAAAGACAAAAGGTGGATATGTTTTCGAAAGATGAATTTGAAAACGATTATTGGTAGTCCTGCTCTTAAATTTATTTAAAAATAACTATCATAACAGATCGTTAATTTGGGTAGTCTTAAATAAATATCAGTCAATAGAATTAAAAAAGAATGTCAGGAAATTATATTATTCTCTATCTAGCAGTTTAATAATATTATCCAATTAAAGGAAAAGAGAAGATAAACGAATGAGGATAAACGATGTAGTTCGTTACACGAGCGCTAAATGCTTAATGCGACTAAATGATTACTTAAAAAATTTTGTTTTAAGACCTTAAAAACTGAATAAGATGTTTTTATCTATCATATAAAAATAATTGTTAACTCGGCCTTAACGGGTTATATTACACTAAGTTGTGAGCTTCGTTTCAGGAGGTACTTTGACATACGATTATGTTTCTTCAAGGAATATATTATACTAATGTATTGATGTAATTGCTGACATTTTGTTATTGTATTTGAATCAGCTGAATTGTCTTATATCAATTCTTGATAGTCATTATTGGAGTTTTAAATTAAGCAATTTCCAAAGTATTTTGGTACATTAATTTGTGGAAAATAATCGCCTGTGTTCTGTACGATATACACAATTGTTGTTATTCATATGTTTGGAGGTTGACATCGTACGCTGTTGGTAAAATAAAAGATTCATTGAATGTATTGATAACATTCAAAGTCAGACCGTGAAATAGAATGTTTAAAATGCTATTAGAAATTACACTAATGAATAGTCATATTCTACTAATAACTTTTAAATGATAAAACTTTATATAGTTGCAAAAAGAGCAGAAACTAAAACAAGTTAATAACAAATACAGTGCATTTATCAACGTAATAACGTAAATACTTCTTATCGCAATTCGACGATTCCGAGATAGAGTATAAAAATATCATTTAATACGTACGCCTTATATCAATTAATTACCTTTCAAGGAAAAAAGTATGAATCTGACATAATCCTTGCATATCCGAATCAGTTGTTATTTTTAAAAATGCTTATAACGCATTCAGGTGACATTCAGACGTACAGATAAATGTAATAAGCCCGGGCGTCATACCGAGTACGATAAATCATGCATTAACATTGAAAACGAGATGCACGAACAGGGTCAATTGGAGGACTGTTGGTTCCCGGCTTATAAGATAATATATCGTTTCGGCTGCATCGATGCAAGTGTATAGGACAATATGTTGGTCGGGAGTTAAATGCAAAACAATTCAATGACTGTAAGAGCATGAAAGTGTGGTAAATTTATCGTTATCTAGATTTGGAATTATTTCTCTTTACGAGCTATGGCTTAAGTTTTGGAGATCGTTTTTCGAACATTGTTATTGTCGCTGTTACTTGCTGTTACCATTATTACTGCTGAAATTTGTAAGGCAGCTCTTGCGAGAAAGTGAAAATCAATGTATGAAATCGAAATATAGTACTCTTTTTAATATTAAAGTTATTGACTACGCAGAATTACAAATTGGGTTATTGATTAAATATGTCAGACAATTTATATGCAATAACAGTATTTTTTGTAGATTTATATCAGATTGTAAGTATCAGAAAATAAGTTTATAAGTTGTTCGTAAATCTTTATTTCATATGATTATTTATATGAAAGTTTACAAATGACATTTTATTTATCTTTTTATATACTTTCCCATCTGAAAATTAATGGAAATTAAGTTTTCATTTATCATTTTATATGCTTCATGCAAAAACTATTCTTATTACTTTAATTGTCTGAATAATTGAATTAATTGTTTTTTGAATGTTTAAAAATAAATCTATAAAAATATAAATATACTCTGTAGGTAGATTTAATTTTAAGGCTAAAGTACTGATATCAATGGTATAATAATTGAAATTCAAACTTGTATTAAATTTGTTCACGCATATTCTAACAATTTTTAAATAAATATATGTATAAATATACAAACGAAAACTAACTATTTACTAAAACAGAAACACGTCTAAAAAATAATTAGCTCCAACAAAATACCTAATTCAATCTAAAGTTCAGCCAAATAAAATTCGCACCGGGTTAACGCGCTAATCCATCAGCGATGATGACTTGCTTATTTAACGAAACTCGCATTTTTATTCGCAATTCAAGATAAGGTCGTGCACGTAAACAAGGTATACGCGCGATATTTTCGACACTGACGCGTCGCACAAAAAAAACGCAGACTTTCGAGCGCGGTGCAACGGCAATGGCATTGACCGCGCTCGCGAATCGAGCGATTTTATCGCGGGTCGAAGCATTCGGATTTCGCGTGCTTAGCGGCGGCGCCTCATTAAAAAGGAAAACGCGAGGTTGTGTAGTATAACGACCTACGACAAGGGTCTCGCGAGGCTCGGCTTATGCGTTGCCGCGCTGCACCTTGCGCGAGTGCTTGGTTCCCCTTTGAGACGCGGACATTTTTGCCCTTTACGACGTGCCTGTACGTGTACTTTGCAATCTACGCGGTTTTACAGTCGATTTGGGAAATGATTGCGTTACGTTTCGGTCGTTTTAAAAGAAGGGAACTTTGCTTGCAACGCTTATTGTTGAAGTTTTGCTTGAGCGAATTTTAATTACGTCATCTATATATATTTATTAAAATTGAGGACGCGAGAGAATCAGAATTTTTATTATAATATTAAATTGTAAATACTTACTGATCAAGGTATAAAAGCAATGAATTTTATAGACTCAAGATTCTATTTATGCTCTACTTATTAGAAATGGTTATATTCAGTTCTAAGTAAAATAAAATCACAAATAAACTTTTGTATAATTTTTTCATAAATATAAAGTTAAATATTAATTCTATAAGATTTAGATAAAACCTCAATAAGATTACAGAGATTTTCAAATAAATGACTATAATCATGATTGTCATAGTCCAAATTTTATTGCAAAAATTTATGAAAATGTATGACATTTGTCAAGGTAAACCATAATTCAGGATTGGCTAACGATAATTTAGTCAAAAGTTCAAATTTTTTCGGCAATTGAATAACCGAAACGTCAACAACATTTTTACAATAAAATTGGGATTGTAACGATTATTGAGTTTTTTTATTTCTATAAAAATCATAAGTCTCGTAAGAAACTTCAAAGTAAATATACAAACTTATAGTTAAGTTTAGCACAGTTATTAAAAAAATAATCATTTGCGAAATTACAAATTAGAATAAGCCACAAAATATAAACGATCTACGTATAGATTCTTCAGTGAATGCAAATATCAGCGCCAGATTACCTCGCTATCATCGGAATTCCACGTTACGACGCATCGCCCGCCCCAAATTTTCCATTTTGAAAAGCAGATAACGCCTGCAGTGCAGCTCGCATTTTAATTTGCACAGCCGACAAATTTCTTAAGTTACCGAATGCGATTTTCTTATTACTCCCAGGGTTATCGCGATGACATTGAATACTGTAGCAACCGCGGTTCATCGGTCGTTGAACTCTCGACGCATAATTCACTCATCGCGACAAGATGAAAATAATAACAGGAGCGCAATAAGGATTATTATTATTGCAGAGGAGGTGCAGGCGAGTCGGTCTCTGTGTGATCGGAATCTCTACTTTTAATTGCGATAAAGAAGGCGTGCACTGCAGTGAATGTGCGTACGTGACTACAGCTGGAAGGCTATTTGGGCTTATGATTATGATACTTTGTTTCGATGATATCTTGACTGCCGAATGGATGAACGTAGAAACATGCATTGGTGTATGTTAAATAACTATTAAATAATGTATAATGTAAAATGTATAATATTCAAAAGTTTACTAGTATACATATAGATATACCTTGTCAAAAATTGTATATACACACTGTAAAAGAACTTCCTGTTACATGTAACGGAAGCAAAAGTTGCTGATGTATATTAAATTTTTTTAATATTTTTTTGCTATAACTGGAAATTAATGTTACAATTTCTGAAATTGAATACACATTTACATTAAATATTAATGCAAATGTACACTAAATTGCACAAATATACACGTGTATACATCATTCATCATGTACATCATTTACATTTTTGTTACGTGTAACATAAAAAAAATTTCAGTTTGTGATTTAAAAGTACATTAAATGTAATGTTATTTTTTACAATACAGCAAAAATTACTGTTTCTGTTTATAAATTGGGAATTTACTATATTACCATAACACCATGTTTACCATGTTATATAGTAAATATTGCTAAACGAAAATTAATTTAATAATTAAATATGGCAATTTTTGTAGAAAATGAACTATGCTCCTGATAGAAATCAATCTCTCATTTCTTTTTCCACGTATACAGAAATCGACTTATTAAAAGTTATAACCGGCCGATTACTGACTATGAATTATGAGCCAATTAACTAGGAAATATCTAAGATCTAGCCGATTTATAGTTAAGATTTCAGTTTAGAGCTCAGTTGTTAAGACGTAGGCAAAACATAAATCTACTTATTAGTCGTTGACTATTTACCGATAAAATTATTATTGATATTATAATCTTAGAAAACTTTATTATTCGATTGATTTACAATAATAATGTGTAATAATCTAATTTATACTACAGGCCCTAATAATAGTACAAGCCGATTAATTTATTAAATGTTCTTGATTAGCTTTGATGTAACAACAATTAATCACATGAACTAATTAATTTTGTATACTTGTTATATTAGATACAGTCAGTTAGTATATGGCTAGAAGATAACTTATATCTGCGTAATAATGAAACGGTATTTTAGGAGTTTTCAGTAATTTCTTGCTATAAGTCGAAAATATTTCCTAACCTCTAAACTTGTCAACTTGATTTTTATAATTTATGAACTAAAAACAGAAAAGTTTCTAACTATTATACATGATTCAGATTGTTTTAAACAAAAGTTCTTATATTAATATTTTCAAGTTTCTAACATTATTAAATGAGCCTATCGTCATTCTTTGACTTTTAAATAAATTCCGAAGCGTATCCGTGTTTGATAGGAAGTACTTAGCCTGCAACTGCTTAGTTTCATTTATTTTAAGAATAGTACATGTACAAGTGCTATAAAGTGGCTAAAGTAACATGAAAATAAAAATGTTTAGACTAGGAATTCCATTTTTAATACTGGAATAATGTTAGACAAAACGTTTCATTAATGACAAATATATATAACCATTCTTTGAAGATTTGAAAACCAAACTGGCCATTTACTAGTTTAAAAATTGAATTAATTTCCAATTAGATAGAAATTAGCTAATTCATTAAATAAAGAAAATCATATTTGTGAAAAGATAGGTAATATCTGACTAAAATACTGTTTATAGATTTTTACCACAGGTTCATAATGTACTAACAGGAAGAGTAAATTTTGCTGTAGAATTTGTAATTTTATATTTTTTTACGTATAATTTATTTTAGACTGTGAATTCATCTTCTTGTTATTGAATACAATAACATTTTTTATCTAATGATGCAAACAGCAGCATTGGATTTACGTGGCAAATTGCAAAGTCGGACCTTGAAAATTCATGAAAAATCACGATAATTATATGACATTTTATATATACGAATAATGAATGCGAGTTCGTTCACTCGAGACTCCAGTTATTTCCTCTGCACTGGTTTTCGCCAGTCAATGCCGCGCAGAATATTTATGAAAATCTTCCCATCGAGAATTATCCAATTTGATTCAGGGACTCGTATAAAATATACACTGTACTCTATTAATACTCATATACGAAGAACTAAAAAATTAATTGATACTAACGATATTAGTATGGCTGATTTAAAAATATATATTAATAAATGTTTGTTGTTTATTTCATAAAGAAACGGTCACAAGGGAGCCGGCGATTCGCTTAAATATTTAGAGGGTATTTGGACTCGTAGCTTCCGGCTGAATATATGCTCCGCGCGCCGCGACCGTGTGCCAAGTCTCATTGGTATAGAAAAATCAATGTTCACCTCTAGACAATCGTCTGCGCTTGGCCTTTCAGCGATGGGAATTCTCAGCGAAACTGCAATGTACCATCAAAGAAGCAAATATTTCAACAACTTGTTTTCGTTATTTTAGCTTATTATTGTAACAATGAACATCTTATCGTTTAATTGAATATTTCACTTTCTATAAAACCGAAGAGAAAATAGTATTTCGTGCATTATTTTTCTGGGCTAAGCAATAAAAGAATATGATATATACAAAATAAAACGTGCGGGTGCGTGATCAACGGAGACAGCAATGGGAGTATTTTCATTAATGTTGCATGATGCAGGGGTGACCCCGACACGACTGCAAAAGTTGAATACGTGTGTTAGCGTACCTCAGTAGTTCTCAACATTGATGTTTGTGCGAATACTGAGTAAAACATGGATTTATATTTATGCTCACAATAAAAAAGTTACTTTTTAAGTTAAATGGACTTTTTAGCTCGTACATTGATTACAACGTTTTTAATAAAATAAAAACTTTAGATACAAATTGTTAAAGAGTAACATAGTTAAAGACTTTTTTTATTCAAATCCGATTGTAATATAAAAATCGTTTATAACAACATTACTTATTTTCTGATTTAATTAGCAATGATATAAAATAACATCACCATTGCCCAGTCTTCTAAAAAAGAGATCGTTAATCAAATCGAAATAGTACTACTAGACATTCGTATAAAGTCCTACTTATTCTCCTCTAATCCCGAACCATCCAATTAACTTCTCGCACCAATTACCGCCTCCACCCGCCGTCATCACACGCCTGCGTATAACATATCACGCGAAGCTATACCCGATGTTCATTCAACCGCAAAACATTCTGACGTGCACTCACACGCCCAATCTCAAGTCCCGGCTACTCGAGCTCGAAAAAAAATCTTACCAATCACTAGAATGATTGCCGTTACTCTTACCTTTACTTCAACACACATCTCCAGCCTAGCGCAGCAAAAAATGAATAAAAACGGAATCTTTGATGGCCAAAAAAACTGCGTTAAATCTTGAAAATGGATATGAATATTGAAGGTCTTAAACTTTCTTTTTGAAGCTAGACATTCACATTTGTTAAGGTAAAATGTGAGACTTTACGAGTATTTAAAAATTGATTTATATATATCTAAAACTTTTAGAGAACGTTTATTATACGTATGTCAGACTAAATCCATAACGTTAGGCGATTAATACAAATTTGATGTGTAGATTCATGGAAAATTACTCCGAAAAAGTGTGGCACGAGAATGTTAATACTAAAAATTTGATTTTCGAAATGTAGTGAATTGTGATCTGCCTAAATGAAATAATCACCAATACAATTTAAGTTTTAAATAATTATTAGGTATTATATATTTTGCCTTGGCATCATTGGAGGAATCGCTCAAGTTAAGCAGTATTGGGTGCGGTTGGTACTTGGATGGGTGACTGCATGGAACCCCGTCCCTTTAATGATGATCCCGTAGATGGGAAACGAAAATTTAGATGCTTTTTGAGGAAGCAAAAAGTGCCTAAGTATTGACTTTCATGTGGGCTGGTTCCTGACGTGGGTTTTCCTGGTCGGGCAAGTTTTCCCACGTCACAGGGCATGTTTCTGGACGTATGCTGGAACCAGTGGGGATCGACAATATAGGTGGAGTTTTAGGATATGTGATGGGGATGTCCCGTAAAAGGACATTGGTATCCATACAAGTTGGAACAAAGAGAACTCTTGACTCCTGAGCTCTATAGTGATCATAAGAAAAATGATAACTGTCTAAACAAAGTACATATACATGGTTTACGTAGTTTTTAGAGCAGCTTGATTTGTTTAATAATTTTGTTTAAACAAAATATTGTAAAATTGCATTAATGTTAATTCTATTTTTGCTATAGCTTCTTTTCGTACATGATTATTTTTCATCAATCTCTGCACGTTTAAAAATATATAAATAATACAATCCGAAATTACTAGATCGCATCTCGCACATATTTTCCCGTATTTTAATCTCAACAACCAACCGTAAAATTGCACAACGCAAAAATTAATTAATCACAAGCGCGTATATACCCATTAATTTCAAAAGTATCCGCAACCTTTACTCTCGCGAAACAGCCACCCTCAGCGACTCCCAAGCAATGCACAGCAAAGCAAACCAAAAAAGAGCGGAACCCAAAGGCGAGCAAGAAAGAGAGAGAACCGGCGAACGAAGCTCAGCCACCCACTCACCCACTCGTTCTCTATCTCTCTCTCTCTCTACACCACCCTCGCGACGGCTTGGCGGTGGTGGTGGTGGTAGCGGCAGTCTAGCCTTGACTGCACACACGCGTGGGGGTTGCCATGGCGATGCGCGCCTACTCGACTCTGCTCGCAAAAGCTCTATCTCCCTCTCTCTCTCGGCGGCGGCACTGGCAGTGCGGGAGAGACAGAGAGGGCGCGTGACCCCGACCTTTCAGGTGGATGACCTCCACTGCACCGAGGCTGCGCGCCCGCGCCCCGGCACTTCCGCACTCACCCACACTCTCGGTCTGGTCTCTACTCCCTCTCTCCTTCTCTCTCGCGCTGGATATTCTGCAGAGTGTTCGACGAGTGTATACGTTCCATGCTGGCTTCTTTTGAGCTTGCGTCCGTCTGCGTGTTTCCTCGTATTTGGCTCTGCTGCAGGTCTTGGCGAGAGACGTGGTGGAGGGTTTGAGTAGCGAATGATGGATGGCTGGAAGGGGGGTTGAAAATTGCAGGGTTAGGTGGTAGCGGCGGGGCGCGCTATGATTTTTATGGGTAGGAGAACGTGCACGGGTTGGGATTGAGAGAGAGAGAGAGAGAGAGAGAGAGAGAGAGAGAGAGAGAGAGAGAGAGAGAAGTGAGGTATTTTTGGAATTCTGAGATTGTCTATTTTTGTGTTGGGAGAGTTTCTTTTGCTTTTGTTGACTGGGATTTTGATGCTCTCATGTCTCGTCTGCTATTTGTGTACTGTGGATCCTCGCTATATTGTTTGAAATATAATAAAAGAGGGTTGTAACTTTCAATATAAAAACGATTAAAAAGTTGTTTTTCAGTTAAAAAATTGAATATATCTCCAGGCGATTCAACGAGGTTCTACTGTAACATTAGTATAGTGTGTTGTGCAATTTAATAGAAATCTATCAATTCCGTATTGTTGTAATCATATTTTTGTAGATAAAAATTAAATAAAGACATATTTATGACAATTGTTTTCACTTGCAATATTTTAATAGAATTAAAAATTCAGTTTTGAGACTTAATAAAAATTATATTTGAGTAACATAATGTTTAACTTGTTCCATTGTTTATTTATATTTATATTTAGGGATACTAAAAAATAGTTGCTCAATTGGTCTTTTTAAAAACCTCGTGTTCAAAGAGAATACTGTTAAAATGCATATAGATTTTTATACTGATGTACTTGTATAAATTGATTAAAATTATATATCTCTCGTATTACTCTTATTATTGGTATCCCTGCCGGCTTATTGAAACCTTTTAAGCTTATAGAATAATTATTAAAATAGCAAAACAAATATTTGCAGTTTATAGCACCTCGAGTAAAAGTATTGAATAAGCTTAAAAATTGATCTACACAATTGCGTGATATAATGTAGATGTGTGAAACCTACAAAATAACAGACGTAAAATGGTATATGGTGACTACGGTATGACAAGCGTTTCGCTTCGCAACGCCCTCGAGGGTTGGAGCCATATCGATTCGCCCGCATTGCCGAGTCTCAATTATATGACTTTGTTTCTCAGAATTTCGCTGCTTCGAAGAGCATTTCCGGTCTAGGAAGCTCGGAACTGGCCAATTTTCTCAATGTTTAAGTTTTTGGAATCTTGCGCACGATTAGTATGATTAACCTAATGAGCTGGCTTACCTCATAGTTTTAGGGTAGAATCCTGCACAGAAGTAGATCTTTTGAAATTTGTTACTAGTTCTGTAATTATTTTGAAATTAAATTTCGCTGTGCTATTATTTTCTGTAAATCTGTTTTTGATTTTATTGCATATAAGAATGAGACGCTTAAAACATGAGTCATATAGTTATAAATTGTTGGAACAAATGTAATTATAGTTGTACATTTATAATATGTTGTGATACTAATTTAACGTTCTTCTGTATATCTAACCTACTATTGTACACTTTATCGCGCATGCAGTTATTCTTTTCGCATTACCTTCTACCCTTTAATCACATTAACCCATCAGCGTGAGCTTAATTCGCGTGCTCCCAAAATTACACTTAAAACCCTGAACATGCAAGAGAGGCAAGGTCAAGTACATAATTTCATCTCTCGCCCTATACGTACTCCCAAAAACAAAATTCCAGACCACAGCCAGCGACACACCTTACCACACGAAATCCTCATCAACACGCACCCAACGCCCATTTATACCCTTTCCCTCGCACCCACACCTTGCGCATGCATACCCCACGAACCCTCTACGTCACACACTCGACATCGACGAGTCTCGTCTCGTCTCGTCGTCAGACCGAGTGCTTGCACGCATATACGCACTTTTTATCTCCGCGATGCGTCGTCGCGAGCTGCATTGTTGCTCGCGAGAAAGCGACAAAAAGAGGGAAGGGCATACACGCAAAAGGGGGTTGTCTGGCGTGCGCTGACGAAGGGTTCTCGCGGGATGATGCAGTCGAGACACCGCCGCCGCTGTCGTCGTCGTCGGGATGCCTCTCGCGCAGATGTATTATGCGACAGCGCGCGCTCTCACTCTGAACAATCGCTTATCAGCGAGAGCGAATCACTGAGGGAAGCGGGCTTCGACGTTTGTGGAGATATGCGTGTGAGGTAGAAAGAAAGAAAGGATGGTGGGGAGGTTTGCGTTTATACTCTGGGGAAATAATGTTGAAATTACGATGCGGGTCGCTTTTCTTAGGCCTGGGATGGAGAAGGTTGGAGGATGCTGACGAGTTGTTGATTGTGATGGTTGGAAGTTGGGAGTTGGATATACAGAAATTGTGATTGTAAATTCAGGGAAAACTCTTTTTCCTTTCTCAAAGAGAAAGCTTCGTAACGATGAACATTTTTGAATCTGAGATTTTGATGATTTTTAATTTTACGAGGTTCCTGAGGTTGAATCAGAATATAGGTATAGGACCTCTCTTTAAGAAAGCATTTTGTTAAAGTAGCTAGCAGCGGTTTTTTTCTTTCGATTGCATATAATAAATATTGTACAATGATTAATTTCATTAAAAGACATGGAAATAATGCCTTGTAGCCAGAGCATGTACAGTGTAAACTATAAACAAAAATAGCATAATACGTTGTAGAAACGTTGTCACAATTTTGTTGCTCTAGAAACGATACAACTTTGCTTTTGAAGATGTAAATGGAATTAGCAACGTTATAAAAACGATGAAACATCGAGCTTTATGGTAACAACTACGCTACGATGCGGTAATAACGTACATATGTTACACCGGATTTCAAGAACGCCACCATAGAGACCGTCTGCAGAGATATGCTTTGTCGGCACGTAACCAGAACGTTTCTATAACGTCTCTTTCACCATCTTGATAATATTTCTCAAAAGGGACATGCGAATACAAGAATATACCCTTATGTAAATTTTACACTTTGTCATTTTTTTCAAATAATTATATCATTGCTACAATATTGTTTCAAGTGATATCAAGGTTATATCAATATTAGATGCTAATATACAATATTACCGAAGCCGACAAAATTTTAAAATGAAACTTGTGGCAATAATGAGAATAGATTGGGAGCTGTAAATACGAATATTTAAACATTTTTGCAACGTTACTACCTCATATTAAATACTTAAAGATTCTACAGCGTAGTGTGCAATCTGGGTAATATTATGTCACTCCATAGCTCATGCAAAAATTGATCTCATCATATGTTTTATACTAGCTAATCAATTTCGTTAAAGCAAAATGTTAATAGAAATTCATAATTTCATCAATTACATGTCTAATTGAATCCACAATGTTTTCCAATTCCATAAAGTTTGCAGCAACTTAAACACAAACAATTGAACGTCAAACACTAAATCCACGCAACTAAATAACCAACAAAACAACCATTACACTCCAACAAAACGCATCAATTCCGCCATGATGTACATTGCGCTCGTCGCACACCCGACAAACGAGCCACCGCTACATCGCGCGAACAGTAGGTACACACGGCCAAAGTTTCGCTCTGCTCTCCCGGCTTAATGACCTCCTGACTGCATCGCACGGGAAGCCCTCCCACGCCTCTATATCTATACATATACACATCGCTCTAGCTCTCGCACGCTATATAACACAGTGGCGATCGTCCGCCGTGCTTATATCCCGGGTTTGTAATTGAGCCGGCGCGCCGCCGGCCGGCCGGCATCGATCGAGCCGCACCAAGCGCACGCGAAATGCACGCCGCGCCGTTTCTGCACACTCGAACTCAACTCGAAGATACGCATCGACGCGGCCGTAAGAGCTGCGGCGTTTGAATATTTACTCGCTACTCGGCTTTACTCTGGTGCGGAGAGATTTCTGAGAAGCTTTTTTGCATTGTACGGGGTTGTTTTGCAGGTGTGTAGTTTGTTGCCGAGGGACAATTGTACAGAGGACGGTGAAAATTACTTTGAATATGGCAGGGGGTTTTCTCGGTGTTTACCAAGTGTTAACTGGGATGTTGCGTTAGATGTAACATTAAATAAATTTATTGCAATTTCAGTTAACATACAGTGAAATTCCGATAAAGCTCCCTGCAATGATCAGTTATTTTTAACGTTGTAGACTTAGCGATAGAAACTTGATTTCAAAAGTTTTTGTATATATAAAAAAATTATTATGTTACAATTTTGTTGCAATATCGTTGTTAATTATATTCTTCCGCGAGCACATCGGTGGAATCAATTACGGCAGAGTAATTTATCCGTGATTTTGCAGATACATATATTTTCTTTCCTTTTTTTTTTATTAAAAAGTGTTTTGAACATAATATTGTGTCACCTCCATTTTTTTAAGAAATGGAGATGACAAGGTATTTATTAGCTTTTTTTATTTATTATTATATTTCTGCACATACTTTGCATCTTCCATTATGAATACTTTTGTATGAGCAATAGTTATTTTACCTAATTTTATTTCGTTACCAAATATAACTCATTACAGCTCATGGCCAACGTACACTCGCCGTGGAAAACATCTGATTCGAACGATTTAAATTTCTCGAAATACTGCAGTTTTATTGGCTCGAATGCACGTTTTAGCTAACCTCATTGAAGGATTCCAAGAAAATTAACAATAGTTCGTATCAGATACTTTCCACGTCGAGTGTACCTACCTAAGGTATACAAAAATACGAGTATTCTAGCTATGACAATAGTAGAAGACATTTGAGGATACAAGTTGTCAAAATAATTTTTTTTCAAAATGACACTAAACTAATTTACGTAAAAACTAATAACGCCATTCCTTTTAAGAGTGAAAATACATCGAAAACGTGTATTATATCTTCATATACAACATTTATTTGCATAAATAATTATCTTTTGCTAGAAACAATCATATTACTTTTCCATTGTATTTTTTGTAAAATAAAATATTTATAGCAATATTTCGCTTTATTTCCTCATGGCATTTTTACGGTATATTCTTGAATGTAGGAACTGAATTCATGGTCACCACTTACTGTACAACCTGTCTAGACAGACGCCCTTCATACAACATCGCTCCCCCGCATATTCTTACTTTTCTTCCTATCCTGCCTGCGCTGCTGCTGGCTGCTGCTTTGTCACGTTTTGTTTCACTTTTTGCCGCAAGACATTTTTGAATTCAATCCCTCCCTCTTTTCGTCATTAACTATTCTTTTGAATCACGACTATGTGTATTTTAAATAGAAAACAGTACGTTGTTCATTTTTCGTCAAAATTTAATTAAAACAAACCTTTTATACAAGAACTCAGTATTTGTTTTCCTTTAATTAAAGCATACTATATCTCATGTCGTATTTTTTATTAAGTATACTATGGAGTGCACGAGAGCAACTCGACGCAAACGTTCCAAATACGTCATTGCCGATTCTTTACTGGTCATAGATAAAAATATTTATAAACAGTCAGGCTAAAGTGTTTAGGCTTATACATAACAAATTTTCTGTCCTTATCCATTTTATTTATTTAAAATTCAAAATTCGCTCTGGTTAACTTGCCTATAGAAAATATTTACAAAAGTCTGCACTCCAAATATTCAAAACAAACTCCAAAATCCAAGCAAAACCTCCTCTCACTCACTTCCAAACATTCCCGCTCTCAATTTCCAGCCAGCCCGCGTATTTTCATTCCAAACACACAGGCATCGAAGAAGCAGCGACGCGCCTCGACGCGACGCCACTCCGCACCACTCGCTAAAATCCCCGAGTAAGAGGGAAACTCACCGGCGCGCCGCGCCCGGAAACTCTCCTCGCCTCCCTCATGGCGAAACTCGGCTGATGCGCGATGGCCGCGCAGCCGTGCCCCCAGACGCGCCGCACAACAAAGACAAAGGAAGAGCTCCGCTCTAGAGTGTTATATAGGGGAGAGCGAGAGCTGCAGACGGTGTCGTTGGCCTCGTTTCGTCGTCGTACATTTCGAGCACAGGACACTTTCCTCTCACACCACGACGACGACGACCCTATGCGAGTTACCCCTTTTTTTTAAGGGTAGCGGTGCTGGCTTCGTCGAGAAAAATGGCTTAGCGCAAATGGGATTTCGAGGCAAGAGCGCGCGGTGTGGGTTCCTACGGCGAATTGGGGCTCGTTACGGGTGTATAATGTCGCCGGAGAAATAAGAAGGGGGTAATTAAGGTGCCTTCCTTTGTCCGTTGTTCGGGGGGGCTTCTTCGGTGCTGCTTGGTCGCGGTGTGGATGACTGCGGCCATTGGCTCGGGGTTGGGGAGGGTCGTCGTTGCGTTTTTTGCTTGTATGGGGAGTTACGCGTTTTAAGACTTTGCGTTGAGCGGTTTATTGAGGTTTTTTGGTATTTAGGGTGATTTTAATGAAATCGTATTTTTTAATGGTTGAAAGGCATAGAATGTCTCTTACATTTCTAAAATTGTTAAAGTTTCTTTAGGGTATTATGAAATATCCTAGTCATTTAATAACTAATTTATGATTGTTATATATTATCTTAGATAATTTTGTTAAAATGTAATACCGTCAAAGTGAAAAACGTTTTCCATCGAAAGAGATTGTTCAAACAATGTTTACGAAAATTCCAAATTTTATTGAAAGACCCTTTAAGTTGCAAAAATTTGTCAATCTTTTTCCTTCAAGTATAATTGTATTCAATTATGTGATTACTACTGAATCGACATTGAGAATGCAAGGAAACGTTTGTTTACGAAATTGTCTTCTTATTATAAAATATAATTTGTAAATACTATTACTAGTTGTAAATTGTATAATGTCAGTGTCACGTAACGAATAATAGAGTTCATCAAATAATTTTCTTTGGAAGCGTCCATGGCTCAACTGGTTAAGGGGCAAGAACTGCTTGATCCGTGTTCGGCTTCAAGAGCGCGGCATTTTTCCGGCAACGAATTTTACAACTTGTGGTTCGATCCAGACTAATTGAAGATGGAGATCGAACTAAAGTTCAATAATAATTATCAATCCCTCCATATACTATCAAATCCTCATAAAAAGGACAATTCCTTTTAGAAAGTTACTTGCATAGTCCAAGGTTCAGATTCGTCTGATCCAAGTCCACAATAGTAAATAATTTCCTTTCATTATTATTAAAATAAAATGAATAAAGTCTGGGTTTTTACGATAGTACCAGACTATAACAACCAACCATCATAACCATCTCATACCGACAATGACAAATCGATCGCTAACCACCCAGTCACGCAACATCATCTCTACACACCAAACATCCTCAACAACGACAACCTATAGCCTATAATATACACTTCCCCATAGCAGTGCTTGTCTCCAAGCGAACCTCCCTCTACATCTCGTGAAGCCCATTTTCAGCTTTACACACACACACACACCGACTACCATCACGTCTATATACATCTAAACCCCCATCGGCGCTTTCCACCTCCATCTCCACCCGCGGCAGCAGCAGCAGCAGCGCAACGCGTCGATGTGGCATAGTGCGGCGGCGGTACGTCGGTACGTCGGCGGCAGCGTGTTCGAGAGAGCGAAAGTTCGCCCTAGTGCCTCCCTCCTGTCTGCAGGCTCCGCACGCTCCGCGCGCTCCACAGAGTTCTCCAGCTCTCCCGGCGGCGCTGGTAGCTCTCTTTTCCGCCCTCTCCTCCCGGATATACTGCCTATAGTGCATGTATAGCGCTGGGCTTCACCCCTCGGCGCCCGCTCTCCCGCCCGCCGAAACTGCAATGGCGCTGCGCCCGGGAGAGGGAATTTATATGGGGAAGAACGTGTACGTGTGTGTGTGAGAAGGGAAACTGGAAAGAGAATTGAGGGATGGGGAGAGGAAGAGGAGGACATCTATGGGGGTATGGGGCTAGAGTCCGGTACGGAAATCGATAGCCGCGGCTTCCTTTTGCCATGGCTCGAGCGCCATTGCTGAGGGATGCTATGGCTGGATGGTGTAGAGCTGCATGAGTTGCCTGGGCTATGTGCAGGGAGGGAAGGTTGATGGCGGTTGTTTTTGTGGGAGGGAATGGAGTATTTTTGAGGAATGGGTGGATGATTTTGGAGTTGGTTGGTTTGACTTTCCTTGCAGGTTGGTGCTTGATGGTTTTATTGTACCTGAAAGTGAGATTTTAAATCAATTGCTCACCATGATAAACGTGATGAATTGATTTGAAATGTATTTAATGTTAAATAAAAATTAAGAACCATCAGCGAGGATTCAAATCAAAGCTGTTGTACTGATATATATATATATATATATATATATATATATATATATATATATATATATATATATATATATATAGAAGAAACCGTAGCCGATACGCGTTTAACCTCTTCTAATTTTTACAACTATTATTTCAATATCTTGATTGTAAGTTATATAAATAGGTATATGAAATAAAATCATTAAATAAATATAATTAATTATAAATTAACATATAAATGATAAATGAAATTTTTTATATTATAATTATTCAGCTTTGCATTTAAATATTTAAAAAATAATAATAAGAAGAAAAGGGCTTTAAATAAACAAAAGTTTGATTTGAATAGTGAATGTAATTTATTTAGAATTTGTAATAATTATTGATACAGAAATAATAATTTTGAACAACCTTGTGAATCGTGAGCCTGTCTGTTTCTACTTACGGAAAAGACCGCAAGCATTTTCCAAACTGTTCAAACAAAGCCCTCCAAAAATAACTACGTGCATTATTTATATATGTCTCTGATCCAATCTCGTGCATATTATATATCTCAAATTTCGGTCCACATTCATCCTCTACCCACTCGTCTCACACCCCTGATAGCCATAAATCAATCAAGAACCTGAAACCCCGGAAATATAAAATCTCCGCGTGTAACACCGCACGTAGTAAAGCAAATTGGAATTCCACTCGTTTCTTATATATATACGTCGTTTTGCACGAACTCCGCTAAAATATATTCCCGCATTTCTAATAAAAAGAAGAAGAAGAAGAAGTAGAAAAAGAAAGGGAGGTTGCGAAAAATATATTGGGTGGTTCCACCCGCGCGCGTTCTCCATTCCGCGTCAATACGTAGTTCTTTCCAGCCGACGACGCTCGCGTGGCCGGTCAAAGCTCGACGGACGACATGACTCACGCGACGCACGGCCCTTTTGTGCAACGTAGGGTAAATTCTGCTTCTATTTACTCGTTAATTTGTAAAAATTGATAATAATTAATTATTAATCATGTCAGTCACATAAATCGTCTATTTTTATTTAAAATTGATTTAGATTTTAATCGTGATGTATGTTTAAGAGAAGAAATATAATGGAGTTACATAACCGCTGTAAAAAATATAATATATTGTAGCTTTAAACTGGATAACATATTTGCGATTACAGTTTATACATTAAATTATCCGTAAATCGCAAATGTATTGTATATAACTTTTTTTAATACTTCATACAAATATCTGGTTTACTTATACGTTCGACATACGAAAGACAAATATTCTACGAATTAAAAATACTAACTGCAGAGACCACCACTTAAAGAATTAAATATTTTAAGTTTTTGTGTATGTAAAATTCTTTTCATTTACAATTCTGTAAATTAAAAATATTAACTGAAAAGGATACAATAGTGGGGTTTTAAAAAATCAAATATTTTAAATATTTGTGTTTACAAAATTCTTTTTATTTGCAAAATTAAATTAATATTTGGTAGTAAAATCCATCATGGAAATGATTGCTCATAAAGTATTTACAAAGAAAGTTATATCCTGAAACATATATTTTCGCTCACTACAAAGCTAATGCAGCTAATTCCGTATCATCTCAATTCTACAAAAAATACATACACCAAATATACTTCCGCCATGCCACAAAGCCAAAAACGCAAATCGCTTATCATCTCGATTCCACAAAAAAAATATGCATCAGATACACTTCCTCCGCGCCACAAAGCTAAAATATCAAATCCCTTATCACCTCCATCCCAACGCCACCAAAAAAAAGTAAAAAAGAAAAAAATCGCAATCCCGCATCGCGCCAAAAGCGCTTTTCAATCTACAAAAGCACGCATCCCTCCCCGCAACGCAGACGATACGAATTTCCCAACCAGCTCCTCTGTATACCTCCACACTCTCGGCAAAGCGCCGAGCGTCGAAGAACGTCGAAGCTCGCGGAAGGAAGGAAGAAGAGAGAGTTAGTTCGCGTCAGCTCGCTCTACACATTGCATCCACCACCACCACCACCGTTACACAAGCACACCGTGCGTCTGGCTTCTGGGCTCGCACATCCACATCCACACCCACGCCCACACACCCACACCCAGCCATGTGCATAGACACAGAGCGGGTGGTCGATGAACGGGAAAGAAGAGGAGGGCGCGAGAGGGTTGGCGGGGAGCAGCAGACTCTAGGGTAGAAGGTATAGCAGCATCACTAGCAGCAGCAGCAGAGAAGAGAGGAGGTTGAGGTCGTCGGGCCCGCGGGAGAACGAGGCATTGACCTCCACTGAGTTAGGACGTCTGCCGGTATTGATTCGGTCTCGCGAGCCTCCCCGCCGCTTCGCGCACATACACACACACGCGCGCGCATACACTCCGCTGTGTGTATATAGGTACTGCGTGAGCTCATACACACCCCTCTCGAATGCGGCGCGGGTGGCTGGTGCAGCGAACCCGCGGCGCGCGCGTTCGCCAGGGCGCTGCGGAGGGGCGCGCGATCAGAGCCGGAGAGGGAGAGTCTGCAGTGTGGCGGGTGTGTGTGTGTGGGCGAAGGTTGCGGGAGTTGAACTTGCCGAGAGAGAGAGAGAGAGAGAGAGAGAGAGAGAGAGAGAGAGAGTGACTTGGAGGAGAGAGCGCGGCGCGTTCGAGAATTTTCATTAGTTGCAGGGTGCGGATGGTGGATACGTGGATGTGTGGATTTGGATGGAGAGTCTGGGTGAGCTGGGGGTATGTGTGTCGAATGGGTATATGGGTGATTCTCTGTGCTGCTGGTGAGGATTAGAGGGAGGATCGTAGGAAACGTGGGATATTTGGATTTGACGGGAAAATTATCGTGATGTATGGGAAAAATTACTTTGATGGCTACGGTGAAATTTAGATTGTTTCGTGGTAGCAATTATTATGAGCAAAGGCCTGTTTTACCGAGTATCAGGGTAAGTTGTAGAATAATTGAAGGTTGATTCACGGTTATAATATGATACAATATTAATATATTATAGTTATACTATAATTTTCACGGTAATTTTTATCCAAAAATTAATTCGGGAGGAATCATCCTGGTAGACAATTATCTAGTTTTATCGAGTCCCTCGATTATTTTCAATGGCAAACTAGATGGATCTACATAGTTCACGATTATTTAGTGAATTGTCGCACTTATAGAATTTATTTGATAATTTATACCTTGATAGGATAAATGGTATACTTATAAGAACTTTTATGATATGAAAATTCTTTAGGGACAAAAGTTTAATATTCGAGATTGTAAATATACGATACCTCACTCACAGTATGAAACTATTTAATCGAAAACATACACCTAATCTGTCTATTGAAGTCTACATTACAAAACAGTCATTGAGCAGAAATACGAATTTGAATTTTTGTGGAGAATCACCCGTATATACGTTGTACGCTCTTTGTTACGTGGATATGGCAGTATAACGCGGCTATAGGAGAGACATATTCCCTTTGTTTCGACTATACGAGTGGGACGCGAAAAATTATTGCACGATCGATTGGATGGACGGTTGTCTGCGTGTACGCTGTATGCATGTAGTCGATTACCCGACTGAAAGAGGGGTGAAAGTATGGATGCACGCAATGGTTTTCGCATAATTTGCTATTGTTTTATTGTAGTTTCTTCGTTGGCAGATTTTCCATTTGATCTACTGTCTCAATTTAAGAAAAAAATATTCTGAAGTTTCATCATCGTTTTAGTTTATTTCAAAATTTACTCTATTTGAAGTGAAGACTGACTGAAACAAAGTGAAAATCAGTTCTACTTTGAATTGGTTCTATTTTTATCAAATACAGAGTGACACTTCGCTGTATATTTTTTTTCAAGGTATCTAACAAATCCATTTGATACAGATAAATGAAAATAAATTGATATACGTAAATTGAAGATAAATTGCTATACAATCACAGACATAAAAAAAGTAAAAATCTTCCACTTCTCCATATTCTATTTTAGTACATTTAAATTAAATAATCTTCCATTCAACATACAAATGGACTACAACCAAAAAACCAAATAACTAAATATTATTAAACCGTAATAACGCGATACCCCGGACATTATAACAAAATACACCCACTCTCCAGAAAATGAATCCCCATGATAAATAACTCAGGAACCTAGAGCTCTCCGCATCATCCTCATCTCTACACACCCTATCAATAATTCCCAGGCCTAAACAATTCATCGCGCGCTGCCCGAGAGCCACGCATCCTATACCACCGCCTTATTTATAGAACAATGTCAACGCACTGCCGATACGCTTCCCTGCCGCGTATACGCCAGACTTTTTTGCATAATCCCACGTCGAGTCGCGTGCACGGCGCAAAAATATCAATATCCGCCGGCGTCGCGTCGCTGCGGGGGAGCAGACAGACAGACAGGAAGGAAGGAAGGACGGAAGGAAGGAAGCGAGGCGACGAGCGAAAAGAGAGCGGCTCGCGGAAAAGGGGAGGACTCGCGACGATATCTGGGTATATACACGTGCAGGCACACGGCTGAGGAGGGGATGCGATGTTTGCGGGAGAGAGGAGAGAGAGAGAGAGAGAGAGAGAGAGATGTTCGGAGACTGGAGGGTGCAACGTACTGGGGCAACGGCGACTGCGGGAGGACGTCTCAGAGGGGTTTTGCTGATTTTTGGGAGGATCGCGGATTTTTTAAAGAGGGATTCGATGAGATTTTTATTAGTATGTGAGGTTCTGATACTTTGTTTAAGTTTTAAGTTATTATTTCATCATTTTTATAAATGGAGTGAAACAAGATATATTTTGTGAGGTTTTTCATATTCAAGTTATATCATAACACTTTATTATCATAATACTTTAAAAAGCGTTGTCTGATTATAAATAAAGAAATAAATATATAAATGAAATTGATAGAAAGGGGCTACAATATTTAACTATGCAGCTTATTCAATCTATATTTTACTGCAGAAAGTTATAATTGTGACAAAGTTAGTAAAAGGGAAAAGAGCATTTTGCTGATTTTCAAAATTAACTTGTATCATAAATTAATCAATAGTATAGATATAAGTAATATACAAACACAATATTTAAGATGTATAATATAATATAATATAATTTAAAATACTTTATGATAATGTGTTATTTTTTGTTAAAGTGATGTTGCTGAGACTGTTCAATGAAACAATAAATGTAAGAGTACTCTCTTTATATCCATAGTTAGTAGTATATATATATAAATCATTAAAAATCATTACCAAAGTTACAAAACTTCCTGTCCTATTTTAATGAAAATTCTATTTAACGTAGAAAAACATTTTTTCCTACAGGTTTCTACGCTAAATAAAAAAATAGAAACAAGTACAAGAGAAATACCGACTACACATGCTCAACATAGACATAACTCCTCCAGTCTCTATACGTATAGCCCCGAGGCACCATCGCGCTCGCAACCCCCGTGCACTATACACACACGCAATGGCTTCCTTCGATTTTCGCTTTCCGTGCCCCCGTTCGCTGCGCTGCGCATTCGCCGCGCGTCGTGCTACCACTCTCTATCTCTCTTCGCTCTCCGCAATCCACCTCCTGGCTCCCAGACCGATTTTCGCGACTACGGGACGTTCTCTATATATGTGTATATACACGCTGCACGGCACCGTCACGTGATGATACGCACTTTCTTTGTCTTCGAGAACTGTATATAGAGCTCTGTGCTGCAAGTGGTGTAGTAGCGTAGGGGGTGGTGTTTGCGAATTTCGCATGGTGGAGAGTGGGTTGGTTGGTTTATTCGGTTGTTTATTATAGTTTTTGATTAGCTTAT
This sequence comes from Gastracanthus pulcherrimus, assembly GCA_949152435.1. Taxonomy (NCBI): domain Eukaryota; kingdom Metazoa; phylum Arthropoda; class Insecta; order Hymenoptera; family Pteromalidae; genus Gastracanthus; species Gastracanthus pulcherrimus. Next base: position 23,482,311 of record OX424574.1, on the reverse strand, counting down.
TTTCTTTCATTGATTTTAAGATTATAACCAGTGTTAAATTTATAATATTGACGTGGGTTTTTTATATAACATAGGGTGTTTTTAACTTATTATTTGAATTATCTTACTTTAATGACCTAAAAAGTTTGAAAATTTGAAAACATAAACTTACCTATTTTTAACATTTTCTTTATTCTACTCATACTCATTCCAAGAATAATCATGTTTTAGAGATTTTCTGAAAGTTTCAAGTCAATTCATCAGGACAAAAAAGGAGATGATAATTATTTCTACCACCTCTTAGAACATATTCAAAACACCCTATTTTACGCGAAATAATTTAGAACTGCCGAGCTCAAAAACAAAATTTCATTTGAAGTTTGTACATTTTAATTGATTTTTTTAAATTTAAACATTGTTGCTCTTCTTAAATTGTATTATGAACATGAGTATTGTAAACATTGTATATATATTTATAATAAAGCCTCTGGAGAAAAGTATTACATAATTAGTGAGCAGAATGGTATTCAATTGATCATTCTTGAAAGGCCAATTCATTCTGAAAAGCTCTTTTCATGCTATTTTTCTTTGTGCTCGAAGCAATGAAGTTTAATGGAAACTTTTTATGTGACCTATGCTGCTTAAAAAGAAACGATTTTTAAAGCTTCATTGGTACATAATATCTACGATAACCTCTAAAATATAATAGGTAATATAATAGATTATAAATAGGTTGTTCAATACCAGAATAGGTAATAGTGGAATATAACTATTCTGCTCTTTACTGATTCAGTTCCAGAACTTTCTAGATGAGATTACTTCTTACCGATGTCTATAAAATTAGCTTCTTTTCAGTCCAAACATAGTAATGTTAATATTATATTTAACTATATTATTTAATATTCTCATAGATCTTATTGTTTCATATTTATATATACTCAACCTCTTAACAACTCGTTTCCTCATCTAAAAACCATAATTTACCCAACATCAACCCTTCTCCCCCCCCAAAAAAACCCCATACGCTTCCCTCAGCACACCCAAGGATCAAAGGGCCTCGGAAAACCATGCCTCACGGTTGACCCTCTCTCCAACTCCTCCTCCTCCACCATCTTCACCCCTCGCCACTGTCGTCGTCGTCGTAGTCTGGCACTGTACTACCAAAGAAGGGCGACACTATTGCCTCGGCCAAGAACCTCCGAGACACAGACGCGTCGCGACGCCCGCGGACAAAGACATTGACATTCAAAAGGCTCCGAGTCCCTCGCGACGGCCAGACAGAAGCAGTAACCCCACCCCCCCCCCCCCCCGCGAAATGCATTTTGCACGCGACATGGGAAGCCTTGTCTCTTGCTACTGCGCCACCACCCCTGAGGCGCGTTTTTCGACTTCCCCGCGTGTGTGCGTGATGCGTTGTATGCGTCGCTGACGTCAGAAAACGGGCAAGGCGCACGCGAAAATGTACCTGGATGTCTCTTGTGCGGTGCATGTAGGGGTGATTCACGATTGGGGTGCAGAAGGTTGCGGTTTTCGGTTTGGGTGGAGGGTGAACTGTCTCGCGAGTTGGGATTTGATAAGATTGGTTGGAGGTGAGTTTGATGGTAATTTTAATAGGAATTGAGTTTTGGAGAAAAGGTTGAGAGAAGAGTGGTGATGGTGAAGGGCTGGGTGGATTTTGGTTATGCTATTTATGTAGGGTATGATGCGATGGTGACATGCGGTAATGACACTTTTCTCGATTCTGCGATTATTCTATCCAAGATATCTGATCGTATTCCACTTAGTTTCAGTCACCCCGTTTTACTGTACTTCGTCAAAGTTGAATAAAAGCTAATTATATAATTATATAAGATGAACAAAAATCGATTGCATATGAAACAGTTCATATGTATATATATCGTAAGATCATAATGTCATGAATACATAAAGTGATATGTCCTCAATATCGACGGCTCCTACTCAGAAAGTCATATCTCAGGCGCGCGTTCAATATAGTATAATCTAAAAAAACTTTCAAGATGATTCTATGTCAAATTCGAGTTCGATGTGATTCTATCTCGATGAACAATTCAAGAAGATTCTATCTTGGCGGCGAATTCAAGATAGTTTTTTCTCGACGCCGAATATATGATGATTATATCTCGGCCTAAAATACAAGATGATTCTATCTCGGCGCGTAATTCAAAATGATTCTATTACCGCGCATAATTCTATATATTTCTATGTAAAACTTGCATTATTTACAACTCTCTCTTGGCACACAATTTAGTACATAATTTTATGAAGAATATTCGTTTTGTAAAAAAATTATAATGTAATATCTATATGCTGACCTAATATCACAAACTACTACATTACGATACGTGTGACCTAAGTAGTCCTTTACAGCACGGTAGCGAGGGCGCTAAACGCCGTGGTATGAAGGACGACTTTTGACACGAGTATCGTATACTATTTTATAGCACTGCTTGCCTAAATCCGCTGTGACGCCTAGCCGTGCCTTAAGCAGTCCAGTATTGCACCGTGAGGTTAGCGTCCGAGCGTAGCCTGGACGATAAGGACGGTGCAATAATGGACTACTTAAGTCACGGATAGGTGTGACTTAAGTGCGGATTTAGGCCACACAGTGCTATAAACAGTATTTTGGAGTAAGAAATTAATGTGTATTAAAAAAATCTATTTGCGTGGCGTAAATAGATTAGTTATTTAAAATGTTATTTCTTAAATATTTCTTTGAAGTATTTTCTTCCTAAAGTTTATTATTGAAACATTTTAAAGCCATTTTTCTCCAGTAATTATAAATAGAATTAGTTAATATTTTAATATAGGTTGCTTATTATATTTTGAAGATTTACTAAAGAATTTTTTACAAAAATCATAAAGCGATTTATGAAGACATAACTAGATTCTCATATAATCACAATAATTACGTTTTAATAAAGTATCCCAAAAAGTGCTCTGGTGAGACTTGAAAAATAAGTATTCTCTATACGTTAAAGTAGTAGGTCCAAGCCAAGGTCTAGTAATCTTTAAGTTTCAATTAATTCCATGTATACTTAACAGACAAAAATGATTTGAAAATTTTTGAATGTATTATGTTGTAAATCTGAATACTTTCACATGGCCAAGAATACGTCGGGCATGGATTAAGTGGAGAATTCTAACTCTAACTTTTGTACGTTATCAGGGATTTTTCAATAAAACGCTCCTTGATCATAGATACTCTCTCGATACACATGCACCAGTAGCCCCATTTCACATGCTTAAGAGGAACGAAATACGTCTGCCTAAAACCTCTTTTTAAATTAATAATTACACTTGCGCAATGGTTAAAGTTGTTAGAGTAAATAAAGTATGAGAGTAAGAATCGGTATGTGAATGGTTTAAAATAGAGTGATTGACTAGTTGAATTGCATCGTGTATTTTACTAAAATATAGCTTAGGTTCTAAAATCATCCACCCGTCTGCTTTACTGAAAGTGAAGTTTACTTCATTTAAAAAATTAAACTAATCACAAAGAAACTAAATTAAGAAATTCAAATAGTATATTTATTTTATACTTATTAATCCTAAACGAAGTAAAATTGATTTTTTAACACGTGCAAGAAATAGGCCTTTTTCCATGCATTTAAAACGGATGGAAAATTGCTCATTTCGAATGTGGTTGCTAAGCCGTCTAGAAATACCTTAATTTCCTTCCTTGTAAACAATATCAATTCAACAAACACGAAAAATCGTTTATTTGGTCAAGAAATGGTAAGGGTCTCTCTTATTTTAATTGTATTTTATATGTGAGTGGAGCACGACTCAAAATGCGCCTCTTCTCGTTTGCCTTAGACACATAAAGAAGAGCGTATATATGCACTTATTAAAAAAAAATAAGATATGTAACAGGGGGGGACGGCAGGGCAATTTTTAGCTAGGATGATAATTTTAGCACTCGTCTTTGTCTTGGGTGCCTTCGGTTAAAAACCTATTCAAAATTATGCGCCGTAATAGATTCATTTTGAATTACGCGCCGAGATAGAATCATCTTGTACTTTAGGCCGAGATATAATCATCATGAATTCGGCGTCGAGAAAAAACTATCTTGAATTCGCCGCCAAGATAGAATCTTCTTGAATTGTACGTCGAGATAGAACCATATTGAACTCGAATTTGACATAGAATCATCTTGTCATACTGAACGCACACCTGACATATGACTTTCTGAATAGGAGCATTATGTTCTTTTAATACATCGCACTTCTAAAACATCGCAATGTTCGTAATATCCAAAAATTCATCTACTGAGCAGTGTAAAGGAGGATGCCCAGCGGCCACCTCGAGGGAACGCATGAGACCAACACCATGGTTTAAAAGCTCGTTTAGAAATTAATTATATAAAAAAAATACCCTTAAATGCAGGAAAAGTTGAAAACAATAATATCTATGGATTTGTCCCATTTAAATGTAAACAGTCTAACCATACTCGGAACTTTCTACTAATTTTTACGAATTTTCACTGTGTTTTCCTCTACTTTCCTACCACTTAAGGGGGTCAAATTTTTTTCTAAAACTCATGTTTTGACGAGCTCTAAACAATCGTATTAGTTTCATACGTTCCCCTTCAACGGCTCAATTATTATAAATCTGTGGGCATCCTCCTTTAATTCGTACTGAAACTCTAGTTTTCGTACCTACAGCTTTTATCGAACCAAATGTCAACAATGTAGTCTGTAGTTCTAAAAAGAATCTGTAATTAGAAGGGTTTATTTAAAAGAGAGTCCCAGTAACATTTATTTATGAACTAAACAATTTCAAGCATAATTACAATACTAAACAAGTCATGGATTAATTTTCATATCTAAATTAGAAACAATGTACTCTATAAAAGGACCATTTTTTCAGTGTTTGTGGAGTCTAATTTCTTCTTTTTATATACACAATAAACGAGGCGGTAGGACATTGACGCGTTCGTCTGGACGCCCCCGCACCGGTGAAATGTTACCCTGCGACTAGATCAGTCAACGCCACGAGATATCAAAAGCATCGATGCTCCGGTACGACCCGGGGTCACAACAAAGTTCAACTGAAGAAAACAAAATGTATTGGAATCTTCTTCCATTAGCAATTCCTAATAAAAAGTAAAAGAGTTATTTTTATTACATATCTTCAATTTCATTATTATTTAGTTAACATTTGAGAATTAAGGAAAAGTCAATAATAAGTACATTGTATTTATTACTAGAATGCTTTATCAAATTATAAATCGTAAAAAGTATTGTAAAATATCTGAAATTATTGACTTTTAAAAGTATATGTTTTGTTGAAAGTTTACAAAAGCAGATTATTTCATTACATTGCCAATTAATTATGTTTTCGACATTGAAGCGTATTTATGTTAAGTTGCAACAGCATTTTCACGAATCAATGCGACTGTTCCAGGAATCGTTAAATATCTTAAATAATTATATCAGCTAAATTTAATTATGTTTTATATTCAGAATCATTACAGTAATTGCAAATTGCATTACAGCTCAGGCGGAAAGCAGAATAAAAGCAAAGTTCGATTGAACATAAAGAAAAACTAAAAATTATTATCTTTTCTGCATTCAATAACTTAAAAAAATATTAAAAAAGATATTTTTATTTTTATCAATTACATTTATATTTATTATATTCGAAATTAAACTAAATGAATGGTCATATAAATACATCCAAAGGTAAAGATAACTTTGAATTTGGCGGGGCGTTTTGTTTCGTGTTAACGGGGATTTTTACAGGCTAGACACTAGAAGGTATATAAATCTTTTGTAATCCCAGGTAACACGTAGAGAAATAAGCCCGCCATATTCAAAGTTATTTTCACCTTTGGGTGGACAATAAATTAATGACTTACAATTCCGTATCAAATTCTGAAACACATACATTATTGCAGTGTTTCGAGTCAGTGAGCTGCAAAAATATAAACTTTCCTTCAATCTTACAATGCAAATTATTCAACTGCGATGTCACATACGTTTCTTCCATTCGCGCGTATGTACATAAAACTTTATAACTCCATTTTCATGAATCGATGCAACTGTTCCATGAATCCTCGAGTATCCTCCATAATAAAGATCAGCGAATATACTTGTCATTAAAATGATTCCCCACGCAAGTCAATTAGCCTCCTCTCTCCGAATCATTACAATAAACGCAAATTACATTCATATACACGCCTACGAATTAATCCTCACGCTTTATCGTCGCGCGAAAATCACATTGTCTCTCTCTCTCATCCTTCAACCCTCACATCCTCTCGTGTACATCCATCTCCATACCCTCGCATATACACGCGCACGCACGCACACATCGCACCTCGATGATTTCCCAGCTCAATTAAGGCCTTCTTTCGCAGGCTTGCGCACACACTGCAGGAGTGACGGAAGCAGCAGCAGCAGCAGCAGCAGCTCTTCATTACATCGGCGCGTCGTGTCAGCGAAGCTGCACTGCACACATTGTCGTCCAGGATGATGGGGAGTCACCGGCTCGTCTCGCTAACGAACCCCGCGTACTTTTCAAGAGCGCCGGCGAGCGCCTCCTGACACTGTGTATACGCGCACGCGGGGGCGAGACACCCCGCGTGGTTGCATCGTCATCCCCCTGCAGCGAGCGGCGCGACGGCGTCTCGTCTCGACGGAGACGGTGCGGTTGCCTCTTTTTTTTTTTCTGCACCGTAGTGCAGTGCACATGCGTGACTGGCTGTCTGGCTGTACGGGGTGTACGGGGTCGTTGCACATGGATGATTCATGTATGTGTGTGCGTGTGTGTGTGTGTGTGTATGAGGGAAACGAAGAGAGGACTAAATGGCGCTTAACAAGTTTGAAGTCGAAGTGAGTGTGGATCGCCGCTGGAGGGTCTTGTTTTATGGCTTCGTCTATTCGCTCCGTGCAAGTCAGGTGGCGACATCTGGATCGGTATTAATGTTGGAATATTTATACTACGTCTTATGGGGAATCTGTATAAAATTTAAATAATAACAAAATATTAGTTATTTTCTGTATCTGTCTTTTACAGCGTAGAGATGTAGAATAATACTATTGATTGAGTATACAAAATCCCTATTACTCTGTTTAATATTCATATAAACACTTTCTTCGCATGTCTTCTGAGATTAGTCAATCTGTATATGTCGATACATATATCGTTTCTTGTATCCCTCGCAACCGTATGCAGAGAGCGAATACTGCTTCTTTGTTTTTAGTTTTGGCGCTGTTTATATGAGGTGCTTAAATATGCATTAGGTAGCCGAGTTTTGGATAGAATTGTGATGTTGATAAAATATCAATTTGGGGAAATAGATATGTTGATGTAGCGTGAGTGAAAAAAATTCACATTCCAATGTTGAAGCTACACAGCAATTGATGCTGAATTTAGAAAAAATTAAAAGAAATAAAAATAAAACTACTAACTGTGGCAAATATAAACTTAAACTTCACTTTGGTTTACACAGACACTGTCTAGCGGCTGTTTCCCTGATACTGTAAATCCGCACGCGCCTGTGCATGCGTAAAAAGGACTGACATCCCTGGTAGAAAATTGAGCATATTAGATGGTCGGTTCACGATCTATTGGGCAGATCCGTTTCCTAATAGTTCGCCAGAAATAAACCAGCATCTGACCAGAAATTTATAGAAAATCTAAATAGCTTACATAACCCTAAAAAATTATGGAAAATGTAAATCCCATTATAGTACTTCTGCGTTAAAACAGCATGCAAATTTTTATTCGATTATTTATTTGATTTTTTTATGTCTTATTTAATTATAAAACTCTAACCTTAAAAAAACTTTTAATGAAATAAGATTTTTGTTTTTATTTCGAATCTATCCCAAATATATCTTAGCATTCTATTAATAATAAGCTATTAAATCCATGACATAATAATCATTATTAACTTATAAAAATTCGTTAAACGTTATTTTTTATTTATTTATTCATTAACCATAAGTTGGTCAGGTTTCTGACGAGAAAACGTCGACAGGTAGCAGGGTTTCTGGCCAGACTTTTAAGCAGAAATTGGCCATTCCCTATAAAATAGAGTAAAATCTGGCGAACATATGGGGAACGTTTCTACCAGGGATCTCATGCTGGAATTCGCGTCGCGTTATAGTGTTCAAGACTATTAAAGGGGAGTATTTCTAGTACCTAGAAATGAAACCTAGCACCAGTAGTTTGATTGAATAGACCTTATGTCAAGAGATATAGTTAAAAACATTAACATTACCGATATGCTTAATGTTAAAAAATTCTGTATACAGATATACTGCTTATGTGAATGTTGTTAAATATATCTCGTCATACATACCCATATCTAGTAGTCTATCCTTGTAAGTATACCGTCCATCTGAGTGAAGTTGGTCGTATGTAAGTATATGAGTCGGAAAGAATCAGAAAGTATTTAAAAATAGATTTTATTATATAAAGAATATGCAAGTAGTAGTAAAATAAACTGCCGAAATAGTTTATAGTTAATTTCTTAAATTGTTCGTTTAAAGCTTAAATTATTAACCTTTAAAAGAGTATAAAATTTGCAACTCCCTACGCAGTATTTGCCTCTTCTCTGTGTTTACTGAAGTATGCAAACTTCAAAAAACTAATGTAGCTTTGAAAAGCTTTCAGGCGCGCAATTCTTCCCCTTAGCAACAACACTATAACGCTTTGTTCTCATGCAGCTTTACTTCCCTCGAGGGTTGAAGTCTAGCAGTAAACTGGTGAGCATGAATTTCAAGAAAATAACTCATGTAACATTATTTTTTTATTACTAAAAAATTACGTTGATGCAATATTATACTATTAATTCACATTAATGTTAAAAAACTTTTTCAGCTATTCTCTTAAACTTAAAAAAAAGATTATTAGCAATGATGTAATTTTTAAATATACGTAAGTAAAACAAAATTAGTTCTCTAAAATTAATAGATAAAGTAATTATTATATCTTTGACACTATTTTCAAAAATATTAACTACGTTTTCCTATACAAGTTCTTCTTCGACAACAAAGCTACAAAGTTCCGATAAATCTTCGCAAACAAAGTTCAACGTCAACCGTTTATCGTTCATCCGCCACAAAAACTCTTTGCGCGAAGCTCGTTCCAGAACACACCAGTACATTCCATTAAAAAGCTACATCGCCGATAAACTTTAATCTGCTCCGACGAGCGCCTATCCTGCTTTCCGCTGCTTTCGCTCGTGAAAATCATACACACATCTCCGTCTTCCGTCCGCATCAATGGAGGAACTCTCGATGATTAATGCCCTCGCGATACACTGCCTCCTCCGCAAAAACTAAAAGAAAAAAAAAACGCACCAACAGCATCGACGAGAGATAGATAGACAGTCGGTCGCGTGCAAAAAAAGGTTTCAAGATCAATTTTCCACGACGCGACCTTGTTCCGAAGTCACGTCTCTCTCTCTCTCTCTCGCTCGACTTTCTTCTCTCCCGAGCACGCTCTACTCGCGCAAGTTCTTTGTTCGCGCGGGGAATGGCAGGGCACCCTCGTCGTCGTCTGCGACGTCTCTCCGCAGGCCCAAGAGGCATTAGCCTTATTATTCGTGTCTTCGAGCGCTCGCGCGTATATATACTCGCGCGAGCGGGGCAGAATCAATACGGTAATGCGAGTCCGTGCTCGCAATGACGATGACGCGACGTGGCTGTGGTTCTTGCAAATGTGTGAGTGGAGTATGCAAAAGAGTGGAGGAAAGATGGAGTGCGCGAATTTATGTAGATGTCGGAGCGTTAGAAGGGTATTTAGAGGAGGGATGGTGAAATTGGTGTAGCTCCGTGCGAGGAATGTGAATTTGGAGAAGCCTGCTGGGTAATTGAGTAGGGATAGGTGATTGTGTAAATTTGTAGATTTATGAGACTGGAGGCTGCTGTGGAAGAGAGGACTTTTTTTGAAAATGTGATAGATGGTGGGGTTATGTAGTTTGGTAGTAATATGCAATAATTCGATGTATAATAAATAGTAAAGTATCTATCACATTGTTGATATGATTTACAAAAATTGCTATATTCATGTTGTGTAATGTAGGTATTAAATAATGATATTTTTTAGAATGTGAAATGCATTTTCGAATATCGATTTAACATTATGTTTGGAACTTTTTATTTATTACATTGATTGACAACACAATATGAAAGGTACATAATTTATCTTTGCATCCATGTCTATTACCACACCAAGAATTTTCCATGTATACAATACTTACATAGTAACTAAATATAATGATGTTTTTGTGAACTTTTATATTCTTAAACATCTATCAAAATCAATTTAGAAAATTCTAACGTTACTATAATTAATGGGAGAGCAGGTAATACGGCCACCTTAGGGAACTTTTGGTTTCCAGTAAATATATATCGGATTTCGAGGTTTTCGGAAATTATTGGGTCTTCTTTGAACCTTTATCTCTAATACTAAAAATTACTCTCTGAATTATAATTGAAAATGGTGTAAACAGTTTACAAATTATCAACCAGTGTTGGTAAAATGATTACCTGTTTTAATGGTAAAGTTGTATAGTAAGTTCTTCATAAAGTCAAGATTAGCTTAGCAGAGACTTCCTTTCTGTGTTATTCAACAATCATGAGACCGTAACGTATGCCTTGGTGTCGGTATTTTAGGGTGCCTAGCAAATTTTAAAGGAGTAACCACCGTTTTTAACATACCGCGTGATTCTTTTCTCGCTTGCATCATGCTGACAAAAGTGATTTCTTTACCTACATGCACTGCTAAGAAATCAGCGTTTTGATGCTTTCGCGTGTAAACATGACACTATCTTATAACTAGAAGTCGCCAGCAGCCGGATCACCTTGCCTCCAACATGTTTACTTTTGACATAACACATGCTACAGGAGTTATGGTACCCTAGAATAACTCACAAAGCGAGACCGCTTATAGGTAGCCAAATTACCTGCACATATCTTAGTAAAATTGGCATTTTATTCTAAATTTTTAAAGTTGAATAACTATTTCAAACCTTCATTGTCGTACAACTCTCTTGATAGGCGCAGAATTTCTTGGTAGTCTGTAGAATACGTATTTACTATTATTTTCAAAAAGTATATACTACAAAAATTATTCTAAATATAAAATATAATAATTTAGCAAATTTACACTCACGAGGGGAGACTGCGATTTTGGGTTCAAGAATTTTGATGAAATCCAATACAATTAGTTTATCCAATGGATCCTAAAACCTGAGATAAAGCAAAAACATTCGTATTGCTTATACGCGCAAACGAAATAGATATATCGATCGCTTCTAAGGGCATATTTATAGTGAGGCACGTATTGGACTTCATTTTTAGGTATTAGAAAACGATCCCAAAAGTTTCATAAAAATCCGTAACTCAAAATGCGTGGTCTTTCCTTGTTAGCAAATCGGTTGCTTATGCTGTTAAATCACTTAACAATTATTTTTATACATTAAATAGTTCTACTAGAAATAAATAAAATTGATTTTTAATTAAGATAAGATTTAAAAAAATTAGATTTTGTTTTACTATCACTAGATCTCGAACAAGTAGATATTTATATTTGCACTGAGTAACTGATTTTCTATTTGCTATATTAATAATATTATTTTTTAATATACTTCCATTAAATTATACGATAATATAAATTTGATTTTACCAAGGGATCCTCCTTTATAAAAAAAATCATTTTCCCTCTATTATTTTTAATTCACTTCAAGAACTTCACCATCTAATACCTCGATATAAACTTAAAAGCAGGCCCATCAAAATAAATCCAAACGTCTTCAGTCAAAAGAAAGCACGCCTCTAAAAAATACAAAGTCCTCGAACAAGCAAACCCCCCCAATGAATCCACGTGGTCACGCACGCTCATGTACACGACTGTCTTTCCTGCTCCGTACCATCACTCTCCGCGATCAGAATGCCAAAGTGACGCGAATTCCGTTTCGCACTCTCTCCTTCAACAACAAACAGTCGACAAGACCAAAAAAGAAAAAGAAGAAGACGTTCCCCCCAAAAAGCCAATGAAAAAAGAAGCTAATAGCCCTCGGGGCACCTGGACGATCGCAGCGAGCCGACGGGAATAACTTTTTAGGACTCGAGCGCGAGCGTGCGCCGCATCAGCGCTTAGAGCCGCGCTGTGCAGTCGCTGCGCGCTCACGAGTTCAAGGTTACGGGGCGATGCACCGCGAGCGCGGCGCACCAGAAATACACCGCTGCTGCTGCTGCTGCTGCTGCTGCTGCTGTTGCATGCACACGCGCTCTCTCTCTCCCCCACGACTCTCTCTACCTTTCTCGGATATCTAACTCTCGGTCGTTTGTTCGTTCGATGTGTGTGACGATGTGTACGTGTGTGTGTAGCTAAATGCGCGATGGAAGAGGTGACGAGCTGAGGTGACGATTATGGGCGACGATGGAAAGTGTAGTTTGGTCCAAAATTGGGCACGGATATGTTCCTGGAATAATGGGGACGTGGGAGGATGAAAAAGTTTTTGAGAAAGCTTGAAGTTGTAGTAGAAAAAATGAGTGTACTTAATATAGAAAAATGATTGATTAAAATAGCAAGTGCTTAGTAACAAGATACAATGAAATATCATTTAATCCTTTCAATCACAATGTCCTTTATAAAGGACATTATATATTTGGCCATTCATATATTTAAACTTGAGTTTTGCAGAATGTAATCATTACAGTTTGCTAGGATGATATTGAAATTATATTAAAGCAATGAAAGACCATTTTTAGCTTGTTATAAACCTGACGTTTAAAAAAATGTATCATTAAATTTATAACGCATTTTAAAAATACATTTGCCTTAATGTATTTTTAAATACATTAAAATTTTTAATTACAATTTTAATTCATAAAGGAATTTCTACCTGAAAATTATATAGGAAGTCATAAAAATTCTGCAACCATTTAAGTTTGCAGGATCAAGTTCTCACAGAAAATGTTAAATACTAACGTTATCAAACTTGAAGACGCGAATTTGTCCAAGTCCTTGAACTTGACAATACAAAAAGGCTGACAATTTTTATATTTAACATTCACCATAAGAACTTAATCCTACGAACTTATTCAAGGTTTCTAGTATATTTAGGACACCCTGTATGTGAAAATGTATAAAAATGTACTTAGGATCCCTTAGAATGTATGGTATCTTTCGTCCACCATAAATAATCATTTAATGAGATCCATTCTGAAGCATGCATAAGAGGCTTTATCAATGCAAAATTTATGCAAAAATACTGTCATATCAACAATAAATAAGAAAAAGTCGTGACTTAAAGGTTAAACATTGTGAACTATATTGGCTTTAAAAGTTGAATGGAATATGGGTATTATTTATGAATCGGCTAAAAGTGTAGATTCACGATAAATACAGACAATTATTAAAATACATTTCATTGTATAAATGCTATCTCAGGAATACAAAAATATCTTCGCATTGCAAAATGGATTAAAAATTTAATTATTTTTAACAGATATTTTAACTCAGATATGAGAAAAGAAAGCGAGAGGATAAAGAAACGTGGAGAAATACGCTGAGATCATTTGTCATAACAAGCACGAGCAAAAACTTAATTCAGTGTATTATAAAGTACACGAATTAAAACTGCACTATATAGATTGTATGATTCTATCGCAGGCTTACATAATATAATTAACATTTAATATTAATTATTATTCATTTGATCATTTAGCAATACATTTTTTCGTAATTAAAAACGGTCATTAGTCTCTAAAAAAATCTCTCAATTTAAAAACCAACCATATTTATCTCGACGCAAACAAAAATCACACAAATTAGCAATTTAATTACGGCGAAGGAGAGAGATAGGAGGGAAGGAGGGAAGAGGCGAGAGATAAGAATAAAAAAGAGCGCCGAGCTAATAACCGGACTATCTCGCGTCGCGGAGACATTTGGTGCATATCCCAGTAACCTTGCTCCACACAGCTGCGTTTCGTAAAAATATCACTCCCGCGAGGAGGTTGCCGTGATGTTTTTCGCGCTCCCGCAGCTGTCCGCGCGCGCGCGTGCGACTCGTCGAGGAGGAAACTGGAGAGCGTGACTTTTTTCGGATGATGCTGTGGCGGGTATACATGCGAGTATTTTTGTGGCGGCGATGCACGCGCGATCCCTTCTGACTTTTGACGAAGAGACTGCCTGTTTTCATTCAATACACGGGGTGTGTCATGTTGTCATGGCTCGTTGTTTGTTTGCTTGGTATTTGAAGTTCGATCGAATGTTCGAGTTTAAAGTGTTTTTAAATATTTGGTAGTATTAAAATGTCTTTGTTTATTGTTAACAATTGCAAAGTTAGCTTTTTCTAGTGTAGAATTTGTATGTTTATTCAATATTCTTTTTTCCAGAATACTTGAGGAAGGTCTTGCACAAATCAAATCAAACCCGATATTAATACAATACGTAATGAAAATATATTATAAAAAATTTTTTAACACTAGCTCTGCAAAATTTGAGGGAGATATTGTTGTCCAAATGAACGCATATAACATGATTGAATGATTTGTTACATACTGCTACTTTATATTATATTCTTGGATAATGTTTACAGTTCTGCTATAAATCTGTTGAGGAAAAAGTAGATAGCCTGCAGGGAATCGAATTAAACTTAAACCTCAAAAATTAACGATAAAATGTCGATTTCATTACTTTTTAGAGTTAAAAATGGCTGCATTTTTTTCTATGTTATGATTTAAATAAAAACATAATTCGAGGTTTTATTTATCTTTTTACAAAATATGTCCCTTTTCGAAATTTCTGCGAAAAATATATTTCTAATTTTTCTAATCTATCATCAACGGTGAAAGACAATGTTATTCATTATAATTTTTACCGTTTAGTATGGTAAATTTTACCGTAAATCAGGATAATTTTGACCGTCCATTAATATAAATTTTACCTTGAATCAGAGTAATTTTTATCCGAAAATTCTCTCTGTTCAGTTTGATCCTTAAAGCTGCTATTTATTTAAAATTACAACTGCCGATATAACGTTTTTCAGCATTCAACTATAGAGTGCCGTATAAACCCCGAGCGGATGTTGAATGTCGAAAGAAGGCACATCGCGAAAGCTCACTCGATAAGCCCGCGCGAGCATATATCTTCCTCGCGCAAGATAGATACGTTGACCTTTACCGACGCACTATATATAGTTCACTCTAACCAACACTAACTCACTCGCACATTCACTCTCACACACTCTCACACACATACGCATTTCAGCGAGTCGATGATACTATATTATAGATACGCATGCGGGAATATATTACGGGATGAGCACCTCGTTTGCGCAGAGACCTTTGTCTCTCTCTCTCTCTCTCTCTCTTTGTCTCTCTATCTTTCTCCTTCTATGTTCCCTCTCTCGAGCCCTCGGGAGACAATGAACTCGTTCCTTCAGGGACGACGCACTTTGGACTCTCGGCGCGCGGACGTACTTACGTACGTATATATATATCCGCGAGTATACGCCGAGGGATATATGTATTGAGAGAGAGAGGGGGGAAGAGAGAGAGAGGACGAGCAGAAGAGGAATTCAGAATGAGAGATATTGATTGACGCATGTAATTACTCGCCGCGCGGATAGGTGGAGGTATATGTAATGCCTTCCTCGGAGAGTGTACGCGCGCGTGTACTTGTATACTGCTGTGTGCAGGGGAGCTGAGTGGAGAATAGAGGGTTTGCTAATATAATGCTGATGTAAATCTTTTTAGAAAATTGGACGCGCGTCGTTGTTTCTTTAATTTTAGAAGGTACTTTAGTAACGTGGATGTATTACCTTTTTTTCAACTAGGAATGTTTAGAATTATTAGATAATTTTTCTTATTAAAATAGCATATTTATCGCAGGGAGACTGAAATGGGGAAAATTAATTTTAGCGTATAATCGTCATAAATTCTTACGATTTATATTTGTATTTAGTATATATTGCGGATTATTGACATGAATACAAGTTAATATAATAAATTTGATTTAAAGATAATTAATAATTAATTTGTATCGAGAGTATAAGATTTCTTTTAAATAAAATAAAATTAAATATTTTCTTATCTTATTTCACTCATTAGAGTGATAATAGAGCGAAACCTTAAAAACTTTTTGCTTCAAATTCATATTCTTCCCTCTTTATTAATAGAGAACACAATTAACTCTTTTAAACCTAAAAACGGTGAAAAGTTAACTACAAAATTCGAGTGAATATATCATTTACTGTAACATTAGAAAGCATACTGTATAAAATTTAGCGTGTAAAGAATTATTTTCGTACTACTGCATGAATAAAGAAGAAAGTATCAGAGAAAAGTATAAAAAATAATCTCTACGCTTTATATTCTGCATCATAAATCTTTAATGAGCATCCGTTTAACAATCAACTGGGATTTTATGTCACTGATACACAAGCACACAAACACACTCCAATGATCCCCTTTTCTTTTTTCGTAACACAATTTCATTTATCGCGTTGACATTGCGCGCGGGGATTCACGAAGCGCGAAGTGGAGAGCGGGAGAGAGAGAGAGATAAGAGCCATACGGATGGAGAAGGACATAAATCGCCGACGACGATAAAGCCGGCTTTGCGTTTCTCGCGAAGATTCGCCCAGTCGCCGCCACTGCCGTCGTCGTTGTCTGACGCATAACGCGCGACACCACTTGAGTAGCGGAGGATGCCGATCGATCAGGCTGCGTGATTTTTCTTGTGTTACTGGTCTGTAGTGAATGTAGAATCGAGTGCGTTATGTGTAAGGGAGATCGGCAAAGTGAGCTAATATTTTTTTTCTTTTATAACTTGACAATTAATGCTCGCAGAAATTTAACGATATGAATGTATTTTGGTATAGATTACCAACTGTGGGATAAGCAAAATTAAAATCTGCATTTATTGTTACCTAGAACAAATTAATACAAATAGATATTTCATCCGCCTAAAATTTATTCTTACTAATAAATTGAAGATATCTTTTGTTTATATTCTAATACTTTTGTTTTAAAACCATGATTTAATTTGTGTAAAATAAAGATACTGCCTCAATAATTTTTATATGAGAAACGTATAATCAAAGGAACATACTAAAAGGAGTTCTACGTCCAATTTTATGAAAAAAATTGTACTGACTTGAAAAGTTAAAATTCATTTCAGGACTCACTCTGCCCCAGTCTCCCTTACATTGCAAACAATAATGTATTATCTACATTTGCATTTTTTAATGTTTTATCGGGCGGTTTTTTATTAAGTTTTACAAAGGAAAGTGATTGTTGGAAAAGTAATGGTTATAATTGAAGCTGCGTCTGCGCAATAATTGCTTTGTGCAATTACACTTATAATTAAACGCTATCAAAGAAACTTGCACAGTCACACTATGCAAAGCGACTATTAAACGTCGTCAAGCGTGTAATTTATTTATAAGCTAGCGAGCATAACGAATGGCATAATTGAAATTATGAAGATTAAAAAACTGACTGGAATTGTCGTACTGTAATTCTTTACTATTTACATAATTGTGATATCTGATAATCATTCTAATTATAAAAACTATCGTTCATAAATGTAATTTTTAATTTCAATGATGTTACTAAGTTTGATTAATTAATTTTATCAACATTATTGATGAACATTTCTAAGGTAAACATAATTTTTCAACAATGAATACAAAGATCTAACTATTGTATTTCATTTTTACTGAAAATTGAAGTGAATTCATATGACACATAAATCGTACCTCCAGAATAAGTCTATAACGACTCAAAATTCAAAGATTATGGAAAAATGACTAAGAAATAAATATTTTTTGACTAGAAATAAGGTATTTTTACTAAAGTCGGTAAGAAATAGCTAATAACAAGTAGTTACTAGCGAACGAGTTTAGTCCCTTCTGGATGGATTTATCGGCACCAATTTTTAAAGTAGTTACTAACTAATTTAGAAGTTTTCAAACTACTTTAATATTTGTTTCTTAAAATGATCATTATTCTACTGGCGATGAAACACTTGTTTTTGAATTATATGAACGCATACAATAAATCCTAAACCTATTTTTACCGATCATAGTTTTGTTCTATAATTGCGATATAAACATGCTTCATTATCTATTCACTTCAAAGTAATAACAAAAAGCAATTCGTCTCCCCAATATCACCTTCATAAAATCCATTATAAAACAACATCTCCCCTACAGCCGTTTATTCTCAAAGCGTGAATCAGCCAAATACCAACCCTACCCTCTATCACCCTTTCTTCCCATTCTCAAACCAAAGACATCAAAAGCAACCAAAGAAAAACACCCAACATTCGCACAACCCTCCAGGTTCACACTAGGAACGAGAAAACGAAACCAACAGATCAGTCACCCGACGCCAGCGAGAAAGAGACCTCCCCTACGCACGCACACACACACTATAATTCCACACATTTGTCCACGCACGTATTCTCGCTCGAATGCGCGATCCCAAATCGAATTCGCTCTCTCTCTCTCTCTCTCTCTCTCTCCACACACACACACATATACACGCTCTCCTCCCGACGGTCAAGGTGCGACGCACCGAAGTGCAGTCGGGTCAAGGCCGCTCTGTACACGCTATATACCCCTTCCCTCTCTCACTCTCTCTCTCTCTCTCTCTCTCTCTCTGTCTCTCTCTCTCTCTTTGTCTCTCTCTCTCTCTCTCTGTCCGGCGCTGCCTGAGTCATTCGCGTGCAGCAGCAGCAGCAGCAGCAGTGCGGGCCGTGCCCTCCTCTCTCTCTCTCTCTCTCTCTCTCTCTCGTTCGTTCGTTCGCCAAGTGCATCGAACCCAGTGACCGTTGACGCTCGCTCGCGCTGCAGCTGCTGCGCTCTATACTCGGCCGAGCTCGGCAAACTTCGCGCGCTCGCTGCACCGCTGCGTGTCTTTCGTTCGTTCGTTCGTTCGTTGTGTGGAGCGCGGCTCTGCTCTGTTTTGCGATGTGCAGGGTTTGCACTGCTGCGGGCTGCATTCCGCGTGATGCATCGGCCTTAGAAGGGGGGGAAGGAGATAGAGAGTGAGGGAGAGGAGGGAATGTTAGGAGGGAGGGGCGAGAGGGAAAGGTTTTTAGAATTAGAGAGAGAGAGAGGATATGTTTTGAGAGTGGGAGGAGGTTTGTTGAAGGGTGCAAACGTGGAGATGGGCTGAGTTGAAGTATGCAGGAAGAAGATTTTGTGAAATGTGAAAAAATTGATGAGAGGAACATGAATAATTGAGGGACCTATGATGGATTGCAAGCGGACCGGTATAGGCTAAGTTTAAGTAGAAAAAGTGCGTTTTTCAGTAGTAATAGTCAGTTTTCAGAATCTAAATCGCTGTGACGATATGGGTGATTCACTGCAAAGTAAAGATGCATACATTTTATAGAAACTTCGTGGTAATTTTGAGTATCTAATATTTTTTGTGCGATGATTTTTTTCTTGCGAGCAATATAAATTGATTTAGGATTCAATGAAAAAAAAAATTACTTATAAGCATTTACCGGTAAATGAAGCAATAACAGTATTATGCCAATACAATGACAACAAATGTACCAAAATGAACCAATTTATTTAATAAGCACGGTTTGTTTAAATAAAAATGCACATACATACCCTTTAGCTTCGAGGTGCCTCAATTATTTTACTGAAACTTTCGAGATATATATTTACTTAATATTTATTCAGTAAAAATAATTGAAAGACCAAAACGGAGTTTATATAAATTGAAAATGAATTAGGAATAGGTCACTCGCAATTAGAAATTTTCGAATTGTTCACTGTTACCTAGGTTGAACCTTGAAGTTTAGATTATTTAAAAGTGATTGAACAAATGTAATATATATATAAATATGCATTTCTGTGACGAAACATCCATATAGAAAAGCACTTTCACGTTCTCCTCATTTATACGTTTAAATGCTCAGTGCAATGATATTCTCACTTTTGTTTTTCATAAATTATAAAATAAATCTAGTTGCCTCATTATGATAGTGCTTCAGTCGACCTACTCTTACTATCTTATAATAATTCGAAATAATCCCGAACTTGAAATAATTCGTTCGTATCAATTTCAATAATTCGGTAATGACCTTATTCACACCTTACACAAATCCATCATAAAGAATGCAAAAATTTCAAAGAACCTCCATCAAACAATGAAAAAAGCGAAAATAAAAGGACGATCATGAAGAGAAAGTGAAGAAGAAGAAGAAGAACCTGCAGCAACCGACAAACAGACAGACAGAAACCGAGAGGGGTCTCCCGGTGCGCGCGAGTAGAAACAGAGAAATGGCGCGCTCTCGAGATCGGCGATGTGCAGCAGTGCAGCGAGAGTGCAATGCCTCTCCTCTCCTCTCGTCGCATTCTCCGCGCGCTCGAAAGTAGCGACAGCAGCAGCAGCAGCGACGGCTATAAATATATGACGTAGGGCAGCTAACCGGCGCGTATCATCGTAAGATACGCGCGTACGTACGCGCGGGATCATTAATAATATTCGCCGGAGACACGCGATTGATTTTCAATTAGACGAACCGGCCGCGCTTTCGATTATCGTTGGATGCGAGCTGCAGCCTTTTTACTTGGAATGGGGTTGAGACTCATGCGTGTATGCTTGGGTTGTGGCAGGTTCTGTTGAGTTTTGTTGTTCTGATTGCGCTGATAAAAAGTTGCTAAGGGATGAAGGACTTTAATAGTTTTTTGAATTGTTATTTGTAGTATAAATGATTTTAAATTTTAAAAATTACTTTTATTTTGTGGTAATATATAGAATATATAGAAGCTTCTTTTGCAATTTATAATTAAATTTGTGAAGCTATATTTTTACGTCTGCGACATTTTACGGATACCTACACTGATAGAGAGACTGTTTCATTTTCGGAAAACCGATTTTCATGAGGCTATAATAGTTTATTCTCGAAACACAAGCTATTTTACCTCAATTTCTTGTGCACTTTTTTCAGTAAAATATGGTATCTGTATATGGTACCTGTGCTTCTGATCATATTGTTTGTTCTTATTATTTATTATATCTTTAGTATTATTTACGCTAGACAACTAAATGATAAAAGAATAGAAAATTATACGGAAAGAGCTTTAATTTAATTATAAAGTTGACGTGACTCGATTACTCGCCAAATTATTAATATAAACGTGGAATAAGGAGAATTATCCCTGCGATTTAAAGACGTTTATTTGCCTAACTTCGGACGCATCCCGAAATTGGTGGCGTCCCTTTTCATGGCATCAAAAACTTCTTATGTCTCACATCGGGTATAATTATTTACATAGTAATGTAAGTATCAATTTCCAAATCTTAGAAACATATTATGTCACACCAACTTCGCTTGGTAGGCAAATAAAAGTCTTTAACTCGAAGGGATCATTCTCCTTATTCCACCTTTATAGCTTTAATTTAAGCTTTATTTTATACAAAATGTTCACTTGTTTCACAGTAATTAGCTACATAAAATATAGGGAACAGCACATACACTCGTCGTGGATTATTTCTGGTCGAATGTGTTTGTATTTTTTTTAAATACTGCAATTTCATTGAATTTTATTGGATCGAATGGACGTTTTTGCTAATCTCACTGGAGGATATTAAAAAATTTGAAACGCATTCGATCAGATATTTTCCACGTCAAGTGTACGTAAATGCCAAAATTAGTTCTTTTGCTATAAGTTTGCTTAATATTAATAAAAATTAAATCTTAAAACGACAATGTTTAGAATAAATAGACTTTAACTAAACGTATAACATTGCTTTTTGTAAATTTATACTGACATTTGATATTTTACAAAAATAAAAAACTTACTATTTTCAGAACATCCTACATCGTTAGGTAGTATTAATTACCCTTTTGATTTATACATTTTTCAGCGCTTTTAAAAATTAATAATTGCAACTTTCAAGTTCAAATTCCGATCACGAAATATACTAGTTAGAATTATATTATACACCCCCCTACGCATGTATATTGTATAGCTATATCATCTAGCGGTGAAGTCGATAACTACATACTCTGCCCTAGTGCTAAAAAATATTAAAAAAGTAGAGAATTAATTACTATTGTTATTGTTATTATTATTTCTTTTATTCGTTTAATTGTAATTAATAATCATAATTTTCTTGAATTAATTATTGTAAATTTGACGAATAACGTAAATAATATTTAATCTCAAAAAAGTCACAAGTTACATTTTGTAACATGTAACAAAATTTCATATTTCCTCAAATAGCCAAATATTAAAACGAGCCGACATCTTTTTCAGAAAGGACATAATACCTTCCACGCCGCGCTCGTTATCCATCCTCTACAACTCGGCTGAGAGGAAGGATGTTGCGTATCGGGTTAACGCACTCGAGGCTGCTTTGGCCGCCGCCACGCTGCAGCAGCGCGACGCTTTGGTTCGTTTGCTCGTCGCCCTATACACCATCGCAGACGCTCCTATATACCTTCATCGAAGCCCCCGACGACAACTTACACACAACGGCGGCGCACCCGAGACCGAGTGGCATACTGCTATAGTGCTATACACCGTGCAAGTGGCATAACAATTGGGCTAGTTACGAAGTACGAAATTCGCAAGGGGGCAAGGTTTAAAACGCAATTATCAATTTCGATTCGATGTACAAGAGAGGTCTATTGCGGGACATTGTATAATTGCGGCGATGCATTTTTTTAACAACAGCTAATAGGTTGATTGCGTTTTAATCGCTGATTGAAATCATTGTGGATCATGAGAACGAAACGATTGTTTTTTACTTTCTCTCGTTCAATTTTCGTGGGCAATAAATTTTACCACAGCGATCCAATTATCCAAACGTTAAATTCGACGATATAAAATCTACGAAACAAACGTATTTTACAGCGCCTCGCAAAACCTCGCCGGTATACCCGCGTCCAAACTAAAAAAAATAGAAAGAAGCGAACAAACAAGTCGAAACGCGTTCCGCCACGCACAGCCACGCAGCCAACCAAATCGAAGGGCTCCGCTAAAAAGCAGCGCGCTCGTTCTCGCGAGCCCTTTTGCGCCGTTTAAATTTCTCTCGCGGGGCAGGGCCTACTCTCTCTCTCTCTCTCGCTCTCACTCGAATCCGTCGCGGGGCATTGCCGCGTGCCGAGGTTCACTGTCCCCGGCCAAGGCCGAAGGGGCACCGCCCCACTGAACCAATTGTGCCGGTTTTGCTGCTGCTGCTGCCGCTGCAGTCGAGCGCTGCAGGCAGGCTCTCGGTTTTTCGCACACATAGTAGGCTGTGTGGCACCGGGCCCTTTTATTGCGCAGCAGAGGATGCATGTATATAGATGCGTTGGGATGCTTCGCGAGGATGCGACTTGCTCGGGGATATCGTAAAAAGTGCGAGATGTTTTATGGGAGGGAGTTTATATTTGGGAGAATCTGGTTGGTTTGGGATCTTTTTTTTGGGCGGTGAGGATTGGAAGTGTATGGGAGGGCGGGGTAGGATGGGTTATATCGGCTTGGTTGAATATGCGTGTGACATGTTAGCATGTTGATAAAATAATGTTTTATAGCTGTAGGATATTTATGATATGTAATTAAACTGGTTGGAAATGTCACTTGCGAGGGAAAAGGTACGTAATATAAATATTCTTTTAGCAAACATAAAAAGATGTCAATTTATTAAGAAGCCCATAATATGACTCGCTTAGATTGAAACCCACCTTAATCTAAATGATTCGTAAGCAAGCCACTCAAGGATTTTGGAATGAAAATATCACTCTTCGAAATTTAGAGATTAGGGATTTGTAAAAATTAAGAAATTTAAATATATTTTGCGTTAGATGTATATAGTTTTATAGGAGGAACATTTATTCAACATTATAATATTTTTATTAACCCTCTTACGTATTATGACGTAACATACACCTTAAGTCTGAAATAATAATTAGTATCTTTAGTACTTAATAAAAAAATGTAATGCACATTTATACTCATGTAACAACAAAACTTCACTAATATAGTCCAGTTGTCGTAAAGTATAGCATCTTTCTGTAAGTGGATGTCAATTTTTCAAGTTTCTTTCATTTTGTTTTGACACTGGCTATGGCCACTACCAAAATCATGAATATTGCAAACGTACAACTACTATAATCATTCACTTTAACGAATACACCATTAAATTTGTATTATTAATATGCATTATAATTGTATATGTCACTATAAAAATGTAGTAGAATCTGACTTTCTTAAAAATTTTATTCTAATCCATACTCTAAAATATTCTCTCTAAGATGGTACTCAATATTACAAACGATTTCAAGTATTTAACTACATTTTAACAAAATTCAAGGGGTTAATTAATTTTAAATTATAAAAAAATGAATTTTTGCTACTCACTATCATTTATAAATATTTCTATGTCGATAGAGGTTCAATTAGGTACCTATTCGACGTCAGTATACTTTCCCCAGATATAGTTCTTATAAAATTTTACCATTGCCGCAAATAAACCACCAGATCGTTCTATACACTTCAAATAATTCTTGAAGCAGCAATAATTGGGGCATTTGCCCCCAAACTTCCGTAGCACATATAATATTTTATGGTTATAGCATCGAAGTGGTTTATTTTCGGACGACGCCAATGACGTGTCCCCTGCGACTTCGTTCCTGCTTCTCCTTCTGCGCGCACACACGCGCGCGTGGTCGCAAATTGCGCGTGGCATATAAAAGCTCACGATTCATTCGCCCGCGATTCGGCAGAGCTGTTGCGCAAGTTGTCGCGGATTACGACTGCGGAGAGCTGTGGCATAATTGTCGGGCGTATATGTACATGCATGCGTGTACTGCGAGAGACGTGGGCGTAATGACACGAGAGAGCAAAGTTCGAGTAATTATAACTTTTGGATTGCCGTGCGGATTGGTAATGAGCAGTTTGCGCGTCAGGTTGTGGCGCCTAATCTTTTGTCGAGATTGACGTGCGTAAGCAGTATAGGATGAGAGTGAAACGATTATTTAGGGTGTATTATTGTGTAAATCCTTTGAAAGAGTAGATATTTTTATTCTTTTTTTAAAGAAAACTGTAAAACACAGTTTAAATAATCTATTTTATTTATTTGTAGAATTTATCTATTTACTAGAATTTCCTCATATATATAGATATATATTTTAAGATTTCTATTTTTTTTATTTATTATTTCTTTTTCTAATGTCTGCCAAAATCAGCCGTGGTTGTAGTATCGCAAAAATGTACGTAAGATGATTTAAAAAAACAATTCCGCGGTTATGTTCATTTTAAGTCAACAACAACTTTTTAATTTAACATTATTTAAGAAAAAAAGATGTATGTTTAATTAAGACTTTTAAACGTGTACTAAACTCGAATATGTATATCATGTGCATCGTTTAGGTATTCACTTTATTTATTTTACAATCTCGGATGATTATTGCAAGAATTTAGTAAATTAAATAATATGCAAAATTATTGTTTACATTTTAGAATATGTATTATTAATAAATCCAATAAAAATGGTTCATTTTGTGCATTAGATTATACCGTATATTATTTTATTAGTATTTGTACCAGAGTGTACCTTGTATACTCTAATCCTTTAAACTAACTAAGTACATAATTATTATTACGAGTAATTTTAATAAAAACTTCCCTATTTCATGAATCTAATATTGATGATATACATTATTCTAATAACCGCTATAAATAGATTCGAATAAAACTACATTCTTCACGCTAACAAGCCTTAATCCTTAAAAATTCATGCTTCAACGTGCGTGAATCATTAAATAAAATCTTTAAATCATTTTACGATCATTAAAACCTGCACTTCTCAACCATTAATAACATCATCTCAATTAAACACTGCAACTGTTCAAGTGAAAGCCATTCTTAGAGCACTTTCCCATCCAATCCATAAACGACTCCACGTAAAAACCTCGCAAAACGTCGCAACCTAGACAAAGACCCTCCAAAAAAACCAACAACTTCCAAGACAAAAGGAAAAGCGCACGGTACACTAACCCATCGCCGCGCGCGCCACGCACATAAAAGTCTCCGCATACGGTATATACGCATAAAGCCACGTCGAGCAAGAGGAAATTCGCCGGTGTGTTTACGGCCTCGTGTGTACTCTTTTCGCGTAAAAAAAGAAGACGCATCGTGAGTCATACCCGTTGTGTGTACGCGCGATTTCGTTTTCCCGCGCGCGGATGCTCCTACTGCTGCTTCCTCGTACATAAAATGTGCGTGAGTGCGGTCGTGCAGGGTGGGAAATAGAGAGGGGACGGATTATACGGCTTCCTGGTGGAGCGATCGACGAATGATGTGTCTTTGGCGTCGGTGATGGGAGGTAGAGGGAGTTTCTTGGTGGTTGAGGGTCGTGGATGATCTGCTGAGTTGCTGTTACGAAATAGAATTCAGTTACTGTTAGTGGTTGATTTAATGTGTATGTTAGGTTCTTTTTGTGCTGAGTAGTTTTGGTGACTATAATTTGGTTTTGCTTTTTATCTAATTCATTATTTTTATTTAGTGGAGATATGATTTTACCTTTTATGAGAAGCTAATACTAATACTAATAGTAATTCATCTACTCGATGCAAAAATTCATTACAACAATATAAGTATAAAAAAATTTTTTTTAAATATTTATTATTTGATATTACATAAAGCTGAAATAAAACGGGTCAGTAATAATAGTTTATGGATGTTTAACAAACTCGTGGAGTATACAATTGCTTTTTTTATTTGAACATGTATGAATATGATGAAAACTGCTAAATAATAATTTAAATAAATTTTAATTCAATTTTGAAAAAGAATGTTAAAGTTATTTGTGCTTTCTGCAGTCATGCACGCGAAAATAACTACTTCAATAACTTCGCATGTCTGTGCCGCACTTCTGCATCCCTTCTATTATGTACTTCCGTTCGACGATGAAGGTTCGTTCATATATAGAATTACGTTGACTTCGCGAAGTTTTTCTGTAGCTCCCCCAGATTCTTCGCTTCCTTCTTAAAAGTTTGCCTTATTTAGTCGTAGGGTTTCGTATATAATACTCCACAGCTGAATTTTAATTGGGAGACTGACAGCCTGAATCTGTTATCATTAAAATTTTGAGTTTTATAATTATACTGCGCAACAAATGCGATTTAAAAAAATACTATAGACGGTGTTCAGAACCATAGCAAAACAAATCCATTTTGGAAATTTATGAAGTTTTGTTAATGTTTCAATATTAGTTAAATAAAAAAGGAAAATTGGATTCATTCTGTTAGTGTAATTATTACATGAATATACTATTCATCGAATGCGTAATTTAAATGCTCGAGTTACAATAATGTAATTGATCCCCAACTTCGATAATTCCATCATTGACAATTACGGGGGTTTGTTCTTTTTTCCATTCAATTCTCAATTTTGATACAACTAACAACTAACAAAATTTAATCTCACGAATCATTCTACATTTCAATAGTTTCTATCTAAGAAAATATGCCCCCAATACATAAAAACCATTTTTGATGCATGAATTAAAAAATTCCAACTTTCAAAATTACGAAATTTCAAATCACAGCCAAATTAATACCCGAAACCCCGCAAATAAGCCACATAACGTAATTCCAGAAAGATTCCTCGCAAAATAAATAAAGAAAGCCCGAGCAGGGCCAAGGCTCGCAGTTATATGCGAAAGCGCTTCCCTCTCAAGGAGCCGCGCGCACACAGCCTAGTCGCGCGCGGGGCGAACCCCGGGAAATGCGTTCGGGTACATTGCGAACTGCCCCCCTCCCCCCCCCCCCCCGACGCGATGCGCAGACAACGCAAGCCGTCGCCGCCGCCGTTGCTGGAGGGGATTGACCCAGACACCCCCTCCAGAGGGCCTGCAGACGATGACGGGGCTGGCTGGCGCTCGCGCTCGCGCGGAGCAGCTCTCTCTCTCTCTCTCTCTCTCTCTCTCGGTTGGCTCCCTCGCGCTCTAGTAGCCGCGCGGCGGCGCATCTCGAGTGTGTATACGCGCGCCAAAGAGAGAGAGAGAGAGAGAGAGAGAGAGAGAGAGATAGAGATAGAGAGTGGAGCGGGAGAAAGTGAACGTGAGAGTGAAAGAGAGAAACCGGTGAAAGAAGGACGGGAAAGGATTGTATGAAGTTGAAGGGGAGAGAGAGAGAGAGAAGGATGGATGCATGGACGGAGATCGGGGGTAAGAGCGAGAGAGAGGGATAGAGAGAGAGAGAGAGAGAGAGAGAGAGAAATAGAGAGAGAGAGAGAAAGAAAGAGCTCGGGGGAGAAAGAGAGAATGACCCTGGTGAGGGAAGTACACTTTTTTTGCAATGTATTGACGCGGGTCGTTCGGGTTGAAAATGTAAAATGGGTAGAAAATTAGATAGGAGTAAATTGATGATAAAAATACTGCTTAAACTTATCAAGTAAATAAACAAGTATCATTAGTTCCTAAAATGTATAACTTGATTTCTAATACAAATTTGGTACAAATATTTTTTTTCCGGTAAAAGTTAAGGAAATTTTAGTAAAAATAATTATTATTTACTATATATCAATGGGAAATATCAAGACTTAAAAATAAAATATAAAATCATGAAAAGTAATAAGATTTACTTTAGAATATTTCTTCTTTAAATTTATTAAACTGCTGTACTATAGTTGTTTGTGCTAAAATAGTATATTATGACACTGTTGTGGGAGATGGTTTTCTACCTTGCTCGAGGGTTTTCGCACGAGCGAAGCGAGTGAGAAAATCGAGCAAGGTAGAAAAACACCTCCCACAACAGTCTCATACGATATTTTATAGCACAACAACCTCAAAATCGACAATAAAGTTGGCATTTTGAGGTTAGTGTGCTATAAACATTTATGTAACACTACAATAAAATATATAGTTCATTTTACTAAGAAGGCCTAGCACTCCGGATAAATTGGTCAGTTTTTTAAGTACAAAAGCAAGTAACACTCAAAATAATAAAATGCAAAAATTGTCAAAAACTCGTCTCTTTGTACTGAAAAACACACTGTTTCTACTTATTAATACATTCAGTATCTCCGATACATTAAATCGACGCTCCCTGCGAAAAGTAACGTCTGTCCGATTTGCGGCGACGTCTAACACGATAAAATTTTTCGACGAAAGATAGCACGACTTGAATTTTTTCTACGAAAAGTAACTCCATCTACAATTTTCCAATGAAGAATAACGCGACTCAGCTTTATTCAATAAAAAGCGTCGAATGTATTTGTGTCGAAAACCAGCATTTTTTATAATGTTGCAAAGTTGTAAATTTGTAAAGTCGCAAAAATGGTTATTCTGATTATTATAGAACAAAGAAAGTGTTACTCTTTCTAGCAAAATCATACGATATATTATACGTTTTTGTCGCAAACATTTTGAAATCGCGAGTCATCGCCGGAAAAGTATATAAGATGTTACTTTTCGACGTGTTAGTCTTCGTCGCAAAAATTTTGAAAGTATTCCTCTTCGCCGCAAAAATAAATGTAGACGTTACTTGTCGTGGGGAGCGTCGAAATTATCGCATATTATATCAAACCAAAATTTTCTCAAATCTTCCTTTGCACATTCTTCTGCTACAAGCACCACCGCGCTATACCTATATACTGCACTGCAGAGTTCGCATACAAGAAGAAAGAGCCGAAAGTGTAGAGAGAGAGAGAGAGAGTGGGAGGAGCAGTCGGTCAGGGGGATGAGAGAGGCTCGGCAGTCTGATATAAAGCGCTGCACCCCCGCGCGACGTACAACAGCAACTTGGCACGGGATGTAGACGCCAGCCGCGCCACCGGTCGAAGTGCCCGTCTGGCCGAGACCTCGACTTTTACTGCAGCGGCGCGCGGCCGCGGCCCGCTTCTGCTCGTCTTTTTCTACTCCAGCGCCCCGCCGGCTTTTCGCCGCTTTTCGCCTCCTCGTGCGTGCAGATGCAGGGGAAATTTCGTCGTAGAAGTTTAGTTTTTATTTTAGATGGATGGCAATTTTGAGAGGTGTATTTTATTGTTTGGGTGTTGATTTTTGAATGAGTTTATTATAAGCTTGCGGATGAGGAGATTTGGAATTAAATGTTAATGATTGCACTATTTCGACTAAGAAAAGTTAAATCATTATGAAACTTGGTAAATCAACAGAATAAAGTTGACTAAAAGGGATTCTTCTGAATATTTAATACCCGCTATTTCAAAGTTCAAGATCGAATTTTCAATTTTTCTACACTTGAATTTAATATGGTTGTTCAAAAGGAATCTGAAATGACAAATTTTGTAGAAATATTTTTTGTTCGATTTGTAGTGGCCATATATAATATCAGTGAAGAGAAATGAAAACGCTGACTTTGGATTCTGATAGACCGCAGATATTAAACTTTCTGAAGAGCCGTTTAGGTGAATAATGTTACTGTGTTAATATACTGTTTTAATTACTCATATTTAAAAACTCTGAAACTCCATTACTTAACTTTTGTAAATAATATTCTCATTCCACGCTCCTCAAAACGTTATTTCCGTTTCACTATTCAAATGAACTAAAACTCGACTCGCTAAATCCTAAAAGAAATCCGAGGCACTGCACAGGGATCAGACTCGTCATCTCTGGACAGGTTCCCCTCTCGCAGAAAAACAGAATCTCATCTCTCTGCGAGCTGCAATATATGTTCTGCAACCTCCGCCATGCGCAATGTGCACACTCGTATGCGCGAACTCGTCTCAGGTGATATCGCCGAGCTTCAAGAGCGGAATGTAAACAACGAACCTGAGCACGTACATATACATATACACATACACATGCGTCATCTGCATGTATATATAGAACCAGTCCTGCAGGGTAATGGCAATAATGAGGCTCGGTCGCGCACTGGTCGCGAGCGTGGCGCTCTCCGCAATAACAATGCAAATATAGTCTACTGTGCTCACTCTCCCTTTGGAAACGGGGTTATGCGCGCAGGGTTGTTTCGGCTATGCAGGAGATGGACGCAGACAATAACAAAACAATGGTGCGGAGAAAACGAGCGTTGTAGATAGACAGAAAAGAAGCGTAGATTCTGAATTTTTATTGTTGTAATAATTTGTAAATGTAAAGTGATCTTAAATAAAAAAAATTATGCGATGTGGTTAAATAATTTCGTTTTCGTTAATGGTTTAGCATGGCGCCCTAATAATATTTAGAATTTGTCTATTTTTGGTGTACCTAATTGATTTTATAGATAATCTTGATTTAGAACATTTTAGATGATCTTGGAAATGTACAATAGGATACATTATAGTTAGGTAAAAAGTAAGAATAAAGGAGTAGATATTCATTTTTCAAATTTTCGCGCTACATCATGATTGGGGGAAAAAAAATACTTTGTATCTAACCTCCTTAAACTTGAGGTGATTCGGCATTTTCCTTAGCTCCCGTAGCTAGAGCACGCCGCGTTTGGAAACTTTATTTGATATCAGTTTCGGAGTTTTGGCAGAAAAAAACCTCTACAGACCAACAAATTGATCATCATGAGTAAAGCAAAAAAGGTAAGAACCGTTTTGTTTCATTTAAATTAATGTAATTGCGTTATCGAGAACTCCTACCGAAATGCACATGCTGCGCAGTTCTCGATAATTTCGAGATGTATTAATTTACCTTTTTAATTTGTTAATTGATGTCTTATTTTAAATTGTGTGTACACTTAATTACATAATTGCATGTCTAATTGGTAGAATTGATGAGATTCTTAAAGTAAAGTTTTATATTTACTAACTATGAATTTCTAACCTCAAATTTACAGAGACAAGTTCCAAAACCCAATCCATATACCATTGCAGATATGCAAAAAGCAGTTGATGCCGTGGAGAAAGGATCATCAATCTTCAGTACAAGTAAAAACTTCAATGTGCCATATGCTACACTGCACTCAAGAGTGAAGGGAAAATTTCCCATTGATACAAGACCAGGGCCATCCTGCATATTAGGTAATAGTGAAGAAAAAGAGCTAGTCAAGTGGATTTTCGATATGAGCAAGTGTGGTTTTCCAGTAACAAAGGATATGTTATTAAATACAGTGCAAAATTTTGTGATAAAAACAGGGAGAGAGACCCCTTTTACCAATGGAAGACCTTCACGCCACTGGTACAAGGCTTTTCTGAAAAGAAATCCAGAGCTGTCTGCAAAAGTTTGTCAAAATTTAAATAAAGCAAGAGCAAGTGTCAGTGAAGTGAACATAAGACGATGGTTTACTGAAATAGAAGCTTTTTTGACTTCAAAAGGTATTACAGATCTTACTCCAGACAGAGTTTTTAACGTTGACGAGTCAGCATTCCTTTTAAATCCCAAGCTTGGAAAAGTGTTAGTGCCTCGAGGAGAGAAAGCTTGTTATAATGTGTGTGGCAATGAGAAGGAGTGCTATACGGCTTTAATTGGTGGTAACGCTGCTGGTAGTCTACTGCCAACTATGATTATCTACAACCAAGAAAGAATTTCATCTGAAATTTCCAAACATTTTCCAGATGATTTTGTACTTGGAAAGAGCGACACTGGATGGATGACAAGCGAAACCTTTTATTGTTATGTTGTCAACCATTTATATCAATGGTGCATCAATAATAACATTTCTTTTCCAATTGTACTTTTTGTTGATGGACACAGTTCTCACTTAACGAAAGCCTTAAGTGATTTTTGCTGTGAGTATGGAATTGAACTGATTGCGCTCTATCCCAACGCAACACATATAATGCAACCTATGGATGTCGCTTTATTCCATCCACTCAAAACATCTTACAAGGAAGCAGTTAGACAGTGGAGAATGGAGAACAATGGTGCAGCTTTGGGAAAAGCTTATTTTGCCAAAGTTCTTAAAAATGCTCTTCTTGTTTTAGATTTAAAAACAATTTTTAAAAATGGTTTCAAGCGATGTGGGCTCTATCCCTTTTCTGCAGAGAGTATAAATTATAAAAAGCTGATTTCATCATGCGATGATAGTGAGACAAGCAGTCAACCTGATGAAAAGCAAAACAAGGATGCAGCTGACGGTAACTCAGTTCAAGATACACTGCTTTGCCTTGAATTAAAAATAGATTCTGATGTTTTAGTGAAATTCAAAAAGCATGATTGTAAAGAGTGGACTGGTGAATTAAAATTTCAAGAACTGTACAAGTTTTGGCTAAGCTGTTGCAATAATGAATCTTCTGGAGATGAAAAAAATCAAACCACAAGTAGTATGAAAAATGACAGAATAGAGACAGAAGTTGGTGAATTAATGTCGAGTGATTCAAGTTTTTTGGAACCAGCTTCTTCAACACTCAATAATGATGCTATACTTGTAGCTGAAATCGAAGCAGATGGTTATAAATACTCTCCTAACATAGATAATCAGATGATAATATTAGCAGATTCTAATAATACGTACTTGATTAACGATGAGACACACTCAAACAGTAATGAAACTGTTCAGCAAATCTCTGATTGCGAAAAGGTAATATATATTATAAAACCAAAATTTAAAACTGTTAATCTTAAGATTAAATTACGATAAATGTATTTTAAGTCTAATTTTATAATTTTAAATTTTAAATTTTATATTTTATATTTTAATGTAAACAAAAATTCTGTTTAATTCTTACTATTGTATGTATATCAACAGGTTTCTTATGTTTGCATGAATGAGTGTGCTTTAGATTTATCAATAGTTGATAAGCATAACTTTAAGTTTAATAATAATTGTAAAGAAAATGTAACGTATGATCAAATATATGAGAAAAATGTAGATCAAGAATGTATAAATAGTACTGTAAGCGTCTCTTCACAAAATGTATATTCACAATTCAAAGGTAAAGATTAATTTTTATTTTATCTTCCTAATAATTCTTTTTTAAGTATACTAATTATTGTATGATATTTTTCAGACTGCGTAGAACCAACAACTGGAACCTCTGAGCTTTCTATATGTAAGCCAACAATTCTAAGCTCAACTCAGACTTTCAAACCTTCGTTGAGAGAAGCAGCTGCTCCGGTCTCTGGACATTCAGCGGAGCCAATATACGGTTCATCAGCTATACCTTCTGCGAAAGAACCATCAGCTCCTCAAGCAGCATCTGAACTTTCAGCGGAGTTAGTATTCAGTTCAGCAGCTGCTGAACTAGATGCCATACCTTCATGGAATAAACCGTTAGCTCCTCAAGTAGCATCTGAACTTTCAGCGGAGCCAGCACCCAGTTCAGCAGCTGCTATACCTTCATCGAATAAACTATTAGCTCCTCAAGTAGCATCAGAACTTTCATCGATGCCAGCATCCAGTTCAGTAGCTGATATACCTTCATTGAATAAACCATTAGTAGCATCAGAACTTTCATCAAAGCCAGCATCCAGTACAGCAGCTATACCTTCTAATTCATCTTTGATTGAACGAGCTATTATAGTCTCTGAACCCTCTACTACTACTGATATTTCCATTTCAAGTAAGTATAATTTATACAAATCTACTAAATTAAAATGAATATAAAAGTTATTAAACAATTATTCAATTTGTAGATCCTACTTCAAAGGCAGAATCTGTTTTTGGGAAAAACAGAATTACAGGCTACTTGTTTTATCCACAAAAATATAAAAAGGATAAGAACAACACGAATAAAGGTAAAAAAATGCTACCACCTGCTGCCACGGGTGAAGAATGGAGATCGTATTGCGAAGTCAAAGAGAAAGAAAAAGAAGAACTAGAAAAACAAAAAGAGATTAGAAAAATTGAAAGAGAAGCTAAATTTAAAATAAAACAAGAAATTGACGAAAATTTAAAGCAGTTAAAACCGAAGAAAGAAAGTGTGCAAAATCAAATTAAAGAGTTACAATTAACGATTGAGAAAACGAAAGCTGAAAAAAGATTACTAGAAATTCAATTAAAAAGTAAAGAGTTTCAGGAGCCACAAACTTGTTTAGAAGAAAAAATAAATGAATTAAAAAAGCAAATAGACAGTGACGTAAAGCAAAAGAAAGAACTATGTAATACAAAAATGAATTTTATTCAAGAAGAAAAAAAGATTAAATCTCTAAATAGAAAACCTCTAAGTACTATAAACTAAAATTCGTTAATTATAGCTCAAATTGTGATTTAGCATTAATATTTATTTATTGATCTCAACTAATAGAATTTGGATCTGTGATGTTAATTATAATATAATAATTTTAATTATTGTAAGGTTCTTGTATTTTAATACTTAAAATTTAATAAATAAAATGTACGTTTGATGTATATTTAATTTATTTATTTATTGTTTACTTTTTCTGAAAAATAATAAGTACTTACCTCTCAATATTATAAGTAAGCAAAAATCTTAATTCAAAAGTAATATAACATAACCTAATAACCTTATTATTTCACTCTATCGAGAACTGGGTCAAATGCCTATCGGCAACTGCTTCCGACTCAGAAATCGCTATCGACAACTGCTCCCTCGTTAACTTTTTTTCAAACTAAATTTTTACGCTAAATACGCAATAGATTTAAGTGAAACTTTTTTTATTTCGTAAATAAAGAATTTAATTAATTAGTGCAATTTTTTGCAACTGTTTATATTAAATATAAATATTTATTAAATCGCAGAAAAGGCGACCCTTTCCTTACGCTATCGAGAACAGGGCCCACTACCTTAGGTGGTTCCGAAAAGAACTCAACTATTTTTATTAAATTATCAAAAGATTTTTTTATGAAAGTTAGTTTACTAAGGTTTTTGGATCCGCATGATGAGATTTAAAAATTTTAAATTGTAAGTGCAAATTCAATGTAGCAGACCAACGTTTGAAAAATGTATCTGAATTCTGCAATATTTCAAAGATTTTTTTTGCCATATATTATATTCCTCTTTTTGAATTTTGGAATTTTTAATTCAGATTTTTAATTAGCGAGCTAAAAAAATTCCTTCATTAGTGATTTTAATCTCAATCTCACATTTCTTTTCATAAATTTAATACCATTATATTGACCCGCCCTGTTGAATTTTAAGTTCAAATTCGTATTCAGAGACCTAAAAAACTTTTTGATAAAGTTTCTTGACCTCAATCTCATATGCTTTAGTAATTAATCTATCATAAAATATAATATAAGCTTGAAAACCCTTAGTAAGAACACTTTTGAGCAATAAACTATTAAAAACTCTCCATCCAGAAAGACTTCAAAACGAACACCATATCCTCCCTAAAATACAAAACCAAGTAAAAAAGGACCTCGAGCGAACCTGAAACTCGCGGGGGGTAGTACATACACTCCACCTCCCAAAAGATGCTTAAAGATAAACCGACAGCCAGCAACTCCTACCTATACGCGGAAAACGCGCGCGTATACATATCGGAAGTGAGCTCGGTCTATGGCGCAAAGGGGGACGCTGCAGCAGCGAGCAGCAGCACACGCCAGACAGACAGAAAAGGGGGTGACCCAGACCAGACACCCCCTCCAGACTCCATAGTCACCATACACGCGCACACACGTTACAGATCGCGGATATGTGTGTTTGCGAGCGCGTCCCTCTCTCTAGCGCGCATTGCGGATAGGATAAGAATCGCACATCCATGTGTGTGTGTGTGTGTGTGTGTGTGTGCGGTGTGCCTCCGCACAATGGCTGCGCCCCGTATAGCTAATGACCGCGGCTAAGTGCGTATACGGTGTATGAGCAAGAGTGTGACGTGTGTGTGCTGTGTAGTACGAGCGTGCGCGAGGTATGCAGATGCGTGCGCACACGCGTGTCGCGCTCGTTAAGTGCCGTGGGTATAGGATAGTGGGTAGGTATGTGGATATTAGCTGCGTCTGGAGCTAGTGTTTTTCAGCGATATTGCCATACTGGGGAATTGGAGGGGGTATTGATGATGCAAGGGATTTTTAGGTGTATGTAGTGCAAAAGCCTACTAGGACTACTCTCGCTTTTTATTTTCAATTGATTGTACACTGAAAAAAAAAATTGTTAAATCTAAGTAAACGTTTCCTTGAATCGTACTAAGAAAAGATTTATTTGATAATAGTAAATATTTAATTATGTTTAGACTGGTATTCATCAATTCAATAAATATTTACTAAATTTAAGAAATATTTACTTTATTTAAGTAAATCTTGTCTTAGTACGATTCGAGGAAACGTTTACTTAGATTTAACAAATTTCTTTTTTCAGTGTAGATTAATAATATATGCAAATATTTTGTAAAGACTTTTAGGAGATTTGCGGTTTAAATGCATGCAAATGTTACGAATATTTTTGTTTTTACTACATATTAATCAACCCTTCAGATATTTGCATAAATATTAACATCCAGCAAACAAAATTATTTTCAAAAGCATATTTATTGCAATAGATTTTTAATTGCAACAAGAATTACTTGATTTTACTATTCTGCAGTATAGCGAAATCATATAACTACCGACTCAAGCGCTTGGTCGATAACAGCCCCACAATCATCCCTGAAAGCGACACTTATTTCTTATCGTGTGTATACACAAGCGATTTCGCATTGTCGTGCCTCCAAATTTTCGCGTGTCCCCGCTGTTCCTCTGCATCGTTTATATACTTCCGTTCGATGTCGCAGGATCGTTCGTGAAATTGCGTTCGTTTCGTGCTTGCGAAGTTCTTTTTTGTAGCTCCCCCAGCTTTTTTCACGATCTTCGCAAATGTTTGCTTTGTTTGGTCGCAGGGTTTTGTGTACACTGCTGTGCAGCTGCAGGGTTTTAATTGGATCGATGATTAAAAATTTAATAATTCAGGGCCGCGGCGGGCGTGTATATTTTATGTTGCTGAACTTCTGAACTTTTTGAAAACAGAGAAACAAACCAGCTTTAATAGTAATCTGAAGTTTAATTAATTTTCCCATACTTGGCTTGATTCAAGTGTAATTCAGCAACCAGATTTGTTTTATTGTTGTCTAGAACGCGAAAGCTCATTTCCTCATGAACAAGCAACCAGTTGCAATGTGAAATTCTATGAGCACATTTAATTAAATACATACTATTTTGTTTCAATTGGATAAGTTTGAAATGTTCTTAGTGTAAGTACTCTGAAACTTATGTTTAAATCGGAAATCCAAAATTACAAATTTAACCCCAAGTCTGACTTGGGTTAACGCACGCGTATCTTTACTGATTTTCAAGGTATCTGTTGTTTTTTGCACTACAGTCAAGCTAAACAATTTTTTAGTTATAATATTAATATTATTATTATATTATATAATATTATTATTATTATGATTATGATTATGATTAATAATAATAATATTATTCTAATATTAACAATAAATTATGATTTATTGAAACGCATATTGAAGCAATTCAGAAGATTAATGAGTAGATCGATGAGTAAATTCTTAACTAATTATTCAAAAGTGCGAGTATCACCATTCTCTCCCAGAACCTTTTAACAAAACCCATGCATTCATTGCATCAACAGCGTTGAAACCATAAACGAGCCACAGACCCCAGGCTCTCAGCACCTCCCATAAAAATTAAAACCAGGGGGCAAGAAAAGCCGCGAACAAAGCGCTCGTCGCCCGCGAGTGTGCGCGGCGTCTCTCTCTCTCTCTCTCTCTCTCTCTCTCGGCAGCTCCTGCGCGCACAAACGCCGAAAAAGATAAGGTGCGATGAAAGGAAGAAGCGCAGAAGGCTTCTGCGGGAGGGCGCGCCGAGAATAAAGAGAGAGATTCTTTGAGGTAAAAAGGGAGGAGAGGGAGGCTGTAACGAGGATCTCGCGCGTAACAGCTCAGCGCGCGGAGATGCCGCGGAGAGATAGCCAGAAGTGAGAATTCATACGCGGGGATGTATAGCTGTAGGTGTATACGCAAGTGTGTAGAGGAGCCAGGAGATAGTGGAGAAAGGAAAAGGATGGGAAGGGTTTTGCGGAAAGGTGGAGGTGAGATTTGGAATGCGCGGGTTTTTCTGGAAAACGGTTGACGAATAAAGAATGTATTTTTTTTTTAAATAATTGTAGTTAGAAATGTAATAGTTATAAAGTGTTCATTTTTGTTGTACTATTATTGTGTAGGGGAGAGTTATGTATATTTTTCTCTGGTAATTCAGGAAATTGAAAGTTTCAAGGTTTCAAAGAGAAAGTCCTATATATGACCATACTTTTTACTGAAATAAATTATTATTATTTGTTATTAACTATATAAGGGCAATTGCTTTCCCATCATATAGTTAATTTGTAACCCACCTGTTACCATCAAATATGAGAAACCAGTTTTTTCATTTAACTTCCAATTTTGAGAAAATATTTATCCGGAAACGTTCTTTTTGATTAGGACAACCACTTTTCAGAGAGATATTTACCCAAAATTGAAAGTAAAATGAGAAAAATGGGTCCTCTTAATTAATGACGGGTGGGTTTGGAATCATTATAATCAATTTGATTTCTTAGAACCAAAAACCATTTTTCTGTAGGCTCTGGCTGTAATAGAATTCACCTTAAGATTATTATTCTTATTAGAACTTTTTAGCACTGCATTGTTCAAATTTATGAATTTTTAATAACGTATCTGGACATTTGGCAGAACTCTTATGTGTATCTGACCTAGCACGTAAAGTGCTGCAATATAGCAGTGAAAGTGTGCAAACAATCTATAGTAATAGTTTATTAATTTACAAAAATACTAATCGTACAATATGAATATGAAACATTATATTTTCAAACAAATATTTTACGCTCCTCATTAGCCAATTCCCCATGAATACATAAAAATACATCTTCGCGTAGAAAACCTTCCATTCCCCTCGGAATCTAAACGACAGATAAGTCAACAACCTATACTCCTACATGATGCATGAAGAACAGATAGCTAAATTTGACAGAAAAAACTATAATATATAAAAAGCATTCATTTGTACTGCTCACCAGTATATAATTTTTACCACACAGTTAGGCTGTCTTCCTATAATTTTCAACTTCTATGACAAATTCCTCTCTGTACAGTTTAATAAATATTAAAATTACCAATCTTATAAATACATGATATCTCTTTTCAAAATACACGCGAATACTCAAAATATCGAAAACCCAGCAGTCACCATAAAAGACGCATCATTGCAAAAACCAACGTCACATTCCCCTCGCAACCCAAGAGACATTAGCCAAGCCAGCAACCCATACACTCCTGCACGCTCTAAACATCCACAATCCACACCCAAGGGTAGCTATAAACTCTCTCTCTCTCTCCTGGCATTCTGGAGCTGGACCGAGTCGTTGCCGCGTTCACACACACACCAGCACACGTCCATCCCGCGAACCTCTCCATCTCTCTCTCCCATCATGGTGGGGATAAAATCCGTCTAACGCTTGCGCGCCCAGTAGCAGCAGCTTCATGGCACAGCCAGTGGTGTAGCAGTCGCGCATATCCTCCTTCTGCACAGAAAGCCGCGCGCGCGCACACCAGAAGCAGACAGACAGCTACAGCGGCGTCGCAGGGGAAGGAAGTCGAAGAAAGGAAGCTGCGCTGCGAACTAGAAGGAGAGAGGGAGAGAGAAGAGCGCAGTAGGGGAGAGGAACACGGTGGCCGTGGTGTTGCTGACCCGACGACCCCTGTAACCTTGCCGTCGTGCGCCGCCGCCACCGGATTAAACTCGATCTCTTTTTCTCCCTCTCTCTCTTTCTTTACATGTTCCTGGCTCCAGGATTATCCCGTTTTCTCTCTCCGTCTCGCGGGAGACGCGAGTTTTTGAGGTCCGATTGAGCTGACGCGTTATCGCCTCCCCCCCTGTGAGAGGGGTTGGTTGTAGAGGGGCCTTTGTCTTTTAGGAGGAGGAGGAGGAGGAGTGCGGAGGCGATAAAGGACTTTGAGCCTGCGAATTAGAGCTACGGATACGGCTGCAGCTACATGCTCGATCTTTTTGGATTGTGCTGGGGGATGGGGATGAGGATCTTGATTGTTGAGACCTTTATGCGTATTTGTATTGCTTTGAGGTACGTTTTGTTTTTGGAGCTGATTTTTGGTTTTTGGGAGAGGTGAAGGTTGATGGAGAATCGGATGCTGAAAAGGATATATAAATTTTGCGAGTTATTGTTTGAATGATAAAGGAGCGTAAGCTTATCTAGGGTTTACATATAGTTATATACTCTATGTTATAGAGCATGTAACATTATACAATGATTGCAAGTCTTATAAAAAGAGTTGACTCCACAAAGTTAATTTTACGACTTCTTTTCTAATATCTAATATTAATTCTTATTATTAATATAATAATAATCTAGGAATTAGGAGGTTCGAATGTTCGCATCTGTCGTTTTTATAAGCCTTCTATGAATTTTACATCACAGTCTATATCAAAGTTAGAGAAAACAAAAAAAATATTTATTAGTAAATATCTAAGTTCTAGATATATTGTTAAGAAAATTTTTAAAATGTGCAATTTTATAGTGTTTTGAGTGA
Organism: Gastracanthus pulcherrimus; assembly: GCA_949152435.1. Classification (NCBI taxonomy): domain Eukaryota; kingdom Metazoa; phylum Arthropoda; class Insecta; order Hymenoptera; family Pteromalidae; genus Gastracanthus; species Gastracanthus pulcherrimus. The sequence goes on along the minus strand of OX424574.1, from coordinate 23,440,984 downwards.
CATGCAGGTATTAATATCGTTTTCTATTTTACAGTGTATTACCTTGATAAGGATCAAAAAGTTAACACCTGTCAAATTACTAAAATGTTATAACCGACGTATAATAAATAAAATCAAATGTAATAAATGATAATTTTGTATGTGAATAAGTCACATTTTTCGGCAATACGTATTAGAATGTTATATTAAAACATTTAAAAATTATTTATTGTTTGACATGTTGCAAAGCTGTAGAAAAGTTACTTTTAATTGAATAATTTACGAGACAAGATTTTTTGACGTTTGCACTAATATGAATAATAATCCCATTGATGCAAAGCAATCACATGCTTTTCGTAGAAAAGGCTTTCTTGCGAAAAGTGTATTACGTATTATATAAAAACGTTATTGAATATTCCAAGAATATTCAGAAAATCGATGATGGTTTAAGCGTCTACTTATACGTAAATGCTTCGAGTGGCTCTATATCACAGCCTTTGTATACGGATAAAACAACATTTTTTTGATTTATATCATTGTTTTAATAAATGTTTTACAACATTTTGAGTATCTCGTGCAGTCTTCATTATATATCATTTAAAAATAAAACTTTAGCGTGTTCAATGAAGCTGCTGATGAAACAATTTGAAACAATAATATATAAAAACATTAAAATATTATTTTGTTATTTGACATAAATCGGTAATGAAGCTAGTAAAACTAAATACTTTAAAATGTGTTAAAAATTAGAAAGTAAGTTTCACTTTCTCTGAAAATAACTTTTCACTCTACTTCATTTCAGTAAAATAAAAAATCCATTAAGCTAATTGTAACAGTTTCTTCTGAAAATAATTTTTCGCTCTAATGACGTCGTCTTTTTCTTTTATGTTCAAATCATTAGATTTTTACCCAATTTTCAAATAGTTTACTGTCCTTTTTAATAAAGACATGTATACCATGTATACGTAACTCTGCCAATATACTATATCAACCCAAAAATTGCAACACTCTACATTAATATCCAATATGTTGCAATCCCTCGTTTACACGCAACTACCTACTACATCCATCCCAAAGCAAATAACACCCATGTATACGCGCTTGCAATTTCTTTTCCCTCTGCAAAAACCGTGCGCACGCTCATCCCATACATTCGCCGTTGCCGGCAGCCGACGAATACATTTTCGAACCCTTCGCCGGCTTCTCCTTTTTCTTTCGTCCCCGCGCGCATTCGCGATTTCCCGCGACGCCGCGAGGGAGAGCGAAAAACTATACACGATAGCGCGTGACTTTCTCTGTCTCCCTTTTTCGCGCAAGTGCAAGTATAGTAGAGATATATCGGCTTGGCGCTATATAAGGGGCGACAGAGACATGCTGCGAGGCGACAACCCCCGACTCGTACATACACATACATATACGGCATACGCGTATACCGAGGCATAGAGATAGAATATAGGTATATATATATATATATATATATATATATATATATATATATATATATATATATATATATATAGGTTGCAGGTCGTTAAAAATGGGCTTTGGAACACTACGCACACAGATGCGTATTATACACACTTTCCGTCTCTCTTTTTATATATACTACGCTCCCTGACGTCAAGGTCAAACTGCGTCTAGGTCAGGGCCCCCGCCTCTGTCTCGCTCTCTTTCTCTTTTTTTCTCTCTCTCTCTCTCTCTCTCTTCTCTGCTTATCCCCGATACCGCGCTTTGTGATTCCCTAAACTGCCTTTGTCTATATACGCTGCTGCTGCGTGGAGAGAGAAAGAGATGAAAAAATAAGAGCTAAGCGCCTACACGCTGTCCCTACACGTCTGTGACGGGGCGTATTTGTGTAGTATATAGTGCTAGTATGATATGCTACTGCGAGTTTTGATGCAATTGAAGAGGGGTGTATTTTTCTTTTAGCACTTTGTCTATCACTTTGTTATATTCTTTTTATCTTTTTTAGAATGAATTTCACTGTGAGTTTTAAGTTCAGGGTTGTTATAGTTATATACGCGAGCATTGTTTTCTAAAGAACTATTGCATTTTATGAAGGTAAACAATGTAAATAGGGAAAAACTGTCGATGGAGTTCGTTTGTGGCTTCGGCAAACATTTACAATTTTTTAATGGCTGTTGAAGGTGAACGAATTCAGTATTTTGAATACTCTTGTATTAATCAATATGCTATAGTTATAGTTATTCAGAGCAATGTTTTATATAGACAAACTTTTTTATGTAATGTTGCATTGACCGAATCAATCTGGTGATAGTGAAAACAAATTTTAGAAAATTACTATAAAATTCATTTATTTACTAGATTTTTTAATAGATACTATCAAAAAAATAAATTTTTAAAAACTACTATTATAATTATTAATGTACCGCAAATGTGTAATAAAAGATCCAGAGTACAAGTATAAAAATACTGTTTTGAATATATTGACGAAAGTCTATATAGCTTCTTGCATATATTTATGTAAGTGAAAGTCAAACGGTATTAATTCAAGTTAATAGATTAATATAAAATTTATTAAGCAACTTATAATATATTATTATTTATTTTACAAATGTTTATCTGAATACATACATAACATTAGTAATTAAATTTTTATGTAAATAAATGGATATACCTATATGAATCATTTTAGTTTCTGGCGCTCGAGTAAATTAGTGCCATCTAGTGATGTAGACCGAAATTCATAAGCATTACCGATAGTGTCTATATTCGTTGGTAATATCGAAAGAAGTCGGTAAAGAGGGTATTTGTTTTATGTGTTATAGATAACCGTTACGCAGAAACCTTTTTTATAAAATTTATTTATTTATTTATTTAAATAATGAATAGTATAAGAATAAAAAATATATTATATCCCAATATTATTCATTTATCTCTAAATAATTAATTATATTAGTACTACGACCTCGATTATAAACGTCAATATGATAAACTATGATTGAACGATTATACAATAGGGAACACACATGATGTCAAAAATATGGCTAATTTTCTTTTTCTATAATAGAAAATCATTAACGAATATATTAGAGAATTTTTTGACGATTTAATAGTTCTACGTTTTAGTGTAATTAATTAAAAAATTATAAATTTTAGTAGCTTTCGAACAATGCAGCACGCTTGTGATTGGGTATCCACTTTAAATGGCGGAATGAACCTACCGCTCCCATAACCTTCAAAGACCCATCTATATCTATATATATGTACATATATATATATATATATATATATATATATATATATATATATATATATATATATATATATATATATATATATATATATATATATATATATATATATATATATATATATATATATATATATATATATATATATATATATATATATATATATATATATATATATATATATATATATATATATATATATATATATATATATATATATATATATATATAAATTCGGTATGTCCGGGACGCCATATTGCTTTTCGTACTCACGTGACCTCATACAGCGTTTAAATACTTATTTAACCAACACAATTTTCAAAAAATTGTTACTCATAAAATATGGGGGCAAAAATGTATTTTATTTCACTTTTGTGTATAATTTAACCTCAAGTTTCGTTTAAAAATTATTTAAAAAATCATGTCTGTTCCCTATTGTATAAAATAATACCTTAATAACTTTATTAATTATTCTTATATAGTATTCTAAAAAGATCGGTAGAAATTCATTCATATATTCAACGTTATCAGTAAGGCAATAAACTGCTTATGTAATATGCTTCAAGATAACAATGCATTCTTATAAATTATTCAGTTTGTAGTTTCGTACTACGTGTTGGTCATTTATTATTACTTCTTTTTGAATTTCATTTATAAATTTGTAATGTTCAAAATATGGAAATGAACTTAATCTGGTACTGATTAATGGTAAACTAACTTTCTAAATAAACAGAATTTACTTATTTTTTCTAAATTAGGGAGGTTCATCAGAATACCAACTACTAAAAAATTTGCCTCTGAATTTTTAAAAATATTTAACGATATATAATTAGCAATTTTTGCACAAAATGTTAAAATATCAATTTTTAAGAATAAATGTATCTCGCTTTTTAACGCCGCAATGCTTATTGAATATTTTAGGGTTTATTTTAGGTTTGAACATAACATTATCATTATACACAGATTTTTGACAAATTTCAAAGAAAATTTGTATTTAATACTAAAGTGAACGTCCGTAAGGGGACTAGGCGGTCCTAATACTTTTTTCATAAGTCCTATATTTCCTGAGTAAAATGCCATTTGTTTAACATAAAAATTTTCAAAATCGTTGTATTGTCAGAAGAAGAGTTTGAATGGCGCATATACTTTTTTTTTGTTTTGTCGCAAAGAAAAGAGTGTTAGATCTTTGCAGATGTTTTCTATAATTACAAAAGAGATACTTATCCTCATATAAGCATAAACCTTAGCTTCTTAGGTAAGTTTAAGAAGTTAAATCACTGACTTACAAACAAATTATCAATTAAGAATTTCTTATAGGTGTAGTGTGTTAAATTGCTTTAATAAAAAGGTCCTTTAGTGGTCAATAAATAATATAAATCAACACTTATTTATTATCCGATGTATTAAAAAACAGCTACAAAGTATTGCTGTTTTCTTTGGAGAAGTAATTAGGAGTAAAGATTGGATTGCGAGCCATGGTTGCGTGGAACAGATGACTTGGTACGATGCTGCTGTTACTTTGAAAAGTAGCGCCAAAAAGAGCTGATTAAAGAAAAATCGATCAGAAACGACAAGTTGATGCCGATGTAGTAATAGATTATAGATATGTCTTATTACTCTGCCGGAGACTATTAAGCAAGGTACCAATGAAGAAGTAATTTAATTTTGAATCATTAAAAGAAATTTTTGTAACACAAGCACGATTTTCGCGTTTTTCTGTACCTATTAAGCGAGCCTAAAGAACTATTTTTCAGACCGGCGGGCGCTAATACGCATAAGCGGGCGCAAAAGTAAATAAGCGAGCGCAAAAACAATAAGCAGACGCAAAAGTAACTATTGCGCCCGCTAAAATTTTTCGGAAAATTGCTATTATATATATATATATATCTATATATAAGTATATATAGGTATATATAGATACTTTTAGTTTATGGTACTTTGATAAAGGTTAACTATATGAATAGCTTATATTTTGTAAAATATATTACTTCAAGTTACAAAAAACATGTATTTCTTTGAGTTACATGAAAATGTTTATATTTTAATTTTATGTTTTCTAATTCTAATGTCAAAATAATATATTTAAGTTGCATTGTGACAAAAATTGACTATGTATGATAACGTGTAGTATTTTTATTTTCATAATAAATTCTAAGATAAAAAAAATACCTACACACTCTTTTTTCTATCTTGTTACAAAGTAAAAATAATAAATGAATTTTGAAACAACTCTATGCAGTGTGTGGTTGCCGCATCAGAAAAAAGTTGCTTTAGCCCCGCTTAATATGCCAGAAAAACACAAAAATCAATACATGCGTTACAAAATATATGCTGTACACCAAGGGCAAAGTGGGTATTTTGACCTCGTATGGTTGCAGTACTCGTCTTCGGCTCACAAACGCACTCGCCGTCGGCTCGTGCTAGCTCGCCTTCGACTCGTATTGCAATCTCCACACTCGGTCTGAAAAACCGCCCCAGGTACACAATATACTATTAAACGCGTTTCTCTCGAACCTTTCTTCAACTTTTCCCGATAACTTTTAAGGCTATTCCTTGAAGCTTACTTTATACGTTACAAAGTTCCAGATTACTTTTTAAAGCATCCTATAAGTTTTTTGAATATTTTTACAGTATTTAATTAATTACATTATCTTATATGCAATTTGCCAGCTATAAAGTCATTTTTCTTAGCACTTCATTCACTGCACTTCACTCTTTAAAAATGCTCCTTGCGCAAATACGCGCGTTGAAATAATTTTAAACTTCACAGGATTATCGTTTTTTACATTATAAACATATTGTCAGAGAAAAGGATAACCCTCGTATACACATTTTCCTCACTAACTTATAAAATATTATTATGTATTACTTTTTAGTTTATGATTAAATTTGTATACGGGGGTTATATGAAAAATCGCTTTGATAACGTAAAAAGCAATAATCCTGTGAAGTTTCAAATTATTTCACCGCGCAAGGAGCGAATTGCATATAAGCCAATGTAATTAAATACTATAAAAATATTCAAAAAACTTATAGGATGCTTTAAAATGCAATTTGGAGTTTTCTAACGTATAAAGTGAGCTTTAAGGGATACTTTTTTGAAGAAAAAAAGGTGATTTTTTGACTCTCTCAAGTGTACTCTCGTCTTAAACAGAGATTGAGACACACTTAAAGAAATTTTCCGCGGAACTTCCAAAACAGTTTATGAAAATTCGTGTTTTTCTATTAAAAATACATAAGTCGCGAGTTTTTAGAACCGCATTTTTAAACTTTCATTAATAACGGAATAAAATCGCTGTTTTTGGCTACCAATTTTATAATAGTGTTTTAATTCTTTGCTTTATACGTTCTGCTGGAAACTACTGGTCTAGAATTGTTATCTTCCAGGAAGTGATCGGAATAAGTAAACCTCCAGTTTTGCCACTTTAAAAACTTATACAAATTTGTTAAAAAATGCATAATAGTTAACATAATGTAAGGGTTAATATTTTATTTGAATTTTGTTATTAAAACTGGGCACTTCCGCTTTTGACACTTTGCTGCTAATCTAGAAGAGAATGTCACTAAAAAATTAAAATATCTCAATTTTTAACCGACTTCGAAAAAGGAGGAGGTTCTGAATTCGACATAGCTTTTTTTTTTAATTTGAAATCAGGGATAAATCAAAACAAGAGGATGATATGTTTATTAACACATAACTCTGTTGTACATATACACAATGCAACACACACAGTATGCATGCTCTGTGCAAATTTGTTTCAACAAACATTGCGTAAAAGCACGCATCTAAATAATAAAGAATAATAAAGAAATTTTATAGTATTCTGTAGACAAGAATGACTTATAGTCCCCTTAAGAAGAGGCTTGCATACTAATAAAAGTTTTGTATTACAATTAGCGAAGATCTAATAATGTAAGTGACAATGTATGTTGAAAAGGAGTAATTTACGAAGTGATAAAAAAATGAAAACCAAAATTATGATGTTCCAATATACATATATTTTGTTGTTTATAGATATTTGTATAATATATGCTTATTAAAGCAAAAATCTGTAAAACCGGATAAATTTCTTTTATTCTACCTTTGATTTTAAAGTTTATATAATGCTCAATTTGCTCATTGAACATTTATCTAAACATTGACCTAAGAAAAATTATGAAATAATTAATGTTTACAGAGAAATGCTAATTATTTTTATTAATAGGTATACGCAAAAGCTTGTAAAAACAAATGGGGTTTATACATTAATTAAAAGAATTTGTCAGGCTTTACAGCTTTTTTCTTTAATAAATAATCTTTACTATTGGAAGATTGTAATTTTGGTATCAATTATTTTATCACTTTGTAAAGTACTCCTCTTTAATAATTTGTCATCTTACGTTATCAAATCTTTGCTAACTGTGATATAATTTATTTTTATAAACGTCTATATACAGTACGCAAGACTCTCCTTGCTCATAAAACTATTTATTTAATATTAAAATAAAATAATAGAAATAATAATAAATTATTTCTCTAAAATATTTAATTTTCATAGTTGTAAAAACAATAAAATACTTCAATAATCATGATAAGAGAATGTGCAGAATGTACTATAATGCATTGATTATTTTTACAAGATAATTATTACTTTACACTAAAAACAAAAGTCTGCAAACAATTAATCAATTCTTATTTAACATTCCTCTCATCACAATTAACAAATCAACATCAATCCAAGCGTGTGCATAACCCGCAACCACGCTGCACACTACCACGGCACGCGACTGCATCATGCAAATCCGATAATTTAAATAACAAATATTATCATACTTTCCCGCGCTCCACCAGGTCGCGCCACTTCCCTCAACAAACTCGTGTAGCTACCCACTCCGCTCCGCACTCTCCACCAACCCCCCGACAATACATACAGATATACAAGCCACAAACACCGCGAATCCAGCACTACTCCCGTGCGGTCATCCCAGTACAGGCTGCTCCTACTACCCCCACGTGGCGCTGCCATCGCAAACTGCCAATGTCCACTTTGGTCTCCACGGCGCCGTACATTATATATACACATCCCATGGTGTTCTCCCTACTCTTATCCCCTGCCGGTGCAACGGAGACGGAAGAACACGAAGTCCTAGAACCGCGCGAGAGAAACAGAGACGGAGATCTTCGGCAAGCGCGCGCAGCGAACCTCGACTTTTCGGTGCGGCGACGAGAGAGAGAGAGAGCGCGCGCCGCCATATTGCGCCTCGTGTGCCGCAAGGAAAAACACACGTTGTTCCGTGTTGTACGTGCTTTCTCGCGCGCGGTGTGTGTGTGCCCGTTCGCGAGATTATTATATTACGGAGAATCCGCGCGCGCGGGGACGTCGATCCTCGTTGCCCCAGCGACTTTGTTCAACGATCTTGCTCAACAAACTCGGGACACGGTGAATAAATAACCCCTGCATCGGTTGGAAACGGTGAGTACCCTATAGATGTGCATGTAACGAGCCGCCCGGAACGTCGCGCGTGCACGCCGCTCCTCGTGTCTTCTCGCGCTCGTACACTCCCTTTTCACGACTTTTGACTCTCCGCGGTCGTGTTTTTGCGGAATTCCTGCGTTTCTTTAACTTGGCGGTGTGTTTATAGATGCGCGCAAAATGTCGGCTCGCTTTTTTTCCGGAGGGGAGAGGTGAGTTTAGCGGCGCGGCGCGGTATATACCTCATGGTGTATAAAGTGTGCCGCTCTCCGAGACGACGATCATCGTATCGTTTTTTTACATACTCTTCTCTGTCTTTCTCTTGCATTCCGCGTCGGGCTGTGGATTCAGCTTAAACTTCGCAATATGGATGCGACGCCGACGTTTTATTCTTCTTTTTTCTTTCTTTTTTTACGTCAAGTACTCGCTGGTGCGACATTCGGGAGAGTTTAGGAGGGGCGGGCGGGCGTGCATAAAAAGAGAACAAGCGCCGCCGGCTTCACCTGCGCGCTGTCAAAAAATTTTATGGCAGCGGCTATACGCGCATTGGAGTGACGGAGACGGACGTATACTTATAAGCGAGGAGACATGTTGCGCGTATTGGAGGCTAGCGGGAGAGAGAGAGAGAGAGAAATGCTGGGTTTTCGGGGACTTTTGCTTTAGAGTGTACTTAGGTGGATACGGTGTATTGAATTGAACGATCGTTGTTTTGGAGGTACTGGCGGAGGTGCGAGTCGGATAGTATACGCGGACGAGTGTTTATCTCTATTCTATACGCGAGCAGCTGTGGAGTCGGTCGTCTGTGACTGTTGTATCGGGGGGAAGTAAGGCGACGCGTATAAGAGAGTGAGACGTATGACAGTACGCTCTACGCTGTGAAAATTGATTTGTACAATTACTTTGCAAAGAATTAATATGACAGTTGCAAAAGTTAAAATGTACTGGTTTCTTAAATAACGTTCACTTACATCTGTTCATGTACAGTGTCGGAAACAGATTTTCGATTGTATTATTTGGCAATGTGTATACCACGAGTACGGTTATTTCAAGTCCTACAAGTACAGTAACTTGACAAATCATTCTTTTACACTGTAAGTAAAACCTCTATAGCAATCAAATTTACTCAATATGTCCCAAGATGCACACTGTGCTCTCTGTCTCTCTTTATCGCACAAACGTCTCATTATCTATCTCCTAGCCGTAGACTAGTGTTCGCACACACACTCCACAGACGTACCCATTTTGTTTACCCAAATAGACGAAGGCACATATTCTCGATAAGAAAAATACGCTCTCCGCAGTCGACGATCAAGCTGGCCGCGTGTGGCGAGCAGTCGCTCGCCTCTTCCACGAGGAGAGGATATTTTATATATATAAGAGGAAAAACGAAGAGAGCCGAGTAGGCGAAGGCGGCGTGTATATCCGGAAATAGCCGTGTGTGTGCGCGCGTGTGCGTGTATAGCTGTATATATAGAGAGGAGACCGCGCGGCCGCTGAGTCGTGGAACATTCCGTTGCCTCTCTTCGTCTCTTCCTGTATAACGTGTATGTATATTATGCGTGAGTGTGTGTGTGTATATATAGAGGATTGGTGTAACGTGCGCGCGTCCATGGGATGTATGGTGAATGGATATTTCGTAGGTTCGCGTGCACGTCACTCGGGAGTTTGTATCTGCGCGTGGTATATTGCGGTGCGGAAAGAAGTTGAAAGGACGGAGAGACGGTGAGGAAGTATTTTTCTGGAGGAACGGTTGATTTTATATGACTGTATAAAGTTTTTATAGTGAAAATCGACCTGGAAATGCATTGAGTTGACGGTGTAAGATTCTACTTCAAAAGTATGAAAATACAGCAAGTCAATGCATTTGGAGTAAGATTTTAACTTCAAAAATTTTGAGTAGCGAGTAAATAGAGCATATATTTCTTTTCTTTTTATTAGTAGTAAATAAACATTGTTTCTTTACATAAATAGAATGTAAATGTTAAACGATAATTGCTATTAAACCGTGTCCATGGGTATTAAGAACATAAGATAGATAAATAGATACATATTGGAGCAGTACACGTGGGCGAGAGGTTAGGAGAGCTTCGGAGCAGCAGCACACGCGAAAGAGAGAGAGAGAGAGAGTTCGAAGGATTGCTTTGTTGTGTTTTGTTGTGACGCGGATCTGAGTAGACGACGAGGATACGCGATTGTAGTGACGATAAGTTTTGAACAATGAAGTTACAGCGTGATTTTTGTAATTTTTGTTGCTGGGTTCCTTTTGTTTAAAGATGTAATGACTTCCTGCTTTGCCCAAGTATAACAATTCTATTTTAAAGCGCTTCTGGCAGAGCTCGCGCTGCTCGAAGAAACTGCGTTGTCAAATATACTAGGCGTAGTTTTTGCGAAATTGTTATGTGAAATGACATAAACATTTTTATCGGTGTTTTTTTTTATATTAGAAGTATAGAAAATGTTGGCATTGCAATTTTTTGATATTTTGTAAATTAATTATTCGTATATAAATGTTCTCTATAGACTATAGCTAAATTATACATATTGGATTGCTGGGAAGAGATTCCTTCGTTCAAAAACAAGTCTGTAAAAGATTTAATATGAATGTAAATGAGTACTTACGATATTGATTTTCTGATCCCTAAACACTAGTTTCATGTCAACAAGTTTGACTATCTTGAATATTTATTTTAGCAGTCAAATGAAATACGGTACAGTAGTAATATCTACAGAAAAATTACTGACCATTTTTTGTCAATAATCAATGCCTATAAATAAATGATAGTTTAAACTAACCGTAAGCACATTTTTATACAGACGCTTCGGGAAAATTCATGATACAAATGAATGAAAACTCATTCTTAATTAAACAAATACGCGACATCGCACGACAAAATATTTGTTACCTCAGCAAAATAGTGTTATTTATGCAACGTAAGACTGAATAACCCGCTTCAACCTGTCCGCAAATATTTTTTTTTCGCAAACACAAGTTGAAAAAATATTATTTGTCTCCACATTGCACTTGATTTTTTAATTATTATAACCTCCAAATTACTAGTAACCCGATTCATTCAATTTACTTACAAATAATTATTTACTACAACAAATAAAAATAAATAATATATAAAGTGCAGCTTAACTTACATTTTTGTAACCTCTAGGATACTAATTAATTAATCTAAATTAGTAAATTAATTTGACGCTTCAAATAATTACGAAATAATAGTTAAGTACGTATAATAGCTGTGATATATATTTACATAATACATTATTATTAACATTTATTTCATACGTGCTGTTTTGCAAACTACTATTATTTATTTTTTATTTATTTGTTTGTTTATTAAATTATTTATTTAATTTATTTATTTAATATATATTAATTTATGTATTTATATATATTTTTTTTTATTTAATTTATTATAAATACACATTATTTACAAAATAAAATTTTTCATCATGAAAAAAGTAACGCCAATCGAATAGACCCAGAGAACGATCGATCCCTGTCCGTTTTTAGGCTCTCCATGCTTTTTACTCTCGGACGTGCTTTCCGGAAATTAAGCACCGGAGATTCCCGCGCAAGTACCGTGGAGTCGATCGACATGGGCTGCAGCCTGTCACTGCTCGCCGCCGACTATTGTTGCTCTCGAGGGGGTTGCGCTAGTTGTTGCAACGTTACGAACTCGGTGTATATTCCAGAACGTACTTTGTAGACGCCTGACCGTTGTAGACAATGAGGTTTAGGTCGATGCACGGTAAAAAAACGTTTGTACAGTGCTTAAAACAATAGTTGACAAAACATTTTAAACTTTTCTTGAATTCGTACACATTTGAGAGTGGAGACACAGTTGTTAACTAGAAATTGGAATAGCTTGTAATAATAGATAAATGTAAAAATCAAAAAGATTGGATTGGATACGATTTGAAACGTCTAAGAAATATTTCTGTATCAGTAATAACTAAGAAACGATTTTTATTTTACGAGAAAGGAATGAATTTAATATAAAATTAATATTTTAAACTTAAATTTGTTTATATTTTTTTTACCATAAAAATTACACGTGCAGTGAGAAGAATCCACTAATTTTATTATTGAATATAATGCGTGTAATTTGATATAGGAGTTTGAATAAAATGCAGCGCTTCTGTATATCCAACATTCAATTTTTAAGCATAAAAATGACAAACAATGCTCAAGTGTGTAGACTGTAGATAAATACAGGGAGCGGACTAGATAACATTCGAAATACGTGATTTATTATCTCTCTTTCGTATAAAATAATATTCATCCGATTTGTCAGATTGTTTGCAAGTGAATCATTTCATTTTATTACTACATACATTTTATGCGGTGTAAAAATAATCTTATTTCATTTGCTATTATATGGCTCATATTATGAACAGAAACTGATAATTTTCCCAGCTCTTCGAATTTTATATTAGAAAATAAAATGTACAACGTTTCTTAAATCTAAAACCCAGTACAATAGAAAAAAAAATCAATAGTCGGTGTGAACTCCTCGCGCGCAGATTAGGCGAATGAAGTAAGATCGTATCGGTTACGTAAAGCGAAACCGGCCAAATGGAAAAAAAAATGCAACAAGTTTTCAGCGACTGTGTAATCTCTCCTCTCCCTCCTTCCTCCTCGGCCAGCCCGTGATAATACCGCCCGTAGACCTCGTATGCGCTTGGCTTTTCGCGCGATAAATTCGAACGAGAGTTCAAACACAATGTGTATTCACCACATCGATACCCACATGTTTGTACGCGGGAATCGACGATAAGAAGAGCTGCGCGCGAGCGCGATTAATAAACTTGATGCGTGTACGCACTCTGTGTGTTTACTGGGGTCGGCAATGTAGACGCCTTTCATGACCCCGTGCCGCGACAAGGGGGATACTACGCACATTGTGCGTGATCTATATAAAATTGTGTATGGAAGAATAAACAGGGGGCTGGGTTTTTATGGTTTTCTTTTTCTTATATATACGGTGTATAGTATAGCGTGCGGGCATGTTATACGGATTTGACCTGATTTATTTTTCGAACGAGGAAGCTCGTCGGAATCGAGGAACTTGCTTGCGCCCATATAAGATTGACGTAACTTAATTATATTATTATTAAGATAGACAAAACCATAATACATCAAGAGTATTTAAAAAAAAAATGCAATAATATATACCTATGATGCTGTTAACATTTTTTCAATTCAAATAGTTAGTTATGATTTTTGCGCCTTTATTAAACATCCAATCATATCCATTCTATATAGCTGATTATTATTTTCGTTCAAAATGCACATCACTTTTCTAAAAGTTTGGAGTTGAAAAGTTAATTAATTAAAAATGTATTTAAACAATTTACGCTAAAAACAAACAAAAAAAAATAAAAATAGAGAAATTAATTTTTTATTTTTATAAAAACTGTTTTGTTTTCAAGATTTTTTCACGTTTTCATTTATATTAATTTTATATGTCACTCATTATTCGACGGATTTGACTACAACCTCTTTAAACAAATAATTTTATTTCATACATTAAATTACTTTTTTAACCAAATTTTGTTTTGATCTATTAATTAGTATTGCCTTTTACTAATCACATTTTTTATACAGCAAATATTGTGTATCCACATTAATATATTAGAGATATATGGGCATGAAGTCTGACAGACACCACTTCGCTAGTTACTTGACTAAATTCATCCATGATACCTAAGGGTTAATTATTTGATATATTTAGTATAAATATACATAGTAAAATTAGAATTTGTGCTTAAAGCATGAACAAAACATTGAGATGATAACCTAATAAATTAGTAAACCCGCTATAGAGCTACAAAGCTTCACGCTGACTACAGAAATTTGTTAGTTCGGCGCTGGTATTAGGCACTTTCGCCGAAAAATTATTCTGTAATTATTATTCGCTAAATATTAAATTTGGCAATATTGTAAGGGCCCGTTCATAGTGAAACGCTAGCTGTAGCCAGCTGTAGCTAGCCGAAATACGTGTTGTCTAAATATCTTGCTGTAAAACTGAACCGGTAACATTGGCAATATAGCTAAGCGTCTAACATTTAATTATAACCATTAAACTGACAATATAAATTATATTTGCCAAAAACAGTAAAAATGTTTTTAGCAGCGCTATAGCTAACTACAACTAGCTACAGCTGGCGCTCCACTATGAATGGACCCTAAGAAAAACAAAACCGATTCTGCTTCGGCCTTCAAGGCAATGACTGCCGGGCGGCCAAATGTACTCGTAGTAGATCCGCACAACATTGTACGTGAAGCGTGTGGCCGCTGCGCAATGTTGTGCGCATCTACTACGAGTACATTCGGCCGCCCGGCAGTTATTGTCTTGGAGACCAAAACAGAATATGTTTTGTTTCTCTTACAATGTTGTCAAATTTCATATTTATCAAAGAATTATTTGGCGAAATATTTCGACGAAAGCGCCTAGTCTCCGGTGCTAAGATCACATACGTATCTCCCTACCACTACTATACGAATGGAAGAATAGCAGCCCTGGTAAAAATCTAAGCCGTATTTTAGTCAGAATAGCCAACTCTTCACATATTAGCTTATTTTTACTTATCGAATCTGCCAGAATATTATTCAAAACAACGACACTCTTTTTAGCTACAAAATTACTAGCTAATTTCAAATTAATATGGAAAGTAAAAAAGATAAATTATTTTACGTGATTAATTATAGCCTGATCTTAGCTAATTTAAATTTAATGTTTAGCTAATGAATTTCTTTAAAAATTCATACTATCTAAGCCGGTTAATTTTCTGCCAGCGATAAAATGATCATTTTAAAATTGTGTCTAACAAGGACAATGCACACTCTGTGGACTGTGAGAAAATATTTTATCAAACTTTAGGAGCTGGTTTTTGGTATCTGAAAATTATGCCTATCATCCGTAATCTTTTCCAACGGGCCCTTGTTCCCAAGGTATAAGGCAGTTTACTTCAAATATGCGTTATTTTAGTGAAAAATGTACTTCTTCTATTGACAACAACTCTGCAAGCTCTTATGTTAGAAAAATTAACCCGAAAGATAATCATAGTTGGTAGAAGGAGCTATAATTTAGGCTGTATTTTGTATAAACATATTATTCTGACGCAAAGGTATTAACAATTGAAAATGATGATTAAAAATGCATGAAAAATCACCGAACATTTTTATTGAATATTCATGCTTTTTCAGTCCCATTTTCAATTATTAATAACTTTGCATCGGAATAATATTTTTATACAAAAAAAAGCTTAAAATAAAGCTCTTTCCAGTTACTTTCTTATCTTTCGGTCCATTCTTTTAGCATAAAAACTTGCAGAGTTGTTGTTAATAGAAGCGGTACATTGATTCGTTAAAATAACGTCTATTTGAAGTAAATTACCTCATATCTCGAGATTAAGGGCCCATTGGACAATATTGCGGTTGCTAGGCTTAATTTTTAGATACCGCAGAAACCACCTCCTAAAGTTTGACAAAAAATGGTTTCCCACAGGGTGTCACTCTCCTTGTAAGCAATACTATATAATTGTCTACACAGTTACCATCTTAAAAAGAGTTCTTAAATTTCCACGAAATAGAGAAAGGCATATTTCGTACAATCTAGTATTTACATTTTTGTGTAAACGCCTAGTAATCGCATCAGCAGTAGCACTCGCATAACGAGTATATATCTCTCTAAAACTCAGTCCCTCGCTCGCGCCGTGGACACCAAACACTCGCGGGCCAGCGCCGCGCATTTCAGCTTATAGACTTTCGCTAAAATCGCGCTCTTGCGTAATTCAAGACACACGCCGCCGTTCCGCGAGCATGCCTGGAAATTCATTATTCAGCGTCACCTGGGCCCGCGTTTCCTCCGCACTGCGCGCCATTCGATAATAACAATAATAAGCGCGCCTGTCATTGCTGCTCGCGAGTGCGACTCGGGTGTGCTGTATTAGAAAAGAAAAAAAAGAAAAGAATTTTCGCTTCATTTCGGTGCTTGGAGTTTTCTTTGAGACTGTGGTGCTGGTAGTCCATCGGCGCGCTGTGGTGTCTCTTTTCACGTATGAGACAGGCTTCGCTCAGGGACAGATTTCTTTAGAGGTCGCGATAAAGTTTGAGGTTCCATGCCGCGTGGTCTAACGTCTGATCGTTTGGGCGTGCGTAGTAGAGGCGTGACCCAATTTTTTTTTATCCCCTGCGTGTATTGGAAGAATTTTTATTCGTAGCGGAAATCGCGCGCGTTTATCTTAATAGTATAATGGTTGATTAATAGATGGATTCTTTTTTGTATTTCGTTATTTTATTTTGTGTTCAATCTGGGTTGAATCTTGAAAAAGAGCAGGGAGCGTAATTAATTTAGGCATAATTTGAATTTTTAAGTAAGTTACACAGAAAATTTTCTTATGCAAATTACTGTTAAAAACACAGTAAACTTAGGACATTGAGACTAAACGGTATAAAAATTATGCGGATTTATGGTCAAATTTAACCTTCTGTGTGCTAAAAATTATAATCAATGAATAATTGTTATAGAAAAATAAAAATTATTATAAGAACTATGTCTATGTAAGTAGTTAAAATAGTGTTACGCAAAATAATACCACATTATAGTATTTTAAATTTTATTAGGAGCAATCACCTTATTTTGTTGTCTAACAATTATTTGAATTATTAAAATTAATCAAGACAAAGTTTAAAATATAAATTCTAGTCTAAATAGCAGTTGTAAAAGTTCATGAAAATGTATTTTATACATAAAATTAGTATTAACCGTACTGCAAAAAATCAGTTGACAAACCATCTTACATATCATCAGATTTTTTTCAGTAGAGAAACGACTAATATTTTTAATATAAATTAAATATTTAATTATGTTTCTCAATTGATCCACAGTAAATAGAAAAATACAATAACTACTATTTTAATAAATAACAAAGAAGTAGATTAGACTAGAAAACTCACGATTGTGTGTCCTCCATTCAAAACTTAAAATTTAGATGTAATCGCTATACATTGTAATACGCAGTAGTATATATTAAAATTTTATCTATTAAAAATTATCATAGATTAAACATTGTCAGCCCGCTAATCGAATCGATTCTTTTCCTCCTAGAAGCCCATAATAACATCGTTCAGACGTTCACACATATCGAGGGTCATTATGATAATTCATAGCATAATTTTTTAAACTACAAGTTTCGAATAAGGATACTTTCATTGCTTGTATCACAAGTACACTCGACGTACATATATTCGGATCGAACGTTTTTAAAATGCTCCAATAAGATTGTCCGATTCACAGGAATTAACCAATAAGGTTACACGATTTCAAAATATTCGATCCGAATATATGTACGGCGAGTGTACATTCAAATTTTAAATATTAAGTAATATTATAAATGAAAATACATTTTTGTGATATACACTGAGAAAAAAAAAGTAGTAACGGCTACTACCCGGGGGTTGGAATGATTACTAGACTCCCTAGGAAAAAAATATAATGGGTACGGTTAGTAATGATTCACAGGTAACCTAGGATTGAGTTCAATTATTTTAATTAATTAAATTAATCTGGTTGATCGAACTAAACTACGTATTGCTGCGGCAACAATACTTTGTTATTGTTCTCACAACTATATTTTTTGCTGTGACAATCATACAATATCACCGATAACCCTAATATAGCTACGATAGCAATATGTATGGTTACTCGAGCAATACCAGTTATAGTTATCATATAAATATAAAAGTATTGGTGTAATACCCAACCCTTTTTGTCACTGTACCTTTAGATATAAGTTATAATATAGTATATATTCCTTAGCAGAATAGTAAATATTACAAGAATGTCTAGTACTGAGTCTCGTACAACCAAAATAAGATACAATTGTCACTCAAAACAAGACGTCTAATATTCAGTTCTAAATTTCATAGTAATGAGTAAAATTTTCCTACATCATATTGGATTTACTAGAGGGTCTAGTAACGGTTACTAATTTTTTCTCTCAGTGATACTAATTCTATATTTGTATCTTATATATAATATTATACAAGATACAAACAAATTTACATCGATATGATGCTATACACATGTAATAAATACTATGCTCGTACGCAAATAGTTCCCCCAATTATCAAATCACAAAATGAATATATCATTCGCCTCCAAGCGACCAACTTCCTATTTATTACGCGCGACCTTGCCATAATCGTTATGTCACTCATTCTCCTCATGTTTTGCTCGCAGAATAATTCCAACGAACCGTCGCTCCTCTCTTCCGAAAATAAGAACACCCATTCAAACAATACCCATCCCTCCGCATAATCCAAAATTCAAAACAACAGAAAACCCCTCTCCAATAGCACACAAACTTTCACCACCGCGGGGCATAATATATTATCGGACCAAGCAAACTCAGCGGCAAAGCAGAAGAGGCGAAAACACGGCCGAAACTCGAAATTCCCACAATAAAACACCATTTCGGGCTTGTTATAATACATATATATATACATATATTCCGAGAGGGGCCCTTTCGTGCGGCGCGGCGTCCTGGAGAAAGCGTAAGAACAGCGCATGCAGGGGAGTCGACAGACGAGAACGAGATCGAGGTAGAGAGAGAGAGAGAGAGAGGAGAGAAGGTTCGTTGGTAATGTACCTGCTTCGTTCCTTCGGTCTCGGTTTGCTTCTTTCTTCTTCTCGTCCTTGCATGCGCGTGCGCTTGGTCTTTCGTGATCCTTTGCGTTCCCTTAGCGTATATTTGTATATCTGTATATATTGCGTATTTCATGGCCTGCTGGGGTCTTGGGTTATCCTTTTTTGGGAGAGGGTTCTCCGATCTGTCTCGCGTTGCTTGGTTCTTCTTCGGCGCCTTTGAAAAATGCTTTGGGTTTGAAGAGGTGGTTCGTGCGTGTGAGTAAGATGTTGAATTTTTGGAAGGATGTCTTAGGCTGATTCATTTATTTATACGAATGAAGTTTAGGTACATAATTTATTTTTGAATATATTTACAAACAAAATTAACGTTTATTATTATTTTATGCAAAAATTATAAATTTGATATTCGCAGAGGATCATTTATTTATTCATTTATTTATTATAATTATTAGAAGATTATTATTTATATTGCAGAGATTATATCTTTCCTATTTTTAGTCTGCTTGCTTATTAAAGTGGTAAATTATTAAAATTATAATTAAAGTCAAAATTAATAGCTGTCACCAAGACTTGTTCGTAAAACACGTTTATAAAAATTTCTTCATGTTATTAATCCAGCAGTCTACTCGTAAAAGTAGTTTTCATGCAGAGACACGCTCTGATGAACAAACTTTAGTTTACCCTTTCTATACTTCCTTTCGTCCATGTTCTACTCAAAGTTAATAACCGTTCGATTTAAGTACAGATTTCAAATGCCAATCTATCAATAAGAAGCATTATATACTTCAATGAAGAATGTTCAGGAAATTCTATTAAAAAAAAATAATATTATATGTTGAACGAAATGTAGCGTTACATAGTTTGAATGAAATAACATTCTTAAAATTGTAGTACAATTAATTTTTTCATGTTGTTTATTAGAGTCTGCATTCCAATTTTCTCCTGAATAAATTTTTTTTTTTAAATTCGGATGTGACCATGAAGCCGGCATGAATTCAGCATGATTCATCATACTTTTAACTATATAATTTCTATATATAACGATTCCGATACCTCATAACCGAAGAACATTTATTAATAAACTGATATTTTACAACAAATATATTAACCCTCCTGCACACTAATATTTTTGTACATTTCGATTTAATCATCGCATATAAATGCCTGCAACCATACATTTTACAGCGATTAACCCAACATTAAAACTATACTATTCAGCTTTAAGATAATACATAACCCTTCCGTTCCAAGGTCTGAGGTTACTTATAAATCTCATGAAAAATTGATAAACAATCGGTAAAAAATTAAACTAACACACGAAACTCACGCCAATTCCCTCCCTCATCCCTCCGAAACTCCCTCCATCCACCTTTAAACCTCCCCATCCTTTTAAACCCACCAACCATACCCAATTACACTTCGCTATAAATCTCTCCCCTCCCATCTTCATACTCCGCTGCCACGATACAAAAATCCCGTCTCAAAAAGAATCTCCGAAAAAAGTCCCCTCCCCCTTCTCGAGAATTTTCAACAGCTCGTTCTCCCAGTCTCGTTCTCGTTCTTCTCCCCCTCCCCTCCCCTCACCCATCGTGTCCCTTTTGGCCCTCGATGCTCAGCCACGGCAGTTGGCTCGCTCACACCTCGTCGACCTGACGACGACGGCGGCGACGAAGACGACGCGACACGCGCGCGAGACCGGGGCGTATATATACGTGCCGGCATTCCGAGCGCACGTTGAACCGCGAACGTGTGCACGCGGGGTATGTACCTATATACCTTCACCGCGCCCGAGCGTTTATAATACATGTGAGTGTGAGTATGTAGCTGCACAGCTGCAGGTGCCTGCGTGTGTGCGTGTGTATGGGGAATTGATAGATATATAGATTGTTGCTCGATTGGAGGTGTGTTCTTTTTTTCGGTGACGTGTCGCGTGTACCTATGTGAAAAAAAAGGAATTTGCTTGTGGTTGGTTTTATAGTGGTTGGACGACTTTCTCCGCGGAGTTTGGGAGCACTTGGTGATGCATTTCTCGTAGTTTCTTACAGTATGGTCAGTTGGTTGGAGGTAGGAGAAAAAAGAGGTGATGATTTGGTTTTTAATGGTGCGTGGGTTCGTTATGATGCGCTGTTGTGGACGGATTTGTTCGAAAATAATAAACATTGCTGTTTATTTTTGAGTTTCATTAATTTCTTATTTGAAAGTCAGCTCACGTGGAAATGTATTCTCCGATGTGTATTTTAAGTTAAAGAATGTCACTACAGCTGACAATGGAAAACAGCTGTTGTACGTCTTATTGAATGTTATTTAGGATAACATAACAAAAGTAATAATTAGTACAATAAATATTGATTATTCTTATTTATTTGATATATTCTTGTACATTTTTCTTGTTACGTGTCAATTACATTAAAATATTTTTAATATTATCGGGTATGTCTACAAATTCGAAATAAATGGTCGTTGAATACAATTTTACGTTCGAAGAGTTCGTGGGAAAAAGAAGGAGTGTCACTTTTGCGTGTTTGTCAAAAAACAAAATTTGTTTTTTATCTAATCTATCCTTTCCTTATTTCTCATTCTACACCATATTTTTAATAGCTGTATAAAGTCTAGAAAAAGGCTCGTTATGGGTTGCAGTGCATCCTAACCAGAGATACGGAGCATACTCAAATTAATATGCACTTAAAATTTTAAATATTTATTCTCTTCCTTTTTCTTGTGGTCCATAGGCCTAATATAAATATATATATATATATATATATATATATATATATATATAATATGTCCATAGGCATAATATAAATATATATATATATATATATATATATATATATATATATATATATATATATATATATATATATATATATATATATATATATATATATATATATATATATATATATATATATATATATATATATATATATATATATATATATATATATATATATATATATATATAACTATTATTACTAACTACGTTGAATTATTAAATTTCCATAAGTATTTCGTATGATATAACTTACATCATCAGTACGAGATTAACTTGAAAATGAGGTTTACGATAGAAAAAAGTTTAATTAATTTTTTTGCATTGCTTGGAACTTCGCGAAGTTTTGGTTCAAGGACGCTTATCAGTCCTGCCTTTCTTACTTTCACGTTCTGAGAGGCAACAGATAAAGTATACGTATTTGCATTTACGAACTTCTTCGAGAAAATATTTCTCTTTTTCGTAATCAGTCATTCAAAAGTATTAAATAATTCATCAGTCTGGTCGATTCATTCGACAAATAATTTATCACACACTCGACTTTCGTATCAACGGTTTTCATTTGTTCCATTTATGAATTATTCCATGGCTTATGAATGTAATTCTTTAGAGTATTTCAAATAGAAAATAAAATGGACCCTCAGTTTTCTGAATACAAAAAAGGTATATTGTGTGAATTCTACATTTAGAGCAAGTAAAATTATACCTGTGTTTTTCATATGGAAATTAAAATAAATATTTTTGAAACAAAAACCATTAAATAACTTTACATTGAAAAGAAATTCGTATAATCATTTACTTAATTATAAAACAACTTAAATATGATAAAATAAATATTAATGTATATTAAATCATTTTCCAAGATGAATCAAATTTTCGAAAAATTCGTATAACCAAAATTTAAATTCCAAAAATTCCAAATACACTTGCTCCATCAACCACCCATATCCACCTCTAAAACCACCGGTTCTCAATCTCCACAAACCCTCTCTCTCTCTCTCTCTCTCTCTTTCTCTCAAAAATTCCCCGTATCCCCTAACCAACCAACCACCGAGTATAAAAAATAAAACCGCGCACCGACACCATTCACTCTTATATACCTATACCACCTCTGCCAAGTTCACTCGCGCCGCGTATAACACGCACGTGCAGCAAGCGAGCGAGCCGGAGCCCTCGTTTTTTTTTTCCGAAAAAAAAGAGCGCGGTGACCGCTCGCTCTCTCGCTCGCGCGCGCCTGCGCGGAATTCCCGAGGCTCGAGCTGCTCCCGAGCCGAGCCGAGCCACGTGCTGGGAACCGCCGGCGGAGCGCCAGTCCGTACGCAGCGGCTGTTGGATTTTGCGCGCGGCCTCGTGTGCTCTATCTCACTCGCGAT
Organism: Gastracanthus pulcherrimus; assembly: GCA_949152435.1. NCBI lineage: Eukaryota > Metazoa > Arthropoda > Insecta > Hymenoptera > Pteromalidae > Gastracanthus > Gastracanthus pulcherrimus. Next base: position 23,417,527 of record OX424574.1, on the reverse strand, counting down.
TTTGGTACACGTGAATACTCGTGCTTTCGTACAGTGGTTCTTTTTTTGATTATTGGTAGTCTTCTATTGTTTGAGGATTGGAATTTACGTTTTTGTTCCGAGTTTTGTTGTATATGATAGTTTTGGAGTGGCGAAGAGGTTATTGGAACAGGTGCACAGTGTCTCGTGGATTCTTTCGATTTTTCTACAGGATATCTCGGAAAAAAATGGAGCGTTTCTCGGTGAGTGCGAGGGACGTCGAGGTGCGGAGGGTCGTTCGAGGTGATATCGCTGGGATTTGAGATTCGAATCGTGCATTATCGGCGCGTGCGTTCGTGCCGTATGTGAGTGCACGCGCATAGCTATACGGACGCAACGCGAGCGTCGTCGAAGACTCCGGAACTTCGTTATGTGCGCAGTGGAATTCGGATTGCGCGCGCTTTTCTTTTTTGCTACTCGTTCGGGACAACGTGCTCGCGTTTTTTTTTATTTCGAGCCCAGCGTGGCTTTTTGCACTTTTTTATTTGAATGTTAAGTAATTGGAGGCAATATGCCGAAGTAAAACTTATATTTGATCATTTGTTGTAATTTTGATTCAACTATAATCAATTTATATTGTTTAAATAATCAAGTATCAATTCCAAAATTTTAATAAAAAATATTACGTAAGATGTACAATTTAATATTTGTATCTATATTTTTAATAATACACGTTAGCGAATATTCTATTTTACACGAGGTTTCCGTAAATAATTAATTTACAGACAGGATTTGAACGAAAATATTCTAAACTTCGTAGTACACGTTTGCGAATGTATGTACAGTAGTTTTGTGACCGTTGAACTATAATAATTATCAAGTGGAAAATTTTTGCTACGCTTCGTAGAGCGCTCGACTATACTAGAAGCTGAGCGGAAGAAACGAAATATCTGCCGTATGATAACACGCGCGGCCAATTTCACCTGTGTCAACAAGAACACGAGGTGTTAGAAAAACTGCAAAAGTAGCTTTGCGAATTATCTACCATACGTACGTACGTACCTACGTACATACGTATTACAATGTGTAGGAAAAAAAAGTAATGAGTGCTCTAATCTTTCCTCAAAGCAATTATTCTCTAATTTTTCGTGAAATGTATTAATTTGGCATGCGAATCGGGTCGCACGTGTTTGAGATAAGACATTTTATACTATTGGGTACGGGATAGTTGAGCGGTAATCTAGTCGTAAAAATGTCGCAATTTTGCTTTATCACTTTTATACGCTCCTGATAACTTTGAGAATATTAACATATAGTCTTTCATGTTTTGTTAATATTTTAATGATCTTTATCAAAGTGCGTCATAATAATTTGGCCCATTATTTACCTATACTTACAGACAAGTATTTGTATAATTAAAGTATCATTCTAGATCTGTATTATTGATTACTTAACTTATTTTTGTTTTGAAACATTATATTCATAGATCAAAATAATATTTTTATAACGCCGTATGGAAAAATAATATTTACTTGAAAAATAAAATCCGCCTCTATTTTTCATATTTTAAAATTTGTACCACTAATGATGATAATAGAAAATATTTTAAATAAACTTTAGCGATAATTAATATTTATAAATGAAACAAGCTCATTTCATTAAAAGAAAATATTTATTCAATAGGTATTTATTTTGATTACTGTTAGATAATTGGATTTTTCAATCAACGCCATCGTTGAACTTACTTTGTGTTTCGGAAAGCAAAAATCAGATAAATACTCAGATCCAATATACGTAGCGCAATGGCTTGTCGCGAGTAAGACAGCTTGGGGTTTACCGAAGTCAATAACTCTTGAATTTGCGGCAGCGCGCCTCTGAATTGACCCGATTTTGTATACCGCAGTGTATACTTGTCGCTGAAGTTAGTGACCGTCTATGTCATAACTTTCTCGGCTTGAGCTTATGTAATTATTATGGAAACTGGAAAATAGATCGACAGATCTTTTGGTTTTACTTGTCTGTTACTAGTTTTGATAAAAGCTTTATATGAATCTGGAGCCGGAATATAAAAATTTGGAGATTTCCAGATAAGTTATTGGATTTGTTATTTTTCCAATCGATGTATGACGTGTGTGAAAGGTTTGCTAAGTCCAGCTGCACATCAACGTGAATTTGAACTGTATAGTTAGTTATAGACGTGGTGACAGTTTGGTCACCAATAATTTATATATTTCTAGAATAAATTATTTATTATTAGAATTTTTAATATATAGTGGGTGACTCATAGTAACTTTTTATTAACCTTCTTTACAACCATAAGATTCAAACTTTATGTTGCGGACCGATTTTATTCGATCACTAAGCAAACCTTGAACTTTCAGAAACAATCAACGTTCTTTTATAAAAGAACGCCAATGCTCATATGTCCACCTTCTCGAGATTCTTTTTTAATTTTGCCGGGCGAATGACACTTTTACCGAAGGCGAAATCGCGACCACGTGACATGGATAATTTACGCACGCGCCGGTTATGTCGCAACTTCAAACGGCCGAAATGCCTAGCTACTTGTGCGATCTTTCTCCTATTCCCTCTCTTCTAATTCATTGACGAAGGTTCTTCGACTGTTGAGATATTTAGAAAAACGTGACGCAATTGCGAAGGTTGCGTATCAGTTTTTTCGTGGGTTATATCGTGATTGAGGTGTAAAACATTAAAGTCAAGTGCGCTAACTTTTGCACGATAAAGATGTATTGATTATTTTTTATTCTTGTTTTATCAGTTTTAGTTTAATAAAGACTACTATGTGTTCTTACTTTATTTTTATTATTCGTTTCAAGAAAGAAGAGCTCTATTAATATCGAATTCTCATAGGCACATGATAGTCGTGTTAATCTTTATCTAAAACAATCAAATAGACTGATTCGAGCTGATAAGTAAAAAAACGTCTAGTGTCTAAGATAAGAATAAGAGGTAGAATAAGTATGGGCGAATCCCAAAAATGTACAATTACATTATTGTTCACGAAATTGTTGTGGCCCTACCTTTAACCTTTTAAAACTGAGATCTCTGTTTTGTTAAGAAAATAGATCTTTATCGACGGAATTATTCAAAATACAGTCTATATAGGTAGAAAATGACTAATTAAATATATATATTTTTTTTTTTAATAATTACTGCTTTTAAACTAACTAGGAACGCTCGTTCATTTAAAAAAAATTGAACATTTGTTGTTTGTTTAAGACTGCAACACAATTAATTTGTATGTTCTTTTAAAAACAAAATAAATGGTTTGCATAAAATTGTGTGTTTATATTCACAACATGAAACTGTTTATACATATTTGAAGTTTGTTACTTTTACAAACAAATATATGTTGTTAAAATTCACAAATAAATTTAAAAGACCAAAAAAGAGAAACATCGCTAACTAATCTTTAACTGTGTACAATTTAGTTACAACATTTCATGCTTTATTATTTTCATTTATATATCGTAATTTAACGATTTCTATTATAGAAAAGTAGACACCCGATCTCAACGTCGATTGTTTCATCTTGTTTCAGATTTTTGGGGGATCGGCGGTTTTGCGTAACGGAGTCAACCGTGGACGTCAAGCATGTCGCTCGGTCAGGTGCAGCTCGTGAAGTGGAGCCTTCCGGCGTTCGCTCTAATTCTTGGGCTTTTATGGTACAAACGTCGACGCGTGGACCGAGTTGATCCAGGTGGAGCTACCAAGTTGAAAGGTGACACCGGCTTGGCCAACGGTAGCCCGAACGGCGCGGCCAAGGCGATCGGCAATCTCTGCGACTCCGGAATACACACCGACGACTCGTTCTCCCTCAACACGTCGGCCAGCACGCCCATCGACGAGATCATCAGGTGAGGTCATTTAATCTAGAAATCCCTTAAGGGGTCACTACGATCTCTGCAATAATTTTCAATAATCTTTTTTTTAATAGAAAAATTTATTTAAAATGTTCAAACTTTTTACACATAAAAGAAGAGGTTTCACACTTATGAAATATATTTTTTATTTTTGTTTTTTATGTAAAATCTGGCTGGTCCGGCTGCCTGAAGTTGACCCTACTACAATCTGGTTGACGTGATATCTCCACTTTGAAGAGTCTGAAAGCAAATAAGTGGACGGGTTATTAAAAAATAAGCTTTTCGATATAGCCGGTAGCTCAATAAACAAAATTTGATGAAAAATTTCAAATGTCCGCCATTTTGTTATTTTTCATCAAATTTTGTTTATTCAGCTACCGGCTATAGCGGAAAGCTTATTTTTTAATAATCCGTCCACTTTTTTGCTTTTAGGCTCTTCAAAGTGGAGATATCACGTCAACCAGATTGTAGTAGGGTCAACTTCAGGCAGCCGGACCAACCAGATTTTACATACAAAACAAAAATAAAAAATATATTTTATAAGTGCGAAACCTGTTCTTTTATGTGTAAAAAGTTTGAACATTTTAAATAAATTTTTCTATGAAAAAAAAAATTATTGAAAATTATTGCTGAGATCGAATAAAATGTAGAAAGTGTTTTTCTTTTATATTTCTTAATAGTTCTAATATGGTCCATGCACATGCATGGAATAGTTTATTTAGGAAAAACTAATTGTAAATTTTCTTTAATCTTCAATTTTTAGAAAATATGTCAAACAAACTTTCAGTGATATATTTTTAAGATTGAAAATTAAATGAAAAAAGTTAGTCCCTGCAGTTGTTGGTAATAAGGAGGAGGTGTAATATCACCTTACAAATGTGGTTTTTAGAGATTAAAAGAGTTTATAAGGATCTTAAAAGAGATTATAATTAGTTATGCTCTTCCAATAATGAAATGCTCATTACTAAGTTTGAGCATTTTAAGGTAGTATATAAAGTCAATTAAAAAATAAAATTACCCGCCTTGAATTTTATCGACCATGAAATAAATAATCGAGTAGAATAATTATAATAATACTTATTTCAAACCATCAAAATCCAAACTCGTTCGCTGTTCATATTGGTATAAGATCCCATTTTACAAAGTTTCAAGCACTTACTTTCATTGCACATTTAAAAACCATTGGAATTAAATCTTACGAAACGACGACGAGAAATATATATGTGCTTGAAACTGTGCATAGGATGGTAAAGTGAGGGGAGTGAGAGGGTTTTGATATAAGTATTTTTATAATTGTAGTCGACTATTCATTATTTGGTCAAAACAACAGTGTTAGATAAAGGTATCTAACTAGAATTTCATATTTTTCCGGATTATTTTGTCAAGTAATTTTTCTTGTTTAGATTATTTAGAAAGAACTATGTATTTATAAGAAGCGTGTCATACCTCCAAAGTACGCATTTTTACATGTATTTTATTTTCATGATTCCTTTCTTTAAAGGTATGTAATTTTCATTTATTGCATTTTTTAATCATTATTACGTATGTAAATATCGATTTGCTACAAAATTATGTGTTATGTTTTCAAACACAGTTTTCAACAGTGCATAATTTAGCATAAAATCAATCTTTTTTATCTTACGACTTTTAAAATAATACTTGTTTTCTTTACTTTTATTTCCATTTCCAAGTATTTTTTTAACGTTCAGTTACTGAAATATTGACGTTTCCATGGATGTCAATTTCTATTGAATATAGCTATTACGCAAATTGACTAAAATAGCAAGTGGTCTTCAAAATAAAGGCCCCTAAGAATAAGTTATGGATATAGTTTGTTTAATTATTTATTACCAGAAAATACCTTCCAACTCACAGATATGCCAATCTCTTTGAGACCTATTATTTTTTATCTCATTTTGTAAACATTATATCTTCTAACTATAATGTTACATTATAAATATCAATATTCCGCAAGTAAATCATTCGCTTATCCCTTAAAACAATAAAAGTTCTTAAAAAACAAAAAAGCAAATTCCGCACTCAACTGATAATCCTGAATTCTGATTCACCCCCAGTCCCAGACAGGTGAGCGAGAGCCTGGACATACCGAACCGCAGATCCAGCATATCCCTCCTCTCCGGCAAGTCGATCGAGCTGAGCAACACGCCCTGGTACGACGACGTCGAGGGCACTCCCGAGCTGCGCGAGATCCAGCTCGGCAGCAACCCTACTAAAAACGGCTTCGACTACATGTCCAAGAGCAGCAGCAAGTCCTCGGCCGAGCCCAAGAGCAAGAACTCCAGCATCATGGAGAACGTCATAGAGGAGGAGGGCACGGCGACCAAGGTCGTGGTTGCGAAGAGCGAGGCAGTGCAGCAGCAGCAGAAGGAAGAGCAGAAGGAGGAGCAGCAGGTGAGCGTCTCGCAGACGGAGACGAAGAGCTGCGAGGAGAAGCGGGCGGTGATCGAGGAGGAGCAGCATCAGGGCAGTGGCGACGAGAAGAAGCAGAGGCAGGCCCTCTCGGAGAGAGACTCGGCCAATCACAGTCCCGTGTCGGGCGTGCTCGAGGGCAGCGTCACGGACGAGGCCAGGAGCGAGGGCAGCACCGATAGTGGAAAGGGTGTGTATTTTTTGTTTCTTTTGTTTTGTTGGACTGGTTAACTTGGAATTTACGGAAGTGATTGTGGAGGAAAATAATAAGTAGTCTCTAAAATTTTAGGAGTGAAAATCTCACTCTAGTGACTGTGTTTTCATAATTTTCGAGTGAAATTCGACTTCAAATAGGCGAAAACAAAGTCCCTCGAGTGAGACTTTCACTTTAAACATTTAAGAGAGTATCTATTATTAAAAAATTTGATTGAGTAGTGCAATATCAGCACAACGAAATTTGTTATTGTTTCAGTAACAGTTACTAAACAAGTTTTTATTACGTATACAGTAGGCCTACTAGTAGAAAAATATTATTTACCATTTACTTAAAGAAGTTCTCTCTACATTTACAGTCACATCCAAATGTTGCGTTTTTTTTCAATTATTAATAATATATTTAGTAAAAATTACATTAATAAAGCAATAATTACTTTAATTTGAGAATCTCTATTAAACTAAAAAAATAATCTTTAATAATTTATATGTCATATATGAGACAACTTTTCAGTATTGTTCTCAACTTAAATAGTGCAAGGAGTCGATTTATATTCTATACATAATACATTTTAAATCATAATGTGCAATGCTATCTCTGATAAAATGGTCAGATAATCATACACCAAAAGTTCTGTTTTTAAATAGATAATGTTCTTTATCTCGGATGTATCTCGCATGTTAATTTAGTTCTTTAATTTTAACAAATCTGATTTATAGCTTCAATGTTTAACTTTATCAATAATGCTATTGTTACAGGATCTTTGAATTAATGAACAATATCTACAATTTTTACAAGTTAATTATTATTATTTTGAGAAATAGAGAGAACTTTCTTATAAAATACTGAATTATTAATTATATAAATTAACCACGCGGCTTCTTTAAAAAGTACTTTGTTCTCTTACATTCTTTCAAAAGATTCATCGAAAATATTCGTAAACAAAGCTATATCTATTCGAGTTTCATTCGAAGCTCCCGAATGTAACAAATGAATCTGTATTCAATTTTCCACACGTCTCAAGTCGAAACCGACATTCCTTACGTGCCCGGACTTCTACACACCTATAACCACTCCACTCCATAGCCCCGCCATTCGACTCTTATTTCTCATTCCTATTTCTCAATCCCTCAGGCGGCAGTATAAAGGGCCACCTCAAGGACACCAGCCGCACGACCTACGAGTTCACGATCCCCACCAAGTTCGTCGGCAAGCTGATCGGCCGTGGCGGCAAGTTCCTCCAGTACATACGCAACAAGGCGGACGTGGGTATCCTGGTGAAGCGGCATCCGAGCGATCGCGACCTCAAGCTCACCAGCATCGACGGCTCGCCCGACGGCATAGCCACCGCCCTCGACATCATACGCCAGCACTTCCCCGAGAAGACCTATCCCCATCTCAGTCTCGAGCAGGTGGCGTACGAGCAGCTGCTCGCCCCGCCCGAGGAGATATCCTGGGTGCCCGAGCTCATGCAGCTCTCCCTCATCGAGGGGGTGAACAACGACGTCATCGCCAGTCACATCATCAAGCCGAATCATCTGTTCATTCAGCTGCCCACGCATCCGACGTATCCGTCCTTGAGAATACTGGACGAGAAGATGACGCAGCTGTACGAGACGGTCGAGTCGCCCCCAGTGCCCGACGAACTCAGCAGTAAGTGTTTTCTCGTGGATTTCAGGATTAATGTGTGGATTGATTTGGGGTTGAAGGTGCATTTCGCGTGAACGGGAAGGAAAATGTATTTTCTGTATGGAAAACAATGTAACGAATAGGATTGAACAATCTTTGTACTGACCCTGTCATTTTCTAAAGGCTATTAGGATTTGGCTTCTTCGAGAGGCACACGACTGCCTGGTTTCAAAATTTTCATTCTTTAGTCGAGTAATAAATCCTAATATTTTAATATGAGTACATGGCCATTTCTTCCAGATTTTAAAAAGACGACTAAATTGTGTTATTTTTATATAGATTTTAAATATGGCCTAATGGTACTGTTATTTTTGCTTAAGGTGATGCTAAAGCTACCAGTCATCGACAAATACGAGGAACCACTTTTCTCATTTTATTTTCAATTTTGAATAAAATATCTATGAAACGTTATTGTTCTACTAAAAAACAACAACTTTTCTGAAAGATATTTTCTCAAAATTAAAAATTGAATGAAAAAAGTGGTTCCCCGTATTGAACAGTAACAAGAGGGTTTAGCATCACCTTAATAAATCTGGAAAAAAATGTTGAATGTACTGTTATTATATTAGGATTCATTTCTTAGTTTGGAAACAAAAATATTTGAAAATAATTTTAGAATCAAAGCAATATATTAAAAGTTCGATATTTAGTGAACATTTGAAAAATTTTACCGAAAAAACTAGAAAATCGTTGCATTGACCAAAGCTTTTGATTGTAGGTGTTGTAACCACAACAAATCTAAGTACAAATAGGACGCCCAAAGAATTTTTAAGATTGTTAAGTAGTTTTTTTCGTAAAAGGCGTACACACTACACAGTTTTTCATCGTCATATACATTTCAATTTATGCAAGGCTAAGTAATCTACGTATCATAGTTCTCTTACGAAAAATTCCTGACAAATATGTTTTTTTTTTTCTTACACGTTCACATGAAAATACATCCTTAAAACCAACAAAAATAGGCACGGATATGTAAAATTATCGTGCTCTATCAAATGATGCTTCTTTCGAAGAAAGTAGTGGACTGAATCCCTTGATGACAAATTAACAACTGATCTAAATGAAAAATCTTTGCAATCAATCCATTATCATATTTCCTAGTCTAAATCCAGAAATTTCTTTGACTTTGCAGAAGGCATGATAGTCGTAGCAAAATGGTACAACAAATGGGTCAGGGTATTCATCGAGAACCCAGATCCAAAAGGAGAACAGACACTGGCTCGTATGGTCGATCATGGTGGTTACTGGACGTTCAGCAATGCTGACATGAGGAAAATACGATCAGACTACCTTACTTTGCCGTTCCAAGCCATCGAAGTATTTTTAGCAAATATTCAGCCAAAAGGAGGTAAATATTCTTAACTAACCATAACTTAACTGTCTCATAATATTTGTATGAGTATTGAATGTTTTATTAAATGATGCTTCTTTTGAAGAAAGTAGTGGACTGAGTATTACTTGAGGACAACTTAATAACTGATTAATATGCAACATATCTGCAGTTAATTCTTTATCATGAAATGCAATTTACAGTGATGATATAATCATTTTTCAGGAGAATGGAGTCAAGAAGCGTATGATGTAGTAGCGCAAATTTGCACTGGCATTGTAGGCCAAGCACAAATCGTAGGCTACGTGGACTGCAGCACGTTTATAAACCTATACTTTAATATTCATAAACATGGCGTAAGTATGAGAATGAGATTACATATTTGTTAGAGATCGATTAGAGTTATAGTTATAATTTTCTTTTTTTTATTTGATTATCAATTTTATTGTATTCTGCATTAAAACTAGAACTTTTTTATTTTAATTTCAAACATGGAATGCGAAGCGTAACTGCCGTAACTGGTTCGATTTAGATTACGGCTTACGTTAAATTAATTTATAATTAAATGATGCTTCTTTTGAAGAAAGTAGTGGACTGAGCATCCCTTGCGGACACATTAATAACTGATTAATAGACAAAATCTCTGCAATGAATTCTTTTTCATAATTCCAAGTCTACATCCATAACATTTTTTGTCACCCAGGTCATATCTATAGCAGACGAACTGATAGCTCGAGGGATGGCAGAGCCCATGTCTTTGGAGGAGGTGGCCCCACAGGACGTGCTACCCTCCGTGTGAATCTAAGTCTAAAGTTTAATAGTTATCGTCTCTATTTGCGAATTGAAAATGATAAAAAAATGTGGAGAGAGAGAGAGGAGATGTAGGTACGCGACGAAAGTGTGAGAGAGATTTTCGAGTGAGGATTGATGTTGAATGCTGAAAAAAAGAGTAATTTTTTGTGATTTATAAGTACTGGATCTCTAGACGTTTAATTATGCTCGTTGCTCTTTAAATTAATTGAATCAATTGTTTCGCCGTAACTAAAATCCATCGTTGGCGATCACGGAATTGTTGCATTTCAAACGTTCACTGCATTCGTTGCTTTCGTTTTGTTTTAATTTTACAATGTTGAAAAGACACGGTTGTTTTTTCTATCGATACATAATGGATTAGAGTGTAAATAAGCATTTAACAGAGGTAAAAATTATGTCAGCAAGATACTGTTGACAGCTGAGAAAGAAATTTTGATATGTTGAAAATTTATATTTTTATGAAGCGATATGTGTTGCACTATACTTTTCTTAAAGTGCATGCTTATACGAAAGATTTGGCTATTGTTAAAGTAGTTTATCCTAAGATGTCTAATTTTTGTGTTCATTGTTACTATTATTTTTGACTTCATACAATTATAATTCAACAAATCATTCATTCAGGCTAATATCTTTCCAAAATATTAAATGTTTTGAGAAGATCTCAGCCAAACTCAGGCTCGATTAAACCATTCATTAAACGTTATTTTCTTGAAAAGTAACAATAGAAACTTTATTATGTCTGCAAAGGTTAAAAATGACAATAAATAAATAAAAATGTGTAATGGAAGCCAAATTTTTTACGAAATAATCACTTTAGGCTGAGTAAATTTATTATTACACATGCCGTTTTATAAAAACTTTTTTAACATAAATTCGATTTTCAACAGTTTCTTGCTTTCCCTTTGAGAAAATCGGACATTTTAAAATTTTCAGAACTCAATAAAATTCGTTCTATTTTAAATAGTCGCCATGCGCGCGTTTGAACGTTACGGTGCGTTTCAACTTTTCGTATCTGTGCCAATGTTTTTTCATACATATTAACAGAAAGTCACTCGTTAAACTATTAGTACAAGTCTGTCGCTCACAAACCTGCCGTTTTGTATTTCTTTTTGTACTTATCTATATATCGGTGTATATTTAATCACTATAAAGTCTGTACTTTTAACTAGTTAAACTAAAGTAAAGAAAACACAAAGAAACGTGCTATTGCCGACGGTTAAATTGACTTTGCTTAACTTCATGGAAAAATTTTATTGTGATTCTCTGTTAAATAATAGAAATTGATAGTAAATTTTGTTAGTATTGAACTTTTGGTAAATTCACCAGTACATATAGCAAACTGAAGTTTAAGTAGTAAATTGTGAAAATTATTATTAATTTGAAATTGGTAGTAAACTATTAATGTTTCAGAAGTTTATGGAATTTCAATTTTCAAATTTGTAATTACTTTAATTTTTTCAAATATGTAGTTCACTTTAAATTTTTCAAAATTGTAACTTACTTTAAATTTTTCAAGTTTATAATTTACATTCAATTTTTCAAATTTGTAATTTATTTACTTCGTTAATATTAAAAGTAATAAATAATTTTTATATTTGACTATGAATTTTCATTATGTAGGGGCCAAAATCACTATGAAAATTTTCCGTCAGGGTAATGAAATATCGAGTGCTCCACACATAATCTTCGAATAATTTTAGAAATTAGCACCCAGCCTCATTTGTTCGATTACTGAGGCTCAAATTTTATTCTCTCCTTCAAGGCACACTATAAATGATGTAATCCATAGTTCTAGATACGACAATGAAAAGAGTTCAGAGTGAAAGAGATCTTAGAGTAATTTTTGAAGTACATGATTAGGGCTACAGTCAAAGGAGACAAGTTTATCTTGATTTGATACCGAGGTCAAAGCCATTTTGCAACGAAGATTTATTAACAGGATTCGTTATTTACAGGCTTATTTACCTCATCATTGTAAATATTGTAACATTAATATCTCCGACTATTATATATTTATAATATACTTACAAATAGTTATATCGGATAGTTACTAGCTCTATGCGTTAATAGTGTGACGAGGTTTAATGTAGTTTATTTATATATTTTACGATCATACATACAAATGCGAGAGCATAGCTTGCAATAGAAAATTAGGGTTCACAAGCAAAGCTACTACAAAAATAAACTTTTTTAATTTTGTTTAACTGTAAACATCTTTTTCTACTTATCAATATCATTATTTCGAAATATTAATTACAGTAAAGTGTTTACAATACCATCTTGATTGTTTAAGTGTATTTTAAATTAGTATTTAATTTTCAGACTTGTAAATTTTGATATTTCAACCATCGTATTAAAGTTCACTAAATTAAATTCCATAATTTAGTATAATATAATCAGTACAAACAAATTTTTACCTTTATATCTTTTATATACATCAAATGGTTTGATACTTAATATTGTACAACTTAACATCAATAGAAGTTTAAAATTCATATTTTTGAAGTAGTTTTGTACGTTTCGACATACCAGAAAAAGAGAGCATAAAAGCGTCTGATTAATAATAATGCTGGATGAAAGCATTTTTTTCTATATGCATGCCTAAGTGCACCGTGCTAAACAAAAGAAAAGGCTCTTGACGACGAACGTCTCAAAAAGAATTGTATAACGCTAGGGCGAAAGCTCGTAATAAATCCTTCCGACGGAGGGAACTGTAATTTAAGGCTGAGATAAAGTTGAAAATAATTCCACTGTCAAAATATTTCGCATTGACGGTTTCATGGCCATGAAGCTGGGGATCGACGTAACGTGGCTCTTTAAAAACTCGTTACGAACAGTTGTTTCTTGATACTAAAAACAAACAGATCGAATATTTTTCTTTGATCATTTGATTGCAATTACAAAGGTTTATCATAGATTGATGTTGTTAAAAAAATATAAAAAAAATTAAAAGGAAAAAAGCAAGACCCTGCGAGGTTTTTGTAAAACTTTATAACACGTTTTCTGAATTGTACACTCGAGACGAGACTAATTTACTTGTTTTTTTCCGCTAAAAATAAGAGTATCGTAGTCATCTTCGATTATTTTTTGAAACCGATCTTTCGTAATCATGACGGACGAGAGGTAATGTTATAAAATAAACCCAGTAATGTTATTGAAAGGAAGAAATTATTACTTTTGTAATATTTAAGTTGAAATTTATCTTATGAACGGTCATGAGAATTTTTTTCAAATTTTGTTTTTCTTTTTTCTAGGAAGCGAGCTATACGCGATAAATATACGAAATGACAAGACTATAATAGTGAAGAGAAAAATGCTGAGAAAATACCGAAAAAAAATTTTAAGGTTTATATAACTTTTTTACTGCGCTTAGCTCGAAGAATTTTTCTATGACTTTGAAATGTTAAAACTTCATACTTAAAAAAGACATTGTTGATGCGTAAGAAAAATAAAATCACGATAGACATATTTTTGTAGATGCATACTTGCGATTTCGCGCGATGTCGCGCGATTCTTGTGCCGAGAAGTCAACGGGGTTTTCCGCTAATATTGTATTCTCGTATTTTACTTTTTGCCAGCTATATACTACGTGAAAAGTTTGTTATATATACTGATTGGCCAACTGTGAGAGGGCAAATAAAAGAAAGATGAAATTTTTTTTCGCGAATTTTGTTATTGTACAAAAGTAAATGATATAATTTAAGCAACTTTGTTATTCATAGACTAAACAGTTTGTCGGCACAAAAATCACGTCGCTTGACTAAAGTCCACTTTAAGTAACTCAGTTTTTAAGTAACTTTTTGCGGATGTTTTGTACTTGTACATAAATAACATCGTCGATCATAGTCCCCAGCTCGCAGGAGTTATAAACTTTTTTTCATTTATTGTCATATCCGAAGAAATTTTTCAGTTTTGTATGTAAATATATATATCAGTGTATCTTTGGAGCTTTCATTAAATTTACATCGTTTTAATTTAAATATGTTTGCAGTTTATTCTTTTCATTCCTTGCGTTTTTACCCTTTAAAACTACATTCAAATGAAATATTATAAATATTTAAATACTTAATAGTTTATTAAAAAAAAATAAAAAACATTTCTATTCAGTAACTTGTATATTTATTTCAATAAAATAAACCAAGTGTAAGATTACAGTTTTTATACTAAAACTGCACAAACAAAATATAAATTTTAAACTATTTGGTAGTTTTCTATTTTTTAGTAGCAATTGAAAATAGAAAACCGTTATGTACAACAACCCATGTGTTGATTAATTTCAATAAAGTAAGCCAAATCTAAGATTATTATGCTTACACTTTAAAGAAATAATCAAGTGATATAATACTTAAAACGTTTTCCTTGATAAATACGTTTATTTTTATCTGAAAGTAAAGCACGTTATGTTATTGAGGTATTTTTAACATTGACGATAAGGTTTGACTGGTTCTATACTTCAATTATGCCATAATGATATGCACGTATATTAATATTAAAAATGATTAATTTAAAAATAATATTTAAAGACCTGTTTAGCTAAAAAATTTGTGTGCAATTCGAAAATATTAGCTTTTTTAACAGCTTCGCGATACGAATTCTCATTGAAGCCTTTTAAATATTACATTATGTAGTAATCGGCCAACGTGACAAACGTCACACGAGATTAAAACACGTATTTGCATAAATTAAAAAAAGTTTGGGACATCAGCGAAATATAGTTTATCCACAAAATCCGCTGCTCCTACCCAATATACGGAAGAACAAAAATTAAAATAAATCGCGCAATATCAAACTTTAGAAAGTTCTCTGCAACTCTTGCATAACTCTTTCGCAATACAAAGTGAAATTCCAAAATCGCTCATACCTTATACACATCTACAAAACGAAGTCAAGAAAGCGAATGATAAGTGCCTTCTACACAAATGCACAGTATATTTAAAATAACTGAGTTCAGTGTTATAAGTTACCTTATACGTGCGCTCCACATAATACGCGCGTATGCACTCGTCTCTCCAATACACACAGACTCGCTCTAATTTTCCTTATCGAACAAGTCTTATCCCCTTACACAAACCAAACGTCAATTACTCCTCAGCAAAAAATATGACGAAAAACCTACTTTTTTTTCAATACCCGCAATTAACGTATTAGCCTCGATAATCACCAACACCGCATCAAAAATATCGATCTGCATCTGTGTATACACACGCGAATATGAAACACATATTCGCATAACAGCTTGTGCGCTTACCTACGTACACTGTCGCGCAGTCTCGTTGAAATCGCCGCCGGCTGCGGACGTGCCTCCCGTTCGAACTCGAAGCTACTGTGCACAGCGGCAACGAATTCGAATGTTTTGATCGCGGGCGGCGCGCGCGTGGGCAGAAGTCGACACAAACAATAATAACCGTAATACCGGGACCGGCTCGACTCAGCACCGGTCAACTCGCACAGCAGCAACAACGTCGTCGTCCTTTTAGTATAACAAGTAGTAGAGCGAGAATGCGAGAGATGGATCGAGGCTGCAAGGACGAGCAGAGCCGGAGCTCGCCGGTTCTGGTGCCGGTGCTGCTGAGCGCGATCGCCATACCCCTGTCCATGCTGTTTTGGACCATCAACGTGGCCTACTCGTTCCTGTCGCCGAGCACCGAGCAGCAGAGCGACGGTGAGGATCAAGGTGCGCTTGCGTGCGACATAACCTTAAATAGTAGGGATCCTGTTTTCGGGCTCGCGGAAGGAGAGCTGGCTGATTATGGGCCTGCACTGATAAAAGAATAAGGAATATAATATAAGAATTTACATTCGTTAATATATCTATATTTATCAGGAATAAGCTCTTATTCCTCTTATTTCTCATATATATAAATGTAGAAAGCAATGTAAACTCTTATGTTCTATTTCTTATTTTTTTTGGCTGTGAAAGCCCTATAGGATGTGTGTTGCTGAGAAAAGCTTATTTTCTTTTCAATTAAGGTTGGAGGAATTTGTTTGGAAAATTGGGTGTGTTTGTCGAAATTGTTTTTATCTTTGTGCAGGTGTCTTGAGAACTGGGGATATGAAGATCAAAAACTTTAGTTAAGATTTGATTTTATCTGAGTGTAAATGGCTGGTCGAAAGTTGTAGCAGATCAGATTGGGAATTATATTAGCCATATGTGGGTTATTTTGTTATTTATAAATTTGTTTGTATTTTGGAAACTTACTTTTTATTTTCAAAATGAATGTTTGTTTTCAGAGTTACATTTGAGACCTAAAACGATATCATGCGTATAATTGAACTGTTCAGAACCATAGTGAAACTAGTGAATATTAATAAATTATCGAAAAGTAACTTGAGTAATTCAATTTTGTAGTAAATTATTAGTAACAATAATTAAATCAATACTATTATTATGAAGTATGCCGTAAATATTGAAGTGGTCACAAGCATTAGCAAAATTTTCAAATGGCTTTTATTTCACTATAGTTCTGAACAGCCCAATTATTACTAAGCACAGTTAAATGATCTATAATGGCTTCCTTTCTCTCATAACAAGATTCAAAATTTGGTTCATGATGGTAAAGATTGTTTTAAAAGATTGTATGATTCAATGATTCATTTATTAATTTATCATAAGAATTTTTAAATTATCTTATATAATATTTAAGTGAGAGCAAAAATAAGTATAAAATGCAAATGTCATTAATAAATTGTGAATAATTAAATTTTCATTCATAATAATAATTCATAGACGTTTGATTAGAATGACCTTGAAAAAAGCGTTGTGGTAAGCATATGTATATATCGTTTATATGTACACACTGAAATGAATAGTTCTTGATTAGGATTCAATCCCTGATTTTTTTTTTCACATAAATTGTTACCTTAGTATTAAAAAAAATTGTTATTAATTATAAAATATCTGAATATGTATTGTTAAAATGTAGAAGGTTTTATCTAATAAAATTGATTTGTATAAAAGCAAGATTTGAACAAGAATTACCATTAGCTGATAAGAGGCTAAATCCGTGACTACATACTTCCCACTTCAAAAATTTTCAATTCAAGTCATTATTATGAAATAATTGCATTCGTATTGAATATTTAATTTCAGAGGGAGCTTCATACATTTGAATCTTAAAATGATAATAATTACCAATTATAATAAAGTGACACATCTTAAAGTGATTCAAAATTTGGTCTATAATGATAAAGGGTTTATTTAATCAGAATTGATATATGATTTGATGATTCCAATATCATTTAATTAATTGTCATAGGATCTTCAACTTATTTCGTGCAATATTTAAGTAAAAAGCAAAAACTAATTACAAAATGAATACCTATGAATTATTGAATTACATACCTATGAATAATTAAATATTCATTATAGTAAATTGTAGACATTTTATTCAAATTATCCCTTAAATGAAGTGGTATGCAAAAGTATATTTCGTATTTATATATGTATTGTAATGGTTTCAATTTTTTTATCAGGACCCAATTTCTGTAATTTTTTACATAAATTGTTACCTTGAACTAATTGTTACAAAAGATTTTTCCATACTTAAAGATAGTTATTGCATGTTATCGTTTTAGGAGTTAAGTTTCTGAGCAGCTAAGAATGATTTCTGATCAGATTTTTTTTACATAAAAGTAAATTTTATGTAATCATAATTGCTTACTTACACTTTCAAGGTAATTTAGAATTAGATCCATGACAATAGGGTTATTTTATATGATTTAATTAAAAGCAAAAGTAATTACAGAATATAAGGTCATTTATGAATAATTAAATTTTAATTTGTAATGATTTGTAGACGTTTTATTTGTATGACCTTGAAAAAGTGTTGTGGTAAGATTCAATTCTTGATCAATTTCTTATGTTTGTACATTGTTATCCCAAACTTATTCGTACCAAAAAATTGTTTTAATCATTGATTATCTAAAAGTTAAAGTAAGAAATTTAATTTTATGAAAATAATAAACGCTGCTCAAAAAATACTTTTTGTTGATTAGAATCTGGGTTTATGACAATAAATATTGCAGCTCAAGATCATTTATCAATTTTTTTACAATTTCTAACTTATTTTGTGTGATGTTCAAGGTAAAGTAATTGCGGAAAACTGCTTTATAAGTCATTTATGTATTATGAATAATTGAATTTTCATTTATAATATATTTCATAGTTTTTTCTTCAAATGTCCTTGAAAAACTGTTGTAGTAAGCATATGCACACTGGTGTCTGCGAATGAATGTTCTGCTTTTATACACTTTCCAGTTTGAAAAAGATAGTGTAGTAGTCAAAATATCAAGATTCTTTCAACCTGATGATCTGAAAATTTGTTTACTGATTACTGTGTTTACTATCCATTTTTATAATGTTATTCGCTATTTATGAAATTATTTATGGTAAAAATTAAAATATTTAATAAATAACAATTAAAGATAGTTTTATATAAAAGTTAAAAGTATATGTTTATATTAGGATATATCGTCATATCTCCTTGGCGATGGCTGGCAGCAGTTCTTCTTCCAATTTTGTGTGCATTATGGGGGTTGAAACGAAAATCAATCGATATGACTGGAGCAGTTCTTGGTAAGTCTTAATATTTGTGTATTTATTTATTTTCTAAATGAAATATTTTATATTTAATACATGTAATGGTCATTACACTTTATGCATTTTAAATTTTATTAATATTTTATAGGTTTTTTAATGGGATTTATTTTAACATTAACAAGCCTTGCTCACCTGGCATGTTTGATGGCCTTTTTCTTTACATCATCAAAAGCTACAAAGTTCCGTATAGAGAGAAAGAAAACGTTTGAGGAAATAAAGGAAGGAGGTCAAAGAAATTGGATTCAAGTGCTGTGCAATGGAGGAATGGCTGCACAACTAGCAATTTTATACTTATTAGATGTTGGCTGTGGCGAGCGTCCAATTGACTTTGATAAAGACTACAGAAGTTCATGGCTATCCATGGGAATAATGGGTAAATATTATCTTAATTTTTATGTAATATTTTAACTTTCAAGTATAGCTTTGAATGATTAAATATATGTTTATATTTTTATTATGTCTTAGGTGCGATGGCTTGTTGTAATGGAGATACTTGGGCTTCTGAAATTGGTACAGTAATAGGCAAATCAGATCCATTTCTTATTACATCAAGAAAAAAAGTACCAAAAGGTAAATTATTTTATTTTTAGAAATAAACATATTCGAAAAATTTTCAAATTAGGTACATATCTTTTGAATTCATAACATCTAACTTTTAGGGACCAATGGTGGTGTGTCCTGGGTAGGACTTTTAGTTTCAGCATTAGGTGGTCTTGTAGTCGGTCTATTTCATTATTTAACTGTATTGTATACAGTAGATAGCGCTGTACTCGAACTGGCTGCACCTCAGTGGCCAATTGTAATCTTAGGTGGAGTTGGTGGTTTGTTAGGAAGCATCATTGATTCCATTCTGGGAGCAACACTTCAATACTCAGGTAAATCACATTATATTTTTAAAATTTTATTTATTATATTCGAATTATTTTTTTAAATAAAAAATCCTACTTTTAGGAATAAATGAAAAGGGCATAATTGTAGAGAGGCCAGGAAAAGGTGTGAAACACATTTGTGGCAGACAAATTCTCGATAATCACAGTGTGAATCTTCTTTCGAGTATAATTATAGCTCTGACACTTCCGAGAATAGCGAATCTTGTATGGCCTTAAAGATTGTTAAGAGTAATAAATTGTTTTTTGTAATTTTATATGGACAGAGTGATATTCGATTGCATTTATGTGCTTCTTGTAGCTAATTTATGAGCTACAAAGATGTCAATTAAAAACTTAGAAGTGATTGAGAAAAGAGTGAATAATATTTTTGCTATATTGTGTAGATATCGTATATATACATACATATATGTATGTTATCGTCGGCAACTAACTTAAGTTATTGAAAAGTGATTGGTGTGAGTGTTATGAATTTCACGAAATTTAAGAAAGTAATATAAGTTTATATCTTTTTATTTGTATATTAATGATTGTAGAAAGTGTTTATACTTAATTTTTACGTTAATTTTATATACTCGTTTTATAAACATCTCATGTCTGATTTTTTTTATTATAAAGCGTTGAGGAAAAATTATACAAGAGTGGTTAATGAATAACAACGTCTATTTGTTTCTAAACACATGTACATATCTTGAATTTTCTTTTCAACACATCTCTTACATAGTATTCTTAAATTATTCACATACATTTCGTTCCGTATACAAAGATTGTTAGGTATTTGTTATTTACAGATATCTTTTATTTTGTGCCATACAGTAATAATCATCGCCATTTTGTTATAGTACACAGAGACGTCTCGCTTTTCTCAATAACTCTTAAAATATCGTCTTTGGAAAACGCACCTTAACGACTACTTCGATAGGCGAGCTCTCATTCGGCTTGCGAAAATACATCGAACGTGTTTTTTTCATATATTTATCATTTATTTTATTTACGTAAAATTTCGTTGATTACACGATCTTCGCGGATTATTTGGAGTATATAATATATGCGCAAGACGAAAAAGTCGGTGATACTTTTTAGGAAGCATTTTTAATAAATAGACTTTGAATAACTTTATCGAGGGCTTTCATTTCTGTACGTCAGGTACACAATTCCCTGTTTTATTGATGCAGTAATCGCATATATGACTGTTCCAGTAAATGAATTATTATGGGTTTCCAATAGTTTTCTGTTAAAATGATTGTTATTTAAGGAAGGACACGTTCAATTATTATAATATATTTTCGTAAATAATATAACTTTTTGAAATGAATAACGTAATGACTTTAATTATTATTTAATTTCTTTTGTTGAATGAAAGGCATTTAGATACCTATTGCCTATATGTTTTAAATTATATGTATGTGGTTAATATTTTCTATAACATTTACAGGCATTCAATTTTTAATAATTCTAGAAGGTTATTGTAACTATACGTATTAATGTTATGTTAGTACGTGAAAAATAAAGCATTTACTATACCAACATAAAAATATAAATAGTTAAATGAATATTTGTATAGGAATTTAATTTTATAGATAAAGAAATATTTAAAATAATATATTAACAAACGTTAAGTATATTTTAATTTTAAAAAGGCTTTACGTTAACAAGAAAAAGTCGAAAATTGCAAAACGAACGTTTATACAAGTTTTTTCTTTGTATAAATGAGCATTATATAGTTCTTCAGCACTTATTGAATTGTGTACTAAATATAGGTATATTTATGTAATGTATATAATATAAAGTCATTTCATCTGGTACAAAAACTAAGATATATCTTTTCCGCGTTTTACAATAATACAATCTGTGTGATATGATATTATATTAAGTGATTCGTTTTCCCCATTGTTGTGATTAAATCATTTATTCCGTTACATGGACTTCGACGCCAAACGCGAAGTCATTCATATTTTCTTTTATACAAATCCATACATACATACATACATACATATATATATATATATATACAATGATGCTGTATATATATATATATATATACAATGATGCTGTATAATGTACACATTCTACAGCATCATTTTTTTTATGTTGAAATCAACTATTTGTAATAAAATACATTATTTTCTTGTTTCTAAGTACCGAAGTGAGAGTTTTCGAAATGACCAAACTATAAAGTATCATTTACAATTTTTGGGCAATTTTTTTACAGCTTACGTATATTGTAAATTTTCTTGATACTAAAACTTTCTCATTGTTAGTATTTTATTCTTTTTGTAGCAAATTTAAATTCACCACCGACATTTCTTTTTTTAACATATAAATATATAATGGTTGCTTTCAAAGTAATTTATTTTAACATGTTAACGTTGCTTTAACATAGTATATTGTGTCTTATGCGTATAAGCAATATCTCGTTCTTTTTGCGTTTTTATACAATTCTACAGCGTTTCACGCGCATGAAGCCGCGAGAAATTCATTTCGTTCGTTTTATGCGCATCGGATGAACCACTGATTATTTGGCAGTCATCAGTGAAACGAGGCTCGCTGGAAGATAATGTTTTATATATCTTAACAATTTCACCAAACATAATAAAAAAACGTTCCTTATTATTTGTTTATAAAATTTGCATTACGGTTATGTGATAAGTTTTTGTAATTTTTAATCTTTTTCAAACTCGATATAAAATATTTACAGTAATATAATAATACTTTTAGAGCGTTCATCTGTTCATAAACTAAAACTATGTATGTTTCATGTGTGACTATCGATTACTTTAATAGCATGTGTCGAATTTATTTTTTGCTTTAATAAAAGTTTCACAAGTTATAGATGACGTGGGTACTTTTATAGATTCAGACAAAATTATACTGAAAGATTTATACTTTATTATTTCAACATCTTACTAAATGAACGTTCTTGGTGGATTATTTTTATAAGAAATTTACTTTACATAACTTTCAATCATTGTATAACTGTAATTAAAGTAGTTTGCACATGTAAACTTTCAGATCATTATTGAAAAGATTAAAATTAATTAATTGGATTGAAACAGAAGAGAATATATTTGATAAATATTTAATGAACATTTGATTGGTAAAAATTTTCAATCTTTTTACTACACCTAACTAAATACGCATTTCTTATACGAACGAATAATAAAATAAGTTTATTACATATACATTTTATTTATAACAATTTTTAAAGTAATTCTGTTTATAACGCAACGTAATGTGCTTTTTATACGAAAATAATTAATATTCAAAATATGTATTTTTAAAATCATTTGTATTATAAATCAGAGATTCTTCATATATAAAGCTTCAAATTTTATGCTTTCATAGAATTTCCAGGCAACTTTCTATCGATTTAGAGTTATGTGTTTACGCTGTCACGTAATCAAAAAAACGTGATTATAATCCACTAATAATGGCGTATAAACGTTAAATCGATAAAAAATTGTTCAGATACGAACTTGATAAGACGAGGATGTCCCTCGTTAAAGTTTATTTCAAGTAACTATTATAAAAATTATCAAGATTAGTACGAATCTATCGTAGCATCTGTATACAATCCTTTAAATATCAAAGCGCACAATCCCCCTTTTATGCAAAGAAAAGCGTATAAAACATGACTATGCTTTTAGTATTTAAAGTTACTATGATCAAATAAATATGTGATGGTCAGCTTTTATGATTGTAAAGCTAGAAAATCTGTTCTTGAAATGATATATTGATTTCTGACTGAATATTTAGTTCAAACATTAAAATAATGCTATATGTGTAAAAAGCTATTTTTTCTAATTAAATATTTTATTTTCAAGTGAAAGCATACCGTGCATGTTTTAAACACTTTTTATCATTTGCATAGCAAACATTATAAAGAAAAAGAAATCATAAAAGATAAGAATATTAAAATCCTCGAGGTAACGAGCTTGAGCGGACGGCACGAGAGAAAAGAGAGAATGAGAGTTCTGGTCGGAAAGCTTTGTTTGAAAATAATTTGTATCATACTCATATAGAAGTCTGTGTAGACAATTATTATTTAGTTATTAATTGTAAGTTAATATTTTTTCGTTATAAAATACGAAGGTATGAGGTCTGGTAAAATATATCGTTAATTTTAAATTTCGATGATTGTTTCTAACAGCAAATTATAGACGAGATTTTTAGAGTGTCTCATACACTCTTTAACAAAAAATCTACTATGTTTATTAGAACAACAGAATATGAATTAACAGTTTAATTCAATGCTGGGAGGGTATTTGCCCGCAGAGTAGTTGTTTCTGTTGTTCAAATGAATATAGTAGATTTTTTATTAAAGAGTATATGAAACACTCTAAATACGTAACATGTTTTATCCGTTTAACAAGTTTACGAGAAACTTGCAGGATAAATACGAAAAATATTTGAATTTTTAATACTAATTACATTTACATATTTTATGAATTAACAGTTTAATTCAATGCTGGGAGGGGTATTTGCTCGCAGAGTAGTTGTTTCTGTTGTTCTAATAAATATAGTAGATTTTTTCTTAAAGAGTGTATAAGAATAAATGAGACACTCTAAAAATCTCGTCTACAATTTGCTGTTAGAAGCAATCATCGAAATTTTATCAAAGATAGACGTTCAAATCATTTTTAAATAACGAGTGTTCGTATTAACATCATACAAACATTCCAATCGTTAATTTTATAAATCTCATTGAAGTCTCGGCCGAACAAATAATGACCTCATTTTCTTTACCAAACTAATCGATTATCTAAAAACTATAATTACATATAAAAATGTATACTCAAAATAATAGTTGATTAATTTTTTTTTGCTTTTATATTTTTTTTTAGAGTACCGTGAGAAGGAGAGGGAGGAAGGGGGTCATTAAAGTTGCCCAATTACTTTTTAATCTAAATATCATTTTAAAAGTTCTTGCACGCTTGGAGTACATATTGTGCGGGTACTTTAGTAAATTTTATTCGCCTGGTTAAGATCTACCGGTGGTGCCGCCTGTGCGGCCAGTTTGGGAAGCTTAGGTAATGAGCCAAAAGTATGAGAACACATAGTATAAATGGAGAATATTACCAAAGAAGAGGCTTCACTATAAAATTCAGCCATTAAATTATTATTTAAGTTATTCAAGAACCTTGGCTATACAAATAAGCAAAAAAGACAAAAAATTTAAATTAGTATTTTTTGGTAATTTATGTAATGAAAATTCTTAAATACATTAAATAATAGTGCAATATGCACTTATTTTTGTCTTAAATCTATGTTTTTGCGTTATTTTTCATTTTCACTATATATTCTTATGCTCTTAACCCACTATATGAACTTTCAATGATTTACCAATTTCAAAAACCATACTCAGAATTTTATTTCTTATAATCATACCAATGCATTTTATTAATTTCTTTCGACAAATCTATATTTATCATTCAAATTAACAAAGAAAAATAGAAATTTCTCGTAAATCTACTGAATGTCACCGATTTTCGAAACTATTCATCTTACATATTTGGTCAATGATCCAATTTAAAATTTGACTGCGTTATAAATATTGATGTTATTGACAATACATTTTCATTTCGAACGATTCTATTATTTTTTAATTGCTTAGAAGAACTACCTTAATTTAACAAAAAAAATGTGTTACCTTCGTTACTATGTTCTGTTATATATTTACACATAAAATTATCATGATAGTAGAAAAAAACTCAATGAACTCGATGCTTATCACGGAAATTCATAGTATTCTTTAAAAATGCATAAGTTTGTAAAACGGACCCTACAGAGCGTTCAAGGACTCATTTCAAAGCATGAATAGGTATTATTCTCACGATATTTAACGTACTCACAGCGGTAGCTTTGTGATGGTAAATAAGTTTACGGAAAAAAAGTATTAGAAATATATTTTGAGGTACTTGAAATCTAAATGTACTATTTTTAGAAAATGTCCGTAAGTATCTGTATGTGAGCATTTTTAGAATCTCATTTCAAAACAGGAAATTGTATTATTCTTGTGATAATATCCAATTTAACAAACACATTTTTACTATTGACTGATCGAAGTGATAGTTTTGTGATGGTAAAAAAATACGAAAAAATTGTCTTAGAAATGTATTTTGAGGTATTTGAAATGGAACCTAATACACTATTATTAGAAAATGTCTGTGTGTGTGTGTGTGTGTGCGTGTGTGTTTGCATACGCCTAATCCTATATTTCAAGAACAACTCATTTGTTTCTTAAAACACCTAGTCACGTAATTTTTAACAAATTTAAAAAAAAATTATAACCCTCACAAATTTCTCCCTAGTATATCAAACCAAAACCCGAGCCTCCCAACCAGAAATCCCTTGACCCCCCCCCCCCCCACACACACACACACCACCCACAATTCATACCCACCCCAAAGACGCATCCACACCTCCGCACGGTCTCTCTCTCTCTCTCACACACACACATAACAACAACAACAGCGACGTCGGCTCGTTAACACTGCGACTGATGATGATTGTTCGCCGCCACCGCCGCCGCGGCCTCGTGCTGCAGCTGCTGGCTGTCGTTGCGCCTGAGTAGCAGCCGGGGCGCGTGATTTGCGGCGGCACTGCCGTTCGTCGTCGCTCCCATGATCGTCAACGGCTGCTGCTGCTGCTGCTGAGGTTCCAGGGATGACGACGACGCTGCTGTCGCTGCCGCTGCTGTTTTACTGCCGGTGAATCTGGTGCTCTGGCTGTTGCTGCTGTCGTCTCTGGGATCCACCGAGGGCGCCGACTGATAGTCATACCTTCTCCTCTCCCGCCATCGGACCTGCGGTCGAGCGGACAAACTGCAACAGTCAACACCCCACAATGGACTCGACTCGGACGGCTGCCATTGGCGCGATACGGACGGTGAGGTAAGTACGACAAATGCGGATTTCTTTTTGTACTTCCAGCGACTTTTTTTTCTTGTAATGCACGTGGTTTTTTTCTTTTTTGAGGGGGATTGATTCGAAAGTTTTATACTGATTGGTCTTTTTTGGAGGAGGATTGATATGCATAGTTGTCGGGGTTGATCGTTGTGGATTGATCTAAAAGTAGCGATTTGGAGAAGGAGAAAACTTTATTTTTGTTATTTTAACAATGTTTATGAGGTAAATTAGTCAGTTGTATGGCTAGTTTAAAATTATATTGAATGGAAGCACTTCTGAAAACTGATCCTTTAATCATTTATATTTTGTATCTTTGTATCTATGAAGTATTGTGCCAATTCCATACTCCTACAATTTTTAATATTTTATGTTGAAACGTTTTTTTACATGTTTCTTAGGTGATGAAAAACAAACATAAATGACTGAAAAACTAGTTTCCAGTAATATCTGCTCTAGTCCTTTTAAAGAAACAGTTTAAGGTACGTATACTTAAACTCGGACGGTGACTGTACGCATAAGTAGATATCATCCGAGTTCGGTTAGACATACACTTAAGGTTGTACTGCTTATACATTTAATGTCAAAAGCTAGTCTTTTACTTGCAAATTATAATGATGGTGCACCTTTTTTAATTTTTTATTTAGTTATAGAATTGTAAAGAAATAGAAGCACTATAATTCGAAAGATGAGAAAATCGTTAAAATCACACTAAATTACAGTTTTCCGCGCGAATTTAAAAATATACAAACTCTCTTAATTTTACTTCGATTCATAATTTTAAAACCCTATATCTTTAAGATTATAATTTTGCGCAATTTACTGAATGAAAAATAGAAAATGATTTCAAGTAATTAATTATCGAAGTTCCTAACTGAAAAATAAACTTTTGGCGTAGGTTGTATAGCCGATACAACCTTAAGAAATTGGTAATTTTTATGAATACTTTAAATTAATATTAACTTTTAAAGTTCAAATACATTTGTTCGAACGTCGAATAAAATTTGTAAGTATTTACCGAACTGATCAAATCAGATGTATATTTAATATTTTATTCTTTTTCAAGATTTATATATTAGTGCGTTGCAGATAAAATGAAATTTTTTATATTTGACAATTCTAAATTTGATATAATAACGAATAATCGTTAACTTATTACAATAGATACGGTTTAGGACTAATCAAACAAGCATCTATTCCATCTACTTTGATATTTAAAATTATTGGATTTTAACACAATAAAAATTTTCTTTTTAAAATAAGCAAAGGGAAGCACTTTCAAGAAAATAACATTAACTTTATGCTAAAGCGTTCCTGAAACTATATGATTTATAGACATAACGTTAACTAAGTCCATTAAATTTCATACTCCTTTTGGAATAAAACCGTGACGTATAGTTTTATCACTGACGTTCAGTTGAGTAAATTCCGAGCTGCATGGAAATATGACTTAACACAATACATTTTACGTTTTACTGTCAAAATTTAAACTATGCTCTTTTCAAAAAACAGATTCAAATCAAAAGTCACATCACAAATAATATTAATAACACAAAGACAAAAAAAACAAAAAGTACTCAATTTTATACACCTACTTTTCAAAAGTTTCATTCTGCTACTCTTAGATCGTCCACCACAACAATTTGAAAAATACAAATTTCACATTCTCAATTTATTCATTAGTTATAGTTCATCTATCCAGATACATCACATGTGCATTGTTAATCAATTTTCTACTGCGGTTAGTCTGGTTACACGCGCACAACGTATACAACAACGCGGGGCAAAGACTTTTCTTGCGGGACGCGCGGATGCAATGGCACGGTGTGAGTAAAAGTAATAATATATTCAACAAACACATCAATATAATTAGAGAGACACGTCCGCATCGCACCATTGACGAGTCGCGAAGCGACATCGATATAAACCTCATGGCAAGGTGTCACTGAACTGTGTGTGGCCATAGGAAAGCGTTTGATTGACGCTTTTTTTTTCGTTCGTGCGGTGCAAAGCTTGTATATACTATTGCGCCCCCCGGCACGCCTTGCACGTACTGAGTTAATCAACTTGGTGCTAATTTCATAACGTCTAATTGCATGTCCGACGAGCTGAAGTAATAAGACTGAAACGTATTTTGTACTAGTAAAATGTTACGTTTCTATTTAAATTGGAATATTTATCGTTGTAATAATTTTTATTTTAAGTAAGTAAACAACCATTAAAATAAATTATCTGATTTATTTGAAGATAAAAGTTATATGTCCGAGTGTAAATAGTCTCTTAAAAACAATTGAATAATAAAATTAAAATTTAATCGGATTTGCAGATAGACGAGTTTCTTGTGCAATGTATTTTGTAATAACTAATAATGCAAAACTTAAAATGAAAAACAAACTTACATACTTGAAATAAAAATTGTGTTTTCAATGAACAATATAATTAAATTAATTTAATAATTTTATTAATTTGAATGAACTACATATATTCGTATAATTCATTATTCGGTAACAAATCAGTAATATTATTTATAATTAAGCACACAAAGAATGTAATTAAAATTGAAAAGTCTTCACGTATAACCGAGGTAATCAGCTAAATTGATTGACTAGTAGCACAATCATTTGGTAAGACGCATATCCTTCACTTTAACCAAAGCAAACCCAGTGCGAGAGAGCAGAAATAGCATCAGCAAGAAGCAAAATGAGAGAGAGAGCAAGGAAGCTTTTTCAGTCATGCGAAACTGTCACTGCACTTCCCAATAGTGACAAACGCTCTAACTATAAAGCAGAAAAGAAAGGCAGTTGATTAGTACAATAAAAATTAATATAAGCATTGCATATCGTATCTTTGCAGTGAAGAGGGGATCTGATGTAAAACGCTAAAACGAAGCTGAAGTTTGGTATTTGTTTTTAAAGAGTCACATAGCAAATCTTTCAAAACATGCAGCTTCAGACAAATTTACAATTTTTTTCTACAAACATATTCACTTGCAGAAAAAATAGCAGATTCAAACATGGCCTTGCTATCGGAGTTACAATTAAGTTTTAGTTTTGGCATCCGCTGTACTTAACAAAACCAAATGTTTTTTATTCCGCATAAAATTATACTGTCAATGATCCTCGAAATATAGAAAAATGCAAAATTAATAAAATAACAACCTTTAATACAAAAATGATAATTTTTAGAAAATTTTTCTGTTTAATGTGCAAAGATATTTTGTAAAACAGAATTGTTATTTTTAATAAACTATATATGTATGTATAAGTGAAACTTGATCAGTTAAACAATTTATAAGTTATTGCTTACACGATTTTCTTACAGTATTTTTTGATTAGGTCATATCTACGTTCATAACAAGCAACCATTTTGATAAAAAAATTTCTTTTAGTTATCAAAATGTGCACAAATATATTCCAAAAGTTTCGAAAAATTTCGTTACACCAAATCTTTAAAAAATCTTCCCAAACATACCCATTGTTTTGCGGTTTACATCAGACGCCCTCTTAATTAGAACAGCAGACAAGAAAGATGTAGCAAACTATGATGCACTAATGCGCAAAAAGTACGATAGCGCGCAAGAGAGAGCAAAAAAAACTGTAGTCTAAAATAATGGCATGCCAATGTAATTCGGCGAGTACAGCGTAAAATAGGGAAAGTTCGTTTTACCGATACTGTAGTGGCCGTGCAGGAGTTTGCGCGCTTACGCGCGAACGCCGTTCCCTCCCACTTTCGCTTGAACTGCGCTATCACCTGCGGACAGAAAGAGAGAAGTGCGTTGCTTGTGTAATTAATAAGTTTCGCTGTGTGCGCGTGTATATGCGTACTCCACAAAGTAAAGGCGCCATTAGCTATTAACGGCGTTTCGAATATACTGAAGTTTATGTGCACTTTGGCTGACAATTTATTATGTCAACGTCGTATAAATATAGGTACGTAAATTTTTTATTTTATGAGATAATCAAACAACTATTATTTACACACTGTTCTCAATTTATTGGTCAATTGAATGAATAGATTTAAATTAAATACTTTCGTAAATAATTTTAATTAAGGTAACAACATTATGCATTATACTGATTTTTAAAGAAGATATTGATTTTTTATTATATAAAAATATAGTGTTTATAACCTTCGTTAAATAATATCCAATATTATTTTAACTTATTTAGTACCAAATTATTGATTTTACATGATCAAGCAAAAGTCTATTACTGTTTCCTTTTTTATTTTTTAATAAACGTATTATTATCTTAGAATACACATATATATATAATTTCTTTTAGCGTCAAAAAGTTTAGTGAATTTATCTTATACTTAAAGAATGCATTCCTAAACGTATTTGAAAGTCAGAATTATTATTTGTATTCTATTCTGAATATATAATATGATTTTAGATGTTCGTTATTTTTTATAATTTTTTTAACTCTTTGTCATCTATTTTTAATATTGGTGTAAGAGAATTATGAATGATTTTAAAATCTAATTTTTCTTTACTGCAGCTTTATAATAACTTTAACATGTATTGAATCTCGTTCGTCGACATAAGCAACTTGTGGCAGGATGTGCTTGTTAATAATTAACCTTACTTGAATAACTTTGAAATAAATCCATAAAATTCTATATAAAAAAAAAGTTACAAAAGATTTTAAAATCATTTTATGATGTTATCTTAATATATACAAAGTTTTTAACTTCTTTTCAATAAAAGTTTAGTGTATTTTTAACTTGATTGAGGTATAGTAATCCAAATTATAGAACTACTAGACTAGTTAAATTTTTCACTAACAGGTCAAGGGCAGCGTGACATACATATTATTAATCACGAATTGACTCATTTCTCTTTGTTTTTGTAAAAGTAAACATTAATGAAACTATTTATGCAATCGGATTTTGTATTCTTCAAAATCTTGAAAGTAGATATAAGTATCGCGTTTTTATTGAATGTTTAAAATTTCAATTAATTGTATAAGGAATTTAAAAAATCGGCTTAAAAATTAGCTGCCCTTAACCTGTTAAAATTTCTTAAATACTCAAGAGTTTGGTAATCAAATAAATCACACAAGAAGAACCCAAAATGACGTAGAGATTCCGAGAGTATCAGTAAAAGTTGGAGCATTCGACGAAAAACTTTCTTATTTTTATGGAAGACTCACCTCGCCGTTGCAGAAGCAGAAGAGTATGGCGACACAGAGTCCCTGTGAAAATGAGTTTGCGAAGTTTAAGTATTTGGCGTGGGAAACTATGAGCGCGAGAGGCACGGAGGGAAAAAAGGGGGAAGGGGTGACTTTTTCGTCGGCTATATGGCTAATTTGAATTCTCTTCTGAATTTCGAAGTTCATGGTAATTTTCGCGGACGCGAACAAGTTTAAGTGGAAAATTAACACCGTGGAAATGCATTAAAGATGGAACGAAAAGTCGTATGATATTACTTTTGGGATTCTGTTAGAAGCCACTGCTGTGCACTGATATCCAAACAGAAATGGAACTATTCCAAAAGTAGTTTTTTTAAGAATAATTCTAGTAAATCAAAGTGTTTTTAAATAAGTAATCTACAAAACAAGTTTGTACTTTGTTAACGATTTCTTAAATTTTCAAATAGTGTATGAATTAAATTTCAATGAAGTATGAATGTACCTTTTGAAACACAACAATGTATAGAAATTTATGAAAATATACCTGAATTATCTGTTTTAATTGAAATTTCATTTATTAGTTATCTGCTTAAATTATCAAATGCATCATAAATATAAGAAATTTTTAATAATATACGTAAAAATAGTACGTATTTAAGAATAGTACGTGAATAAATTGATCAAATAGCTCGACAAAAGTATAATAACCATAACAGTGCGCACGATTAAAACGAATAATTACAACATTTCGACTCACGAATTTTAACTTCCCAATAACCACAAACAGCAAAGCAAACTATGCAATAATTACTTGCAGATTGCTTAGTTATACAGTCCAGTGGAGTCGTTACGGCTGTCGTGTCTTTTGACGCGCTTGGCATCTTGCGCTCGGTTTCTCGCCCCGCATTAATTCGATCTTAATTACGAGTCGCGGTCGGGCATTTAACGCGATCGCGCTTCGTTAACATAAGCGCTGATGGGACTTGCGGGCAAAGTTCGTCGTATCTCTCCCCCGGCTCGGTTAGGTTGCTTACTTGGAAGGACGCCGTTATGGCCGATATTACGCCGTAACCCTGCTCCCAGGGATGACCCTTGCCCGGCCGGAACGGGATGACCAGGTAGTGCAGACCCAGCAGCGGCACCAGCAATAGCGTCGCACTGAGGAAAAAGTTATTCGTTGGAGAGAATAGATGTATAATGATGTTTTATAAAATTGCGAAGATCTGATTCTGTGGCGTTCCGGAAAACGATCTAAGTCCACGTTTTAAAGATTTAGTTTAGATCTTTATGTCTAAAAGGGCTATTTTTATATAAAAATAGCAGGGTACGCCGCAATATAAACGTATGATAGAAATAAGTGCAATGTATAATGATTTTAGTTCATTTTCATAAACCTGTGTTTTAAAAGTGACTTGAATCCGTTTGAAAATGGCTTATTGTAGTACGTAGCTTTTGATTTTGAGACATCATTTCGTTAATTTTTAATATAATATTGATTTACAATAATTAAATGTTATTATAATTATAGTAAATTATATCAAGAAGATTTACAGAAACAAAATTATAGAATTCAACCTAAGTCTAGAAAGCTAGTGATAATTTTAGAGTGCATCTAATAAATGTTAAAAGCAATATCATTATTTTCTGTATGATTAGTACATTTTCATTGCTAATTTTAACACCGATTGATTCTAATACGTTTAGCTGAGTTATAGCGAGTATATATTTTTATTCGACATAACGACTGAAATCCACCAAAAGTATAATTTAACCTGCTATTTCATCGTTTTCTATCTAGAGCATGAGTACAAACATTAAAATCTAAATATCTTGAAAATGAAAAAAATGAAGTGAATTGTTATTCTGAGAAGTCGACAAAATAGCGATTGATATTTAAAAATGCAGTGTCGTAACAGAACATTTTATAGTTTTTTCAATAAAATATTCTGTAGAAGTCAGTGAAGTTCAACATAAAATTGTACAAATAACTAAAATTGTAAACATGCACTAAATTCTATATAAATATTTTCAATGTAGTAGGTTTGATTAGATTGAAATCTTTTAAAAATAAAAGTAAATTGTGTATATAATTCAAGTAACAGCGATTTTTGTTTTAACGTCTGAACATATTCGACTATTTCTACTTAATATGGTGCTAACTAAACCCACCCAACACCGACAATTATGAGGACACGCTTTTTTCATTTAATTTTCAATTTTTATAAAATATCTCTGGAATGTTGTTGTCCTAATTAAAAACAACAAAGATCCACAGAGATATTTTTTTTCAAAATAAAAATTAAATGAAAAAAGTTGTTCCCCGTATTTGCCGGTACCAGGGGAGTTTCACCTTCTGTAAATGAAAAGGTCTAATTTTCTTACCGTAGCTCTCTTAAATATCTAGAACTTATTCAATATAAATTTTGGCCAATATTCATAAAAAAATGTATACTTCAGTTTATTTTATTTACTATTTTTTAAAATTGAAACTAGTCCATTTGTCGAAAAATAAGAGAAAAATAAAAAACATTACAGAAGTTAAATACAAATGCTTAAATTCACATTACCGTGTTCTTAACAACGATACATGTACATTTCTTTTCGCTCCTGTATTTACTAGGAAAAATAGCACATATCCAATTTTTTAACAAATCCAGTCAATACATAGCGCTATTTGAGCTCCTGCACATCTATTCAAAAAGTTTCAATTTCCACAAACACATTCTCCTTAATAAAAAATATCAACCACGGAAAAAGAAGGAATCTCCCATAGAATCTTTTATCTCTTAGCACATAATACTACATGTTCAACTGACACGTGCCCTTCTTCCCCACAGCCACAAACACCAAAAACAAACCAAACGTCTTACCGAAAGGCTTGCAGCATCGAGCGCGACGGCTGGGATCCGATGGCCGGCCCGGCGCGCAGCTTCGTCAGCAGGACGCGCACGATGTTGCAGAGGAACAACAGGTTGAGCAGCGTCGACACGCAGACCGGGTACACCAGCACGACCATGTAGCTTCCCTCGTTGATCCAGCATCTGTGCGGCAAGCGCAGGGAGAGTACAAGGTTTAAAAACTTCATGCGCGTACGGCACACGCCTTCGCTTGTCTTCTTTTTTTTTCTTCTTTACGGTCGCGGGATTTTTATTGGACCGCGCGCGCGCTGTTTGTTATATACGACGGATTTATCGGCCATCGATACGTTTATTGCGCTGATGGCAGCGTGTTTAGGAGATAGCTAAATATTATTATTTTTTTTTACGGGTCGGTAAATATTGCCGTTTTTGTCGCCGGGCTGGGTGGTGATATTTATGGGACGGCTTTTATCGAGTTCGGTAAGTGAGTGCGGTGGGATCATGCGGGTTTATGTAGTCGATAGTGCAAGGGTGGCTTTTTTTTAAAGACGGATTTACGGCTGATTATCAATAAATATTTAAGTGGAAATCTGTACTGATATATAGAAATGAAATTTATGTCACATAAATTTGTTTATTTGTTTGTTTTTTTGCTCACTTATTACTCAATCACGCAAGATGTACTGCATTAATCTTCATGAAGCTTTAACGATTTCAAATTTGCGTTGATTGAGCTCTATTTTTTTTGTTACAATTAATTTGTTTATTCATCAATCCTTTTTACAATAAGACAAACTTCATCAACCTAAGAAAAGTGAATATACTTTATTCGTCTCCACGCCGACTCCTCAAAATCCACCTTCCTATAAAAACATCAAATCCTAATTACCCCACTCCACGCGATAACCCCCGCAGAATCATCCTACACGCCGCGAATTCTCAACCCCTCGCCATGTACCAACGTCGAGCTCGCGCGCACACCACACCGCCACAGGCAGATTCGATTTTCCCATACGCGCGGCGGCCCCATTAAACCTGACTTTATGCGTGCGCGTAACGCGGCCCTCTCTCACTTTGTACATACATTAGGCCGCGTATAACGCTACTATGTATACCACTGCACGGGGTAGACCAGCACCTGCGTTAACGGCGCGGCAAGCGCGTTGTATAACTCGATTTCTCGGGCGTTTTATACAGCTAGATGCCGGCGCGTCGTCTAGGAGCTGGAGCTCTGCGCGATAATGGATTTTTGCACTCGGAGCGCGAGTGTGCGTTCTCTTCCTTTTTTTCGTCGGTCGTACAATCGAGTTTTCGGAGGAAGAGAGCCGCGAGCGAGCGAGCGTAGTTTGTTTTCGTCGCTCTCTCTTTCCTCGGGCAAATATTTAATTAATCGAATTTGCCCGGGCGAGCTCTTTGTGGCCGATACGCGCGAGAGCGAGCGAGTGGATGGCGCACGGAAGGAAACGCGCTCGTGCTTTGTGTTTGCTTTGGGGAGAGAAGGGTTTGCGGAGTATCTGTGTGCTTGGGTGCGGGGCGGTGCATCTTTACGGAGTGTGCTTGTGTGTGTTTGTGTGTGTGTGTGTGTGCGTGTCTGTGTGTGTGTGTGAATGTGTGTGTATGTGTGTGTATGTATATGTGGAGATGCTTTGGGTGTTTAGGGATGGGGGATAATTTATGAGTTTATAATGTAGTAATCGCATGTAGACAGGGCTTTTGTATATATACGATATATAGTTTGGGTGTAGGATGGGTGCGATGCGGCGTTAGATGGGAAACTTTTAAGTTATTTATAGCTGCATGATACGTAAAGAGGTGTTTATTTCTAAATATTGAAACTACGTTCATCACTATTTGGTTTGCATATATTTTAATATTATATATATATATTTATGAGGCTTTAAAAGTCAAATATTGTTCAGCTTTGGAGTAGTGCTTTTTAAATTGCACACTAGTTTACATGTACCATGCATCTTAAAATCATTTAATAATGAAATGCTTCTCAAAAATGTCAGTTTTTATAGAGTGCGAAGTTGGATTATTTAAAAGTATTAAATGGATTAAATAGCGTAGTAATATTTTCTAATGAATGCAAGTATCTTTTGTATTTACTTTGTAAATTCATTAACGATTCAATTTAGTAAACTGTATAGAAATATATTATTTTATTTAGTTTAGTACATTAAATCTATTTACACCAATTGTTCTATTTTAAGTTATAAATATACTTAGTAATAGAAAAAGTATCAATAGATTACAGTGGACTTTTCTAACATTTATAATTTGGGAGGCATATTTAAAAGAATTAGAAATTTAAAGAAATATTATTTTCTAATTATTTTTATAAAGTTTTACATCA
Source organism: Gastracanthus pulcherrimus (assembly GCA_949152435.1). Taxonomy (NCBI): domain Eukaryota; kingdom Metazoa; phylum Arthropoda; class Insecta; order Hymenoptera; family Pteromalidae; genus Gastracanthus; species Gastracanthus pulcherrimus. The sequence goes on along the minus strand of OX424574.1, from coordinate 23,380,472 downwards.
TTTTATATGCAATTTTTGTTTTAATATTGACAGTTACACGAGTCGTAAGTACACGGAAAAAATAAAGTGCTATAATTGCTGTTTTAGACGTGTTAAAATAGCATTTAGAAAAAAGTTAAAACTATCTAAAATAACCAGGAGAAGCTCCTTTTTTAAAACTCAATCTCCTTATTGAGTATGGGCGCAAAAATTAGTTTTTTTGAAAGCTGTTACAACCTCCAATATATAAAAATAGGGGAGAGTCGTACTTTATGAACATGCTTCAAGTATGAGTTTCTTTTAGTTCTTAGCTACCACTGCTCAATGGTTACGCCTCACCAGACTTTGGTGCTTTGTGTTGCTTTTATTAATGATTTGCAGTCGGTATTTTAAATTTATGGCGTCAAAGTTATCGCGCAAACTGATTAGCCAATTTTCAGTCAAAAATTATTTACGGAAACTTAAAATCGTCACGTGTATTTTTTGATAAATAATTATCCCGATTAAATTTGAACTTCATCAATTTCTCTCTTCTTAGGGGGCCATTCGAGGGTTAAATATTTTTTTGGAAAATCAATTTTCGTTACTCTAAACAAAATGAACGACCTTCTCTATAGAAACCTGAAAGTCTTTAACTTTAGATGCAAAATCAACGCGCATATTTGCAGATTCCACTTATTATTTATTTCCTTGTAATAATAGATCATTCTTTATAAGAAAATCAATAATAACAGGAAGACTAATGTTTACTATCAAAATCACATTTTACAACAAAATGATTTTCATTTTTAATGCTGATAAATCACATTCCAATGAAATCCACCACCCCACCTTTTAATAAACAATCCAAATCTAAATTAACATCAACTCCCAACTTCCTATTTATTTTTCAATTCTCCACTCTCAAGCAACTCGCGCGTTTTATAAGCCCTTAAAACGCCCGTAAACGCGCCCTGAGAACGACACGAGCCGTAAAAAGACTGGGCCATTAAAAAAAGAAAAGAAAGAAAATTCCTCTCCAAACAAAGAGCGACGCGACGCGCGACGGAAGCGGAGAAGGCTTTTTTCTCCTCCCTCTTTTATGTATCGCGTTCGCGGGACTGGCACTTACTGCAAGGTGTCGGCGGGATCGTCGCTGGTGGCGCGCAGCGCCGTGTAGACGGTGACGATGATCGCGGGTATCGGCCAGCCCAGGGCCATCAGCCACTTGACCAGCTTGTGCTCGCTCGTGAACGCGCTGACCAGCAGGGTGTGCAGGTAGAAGCCCTCGCACAGCATCCACGCGTAGTTCGTCAGCAGGAAGTAGTGGAGAATCACGTGGAGGAAGCGGCACATGAACTGCGGAAGAGGGTGGTATTAGTGCGTTTATAATGTTTGCTTTTGTAGGGGTTTTTTTTGTATGTTGGCTGTGATTTTATAGTCAATTTGAGGAGTGAATAAATGTTTGAACGGTTTTTCGTTGGCAAATATGAATGAAATCGGTTGGAATTTTAATGACAGATTATACTACGATATTTTACATGTATTATAATTAATGTAATAATTGCTCAGGCATGGATAATTTTACATCGGAATATGAGTGTGTCTGACTACATTCGGGTTTTTCTACTCGACCATTCCAGTAAAAACGAGTGGAATTTTTCCGTGAATCAAGGCAATTTACATTTTAATTTTTATCAGAAAATTCGCTCTATGCATATTTGAAGTAAAATTTTAGTATAAGGTTTGGTTTGATAGCGCTTATTAAACCGAGATCTGCATGTTTAAAAAAATAGATGATTCTGCTGTTTGGGTATAAAATATAAAATCTTATGAGTTCCAGGTCATATAGTTTGACATCAAATATATAATATACCTGGTAATATATTTTTATGACGATATAAAAAAATAGTTACAAAAAATATATATTTACCTTTTGCGACCCCAGAACGAGATTACGACAATTCAAACTCGCAGCCTGCGTTGATTTTTACCCTGACTTTATATAATAAACAGTTCATCGCGAAATAAAATTTATCAAAAACAAATCAAAAGTCTTAATAACTTATTTTTGCAATGAATTAGACAAATTATCACGTATACAAATTAGTAACATAAAATTTAAAACACGTTTTCCGTACGAAAAAGTTAATATCCTTTAAAAAAACACAATGTCTAAAAGGGATAAGCCTACAATCTGATCCTCGAGGCATTTCATTCAACCTAAAACAAATTTAACAGAACAAATCTACCTGCGAAGATACGTACCAAAAGTCGAAAGACACGATTTATCCCGTGTTTCACAAGAATCCCCCCGTCCCCTCCCAAAACTCTCTAAGTCCCGAGTTTCAAGACTTTCCCAACTCCCCAGAAGCCTCCTCCTCCCCCTCCACGCAACATACGCCAGTATTCAAAGTACCGCGCGCTTCGTCCTCTCGAACGCAAACTTTCACCACGGCGCGCACCCGAAGGAGCTCAAAGCAAGGCTCAAAGTCCAGCCGTCGCGGAATCTGCACGTCTACCGACGAAATCAATACACATCTACACATAGACTTCCAGCTGCAGCTGGGTATAATAATACTCACGCCGTTGTTGAGGAGAAGTTGGGCATTCGCCACGACGGAGCCGTACCAAATCAACCAGAGAGCGTTGTTGACGGCGAACGAGGCGAACAGGTTCATGTGCAGGGTGATACGCGCGCACCTCAGCGATCTGCAAACACGTTATAACAAGGCCAGGGGTGTTAAGATTCGGAAGGTGAGAGATTGCGCGCTGGCGCGCTGCACACAAAGTGTTGTTGTCGTTGTTGTTGTTGTTGTTGGTGGTGGTGGTGGTGGGTGTATTAGTGTGTGTGCGTATGGATTTGTGGGGAGATTGAGTTTCGCGGATGTGTAACTAATGGAGTTAGGGAGAACAGAGGAGAGAACATGGGGGGGAAGTGTAAGGTTCGGCGAGGGGGCTCATCTTGACTAAACGATGGTACTCGTTTGACGTCTTAATGCACGCTTGTTGTGGGACGTGGCGATGGATAAGTTTGGTAATTGTGTAAGTTTATTATTGGCGTTTGCGGTTCGAGCAAATAGATGTGGTTTGTAGATCGTTTTGCTTGTGTTCGATAATTAATAATGCTCGAAATCAAAAGATTTGTAAAGTTCTTTTTAGTACTTTAAAACAATTATAGAATATCTTGAATTATTGAATTCGATTTAATTATTGGATTAAATATCTGAAATATTGAAATATTTGGCACTAAAGTAGAAACTTTTATGTATAACAAGAAATTCATTAAAAAAAATTAAAAAGTTTTAACTAAGGTCTTTTTACAACGAACATTATTTATTCTTAGTTTCTTATATTGAGGTATACACTGCTTCTTTAATTTATGATAATAATTACCAAAATTCAATTTTACTGAATTAATTTTCTAATAGTTTAAAGAGTGTAGTTTCATTTATTATACAAGTTGCCTTAAAATGAAGTCTGCGATGAACTAAAAGAAAGAATACCGATATTAAGCTAATTGCATTTTCTTTTAGATCATGGTAGAATTTCATTGTAAACTTTCAGAATTACTATAAATATTCAAATTTGAAATATATATGCAAAACTTTGAAAAATTTGAAAACGATGTGACGTCCTTTTGGTCGGCTCCATTTGATCTTTTAACGATATGACGTCAATCGGAAAACCTTTAGTAAGCTATAACTATAGTTAATTTTCTTTTCAATATACAATAATAAATGTACGTAGATTTAGGCTCTTTATAATATATACAAATACTAATTAAACAATAAATTTGCAATTATTTCCTATTATGTCATTAATATTCTTGTAATTGTATGCTCCGAGTCATATTAATTATAATTAGTATATGCGATTTAGCATAAGAAGTAAAATAAGTTCAATGCAAAGTAAACTTTAAGTAAAATAAGAAAATATGATGAAGCAGTTCATCGAAAGATGTGTCTACCATTTAAAAAAAATATAAAATAATTCTTATTCCAGAATAAGTCTTATTGTAAAAATAACCAATATCAGTATAAGTAATTTACAAAGTTGAATGACATTAGAATCATAATTTAAATAAAACCTTTTAAAATATAAAAATCGTTCACTTAACCCATACCTTTAAAAAATCGCCATTTCTTCCACAATCTATAATAACTATCAAATCCCAAATCCCATATACACACAAGCTCACCCATCTTCGGAAAAAAATCACTCTAAACTCATGCATAATATAGATCCTCCAGCCAAAGCTTGATCCGCAGACTACGCTCGACGCGAGCTATACCTGCCAGCAGCTTGAATTCAGCTCTGACTTATCGAGCCCCGCGCGCACTGCTCGCTATATACTGCCCCGCGCGGTTGCCGCATCACGAGGTGCACGCGAAAGAGAAAAGTATGAATATTTTAAAGCACACGGCGGGGCTTACCGGAAGTACGTGAGGATTCCCAGGGATACGAGCAGCGCCACCAGCGATATCGTGTAGCCGGTCTCGTACAGGACGTTCAGCTGCTGCTGCCACTGAAATCAATGAACGTGACACGTTCAAGATTATTCGCTTGGTTTGGTTTGTCGACTGCGAGCGATCGACGATTTGAGTGGGCATAACGGATTTAACGGATTTTGTTTCTTTTTTAAATTTACCTTAAAAATGTATTTTTGTATTGAGTTATCATGTCTTTTATCTAGAATTTCATATTTTTAAAATTCCTAGATTTAATCTCCTCTTCCATTGGTTAAATAGTTCAATTAATAATAGTAAATAAATGAATAAATAATAAAATAAAATTAAATATTTATATTAATAAATATTTACCAATCAACTCAACATTTTAATTAAAGACTTATTATGAATATATAATTATTATGATACAATGATGTTCATCTTTGTTCCAAGAATTTTTAACTGTTGAACTCTGAATCTCTTTTAAAATATATCAAAATTTTAACTAAATTATTCATAGTTCATGATAATGAATAAAATTGCTATAAACAAAATTAATTAAAATATATATTTTTTTAACAAGAATACCCAACTTTTTATTCATAATGAGTATTCGGATAAAATGTTAAGTGGATTAGTTACTTTGTTTTACGCAGAGAGTACTATTGAAATGGCTAATTACTAGGCTTTGAAGGAACTATTGTCAATACAGCATTAACTGGTTGAGTGGTTATGGCAAAGAATCTTTGCAATGGAAGATTTTTTATTACTTTACTTTGCGGCTAACTTCAATAAATTAGATTTTGAGTAAAAATACCTTAAACAAAAGTTTAAGAACTTACGAAAAAATCTATAATTTTTTCCTTAGGAACTAATATAATTTCAATCAGGATTAAGCTTAAAATACTTTTATGTACTTTTTACAGTTAATAGTCTTCGCGTTCACTTAAAATTAATCAAACATGATCTTTATATATAAAACAAATATATTCAGTAATGTAAATTTATTTAATGTGCTAAAATTAGAAAAAATAGGTTCTATTTGATGATGTTCCTTAAAACGATTGTTTAATACTTTTTAGGTATTTATGTTCATAAAAGTGTGGTGTCATTTTGGACGCAACAATAATTAAGTTACCTACATTTTCGAATTCAGATAAAAATGAGCCAGTAACGTGCATATTTGTCTCTATTTACCACAAGTATATATTGTAATTAGAAATGCAGTATTTTCAAATACACAAAATAAAATATCATAGACCAATTTGCAAAACAAATGATCTTACTTCATTCATATTAATTCTCTCAACTACTCAAACCTCAATTTCAAGACCACCATACATCGATACCCCTGCACACCTCACCCCAGAAAAAAAACCCAGACAAATCCTCATTCCAGACACTGCACTCCTCTCCTCCACCTCTTCAAATCAAAGAGAATCCCTCGAAGCTTATAGACTCAGAACCCGTCCAACACCCAAGATAAGAAGTCAACGAACGCTCGTAAGTCAGTTCTCGAGCGTCGCGCCGTCGTCGTCCTCTCCCCCAATGCACAATAAGCCACGTAGTCTCGACGCATCGATGTCGTGTCGCGCTCGATGAATAATTCCGCGCTGGCTCGGTCTCCTCGTCTCGGCCGCCGCGCCGATGATGGATGCCTCGGGGTCACGGAACGCGCGGTGTTTTCTCGGAGCGCGGGGGACATTTATTCCGCGCGGTGCGCCCTGGTATTATCACTCGTCTCGTTAATTCGCGCGGCTGACTGCGCGTTGAGCAGGGTACATACATAGAGAATAGGAGAATCGACGAGGGATGGGGATGGGTTTGAACGGAGGTTGTGTATACTGCAGTGTCTCTGGGGTTTGAGGGAACTTCCGGGTGAGATTGATCGCGAGGAGAGGTTGGATGGACGATTAATCATGGCTGATTAATATTATGTTAATTTTTGGTGTGATTCTTTTTTGGCTTTTGCGATGGAAGAAGGACGAGCGTGGGTGCTTGGGAGCTTGTTATCGGGTGGATCGGATGTGTAATGGGGGAGTTGTCTCGTTTGAGGACGTGACATGCGATGTCTTGTACTCGATGCTTGATGTCTGGGGGTTCGTAGAGAAAGCCAGTACAGCTAATTATTTTGAAAATAAGGTTTGTAATAGTATAATAAAAATCAGTTTTCAGTTAAAGGAATTTTAATCTATTTTTCTTTTTATATTTTAAAGAATTGAACTTTACTTTTATAATCGAACATATAAAATAAAAAGGAATGCAATTTAATATTCAATATGCATTAATTATCTATTTCTTTCAATATAATGTATAATAGCTTACTATTTTTTTCTATTTCTGGGTAATAAATAAGTTTCGTGTTAATATGCATAAAGGTCTATTTACGATACGTAAGTCTTATTAGATTCACTTTTATAGCATTTTTTCTATTCATAAAATAAATGTAACAATATTCACATATTTTTTTAGGATACACGTAAATGTAATCGACGCTTCTACGTTATCTGACACCGCTGTGGAAATTTAACTGCTAATATTTTTTTCTTTTCTAGATATTGAACCGAAAATTAGAATTATTGTATAATTAATTTTTATGCCATTTTTATATTCGTACGTAATGAAAAAACGTTTGTATTTTAATAAGCGCATTTTTATGATTTTTGATACCACGTCTTATTAATTTTCTTATTGTAGAAATTATCGAAATTTTTATAAATTCATACATTTAGTAGAACTTCCAGGTATATACTTGCATTGTAATATGTTTAGAGAATACATTTTATTGAGAAAGGATAGTTTTTTTCTAATAATTTGATTTATTACAATAGATTATTTGCAGATAACATCCAATTTTCGGATGATAATTTGGGAATGACAGAATTAAGAAATCTATAGGCATATATATATATAGGAACTTTGTTTATTTAAACTGCTACAAATTAAAAGCACATGAATTTCTGAAGTGAAAATATCATATAATATAAGAAGCACCCTGACGCAAAATAACAGCCCCTAAGAAAACAACAGCGTTATTATTACTTATAATAAAAAGCCACAGCGTTCTTATAACGTTCTCATAACCACAACTAAATGTTCAGCCATCTCGACACCTGACACAGCCGGTATCAAGCGCCACACTGAATTCACAGCGGAGGTCACTTCTCCGCCAAGTATGCACAAGTGTGCAATCCTCGGCCGTGGCTCGTCTTTTCGAGTAGGTATATACGAGCCAAAAGACACTTGTGCCGCTGCAGAGAGGCACCGCGCGAGCGCTTCCACCGCTCTGTGTCTCTTGCATTCGGCATTCTCTGGAGCGAGCTCTGGAGGCTCTAATTTCGCCTCGGCGGCTTTCTTGCGAGTGCAGCAAGCGCGCCTGTTGCACCTGTTTGAGTGCCCGGGTTATCCTATTCTGACTTGTGAAATTTAACGGTGAAAGGACAGGTGTTTAAAAAGGCTTTATGTAGTAAGCTTCCGTTTATTAAGATAATGGTATAATTATTTTGAAGTAGATATCTAATAAATGTTACAGTGGACTTTGACTGAATGCTAAGGGATTTATTTTCGAGTTATAGAGCTACTATATACAGACATTATAATCAAAGATGTTTTTATTATAAATTATATTTATTACTGTTATTTTTTAATGTACACTTGGCGAGAAAATAGATTTAGTATTTCTAGAAAATTCAAACAAATCCGATTAGATATTCAATCCGTCCAGTGTGCATTACATTTAATTTGTTTTTTAACAGTTCAGTTTTTTATTTTTTATTAAAATGTTTATTTATTGAATGACCTACGAGTGCCTTATCTATATCAACCAATTCAGAAACTATATTTTCATCAAATGCTTCCGATTTTCTATAAAAAAAATGCTCGAGTTGTTTCGTGATTCAGCTTTCTTTGTTGTAATATGTTCAACTACATTATCATCATCCTCGTCATCATTATTCGAGATACATTAATACTAATAAAATTTAGCCAAATTCATTTACTTAAAGAGATTTTTGAAGTGAAGCAAATTTAATTTAGAGAGGGTGAGTTATACCAGAGTTCTTTTTCAACTAAAGAAAATTTTCTCAAAGGACTAGCATATTTTCAACGTCAGAGAGACTTTCGAGCACTAATGGAGTTCGTGTCAAAGAGACTCTACAATATACTGACATTTTGTTCTTACATTTTACATTTTTCAATCTTACATTTTTAAAGAATAAACGTTTACTTTACGCACACTATACGTTTAAAAGTAAAACATTATTAGTAGACCAAGCTCATCTTTATTATTCTACTCGTTTCGTAACTTGCTCGCAAATTACCCAAATCATCCACCACCGCAAGAGTAGCTAATGACGAGCTCTGGTTAATCGCAAAAAGAGCAAACCCCAAATTCCGTTGGTCGAGTGTACGGACGCAAAGCCCAGGCACTGAGAGCCGGCACTTACGGTTCGTCCGAATTCCGGGCTTGTTCGTTAGTTCCTATTCTCTCTCTCTCGGAGTCACCCACGCTCAAGGAATTCACTCGGACGAGCAAAGTAATGCGCGATCGCGTGCACGAGCAAGTGAACAAGCTCGAAATAGTTGAACGGGCGCTAACGTGCTCTTGTAACTGTTGTTTAGACCAAAGTGCCAGCCAGTTGTTGACATTCGAAGTAAAAGCGGTAATTGTTTGTTTTTTTATTTGTTAAGCTTCGCTTTTCTATGGCACAAAAGACATTCAAAATGAATTTAAAATTTCTAAAAATAGTATCGAGTTCGTTCTCGGTCTAGGAATAATTTTAAAAATATGTACGTTAATTTATTGGATTACTTCTTTACTTGCAACAATTTTTCTGCTATTTTTAGTTGAAAAGCTTTCTTCTATACAATTCTTTATATTTATAACATTCTCTTTTGCTGTACTTTAAAGTAAAATTAAATTTTCGAAACTTTTTTGATTTAACTGAATTAGGATTGTAAAACAAGTACGACTTTAACTTGAAGTCTGGGGAGTTTACTCTGTTGCTGCGCTTCTCCAATAATTAAAAAAGAAACTTTTGACTTTCGTCCTTTGTTTTTCCATTCTGTATTTACTTCGGCTTGTAAGAGATACAATTAGAGTATTTTTTAAGTCATTAAAGTTCGTTCTCGTAAGAATATTTTAAAACTCATTATTTTAAACTTAAGTAACATTTTCATTTAATATAACAACATATGCACTTGATTTTAAATTTTGTTTCATCAACGAAAGCGTAATAAAATAAATATGATAGAACCAACACCTGTTAAATTATTTTATATGTACTTAGTAGTATGAATCGTTCATAATGACCATCGTAAATTCTCTCTTCATTCGCAGAACGTATAAAAAAACTTTAAAAAAAGTATATATAAAATTAAAACGCAGCAAGAGCAACCCCATAACCTTCGTAATTTTCTCTACCTTCATCAAACTTGTTGATGAAATTTCGAGCTCATCTCCTCACCCAATTCCTCTCAACACATCACCATCCTGTCGTCCATTTCACCGTTACATCGTCAGCACACGGTGTGCCACTTAGAAAAAAATAGCACAGCTAACATCAACAGGATGATATTCGGCATGGGTGGGATACCTGCACGCTATACCCACTGACGCGAAATCGCGCGACGCGCATGAATTATTTAGCGAGGAGAAGAAATTCCACGGCGTTTCCTCGTTTTACGAGAGCCGAGATTCGAGGAGTTGCCCGGCGGGAATTTTCGCGCGCTGTCGAACTAAAAACCGAACGCGCGCAAATAAAAGACGGCGCGAGCTGTGCTGCTCTGCTTCATTTTTCTCGTTTCGCTCTGCTTGTTTTTGGCGCGGGAAGCGCGCGTGAGCAGGAGTCTTGTCAGCGCCCGCGATGCTGGCTGTAAAAATTTTGATGGCTCGCTATACGTGGAATAGCTGCTCGGAGTTTTGGGCGAATTTCGGAGGGAATTGAATTATTCAGCGCTCTTTGGGCGTTCTCTCGGCGGTGATTCTAGTTTCTGTAGTTATTTTTTAATTCTGTTTCAAACAGAGAGCCTTGTGGTTATTTTAAAGTATATTATTTTTTGTAGAATGAAACTGTCCAAAATTTTCAAGAAATTTTGATATAATTCGGATATAGGTAGCGTAAGTTATGCATATGAATTGCGCTAGCGTATTCTGAAAACTTTAGTCATAACATTGTTAGAGCAGAATTGGAGCAAGGTCTATTTGACAAGAAAATCTTTTCGATTAAAATCAAAATTAAAAGGTCAAATAATATTATTTGTGCACTTTGAATAATAACTTAGCTCAACCCTTAGTTCACAATTTTTAGACAAATATGACTTTTTATTTCTTTTCAATTGACAATAATCATGTTTGCTGCATCACAATTGTTAATTAAAATTTGTTGTGTTCATATGGTATAATAATAATATATAATTATCGATAATGATAAGTTCTAACAAAGTAGAAAGAAAATGAAAATAAATTTGTCGATTTGTACCTACTTATTTAACTAAATCATTATGTTTAGTTCTTAAAAAATCAAAAAAAGTAGCTGAATTTAAAATAATATCGAAATTTTAAGTTCGATTTCAGATATTTATCGTAAAATATAAAAACAAATTTAAAATGTAAAATTTTATTATGATTTAAATATTCTAAATTAATGTTATAATTTCTTTTCACTTAAACACATTGTTGCCGCAAATATTATTATTTTATTTTAGAAAGAATATCTCTAAGGGTAAATTTTTTTTGAATGTTCCCTTTATTAAAAAAAATTAAATCAGTAATGCCCGTAGATATATATATATATATATATATATATATATATATATATATATATATATATATATATATATATATATATATATATATATATATATATATATATATATATATATATATATATATATATATATATATATATATATATATATATATATATATATATATATATATATATATATATATATATATATATATATATATATATATATATATATATATATATATATATATATATATATATATATATATATATATATATATATATATATATATATATATATATATATATATATATATATATATATATATATATAAGAAAACCGAACAGGATTTTATTCATAATAGTTATAAGTGTTCTCTAAACGAAAATACAGTAAGAAGTATATGACTTGCTACATACGTTCTCCGCACAGTTCGTCTTGCGTAACGAGTTTCAACATACATATTTGAAATGTCACAGCATGATTCTTTATGTTTGTTCTTTTAATTATTGAGAGCACTCACGTTAGAGGCTATTCAAAAATTGGAAATGCTTTCTGCAAGTCAAATTGTGCGGAGAGCGTACCTACATGAACAAAATAATATGAAATATTTAGAGAAACAATTTCAAAATAAACAAAAAATCTAGTTTCCATAAAGTACGGCATCATTAACCCACATCTTCTCGACGTTCCAAACGGCATTCCCAAAAAAATTGCACCCAAAACAAACACCTCCCACCGATAAATTCAACCTCTACAATGCGACCCCACCCGGTACATGCAACCCATAGGAATTCTCTCCCCGTGCGACTCCTCGCTCCTCGTGCCTGCACTTCAATAATTCAGCGCGACGCGAATTTTTCGCGCCCCGTAGCGGCAGTCGTATCTTCGCGCGCGCGCGCAAGAGAGAGAGAGAGAGAGGGCGCGGGAATTTCCGGGAATTTCGCCTCGTGCCTCGAGAAAGACCGAGGGAGTCTGTTTCCCTCGTTTCCCCTTTCTTGCCGCGCGTCTCGAGAGTCTCGTGGAATTAGAGCGGCGGCGATGGCAATGCGCGTCGTTGTCTCGATGGCAGGGCAGGAGGGAAGAGAGATATCGGAAACAAAGCCGGGAAATGGGAAGAACTGAGAACGACGTAAGGGCCATTAGAGCGCCAGCGAGCGAGGAAATAAAAGATAGCGCCCGCGCGGAACGACTCGAGAGGAGAGAGAATGAGAATTCGGGATGGGGTGGGGGATAAGAATGGAGCTTGAGGTCGAGGGAGAAAACAGCGGAGGAGAGGAATAAATTCTTAATTTGAGATTGACTTTAAATTGGGTGGGGTGGCCAGTCGGCTAATTGCTGGACTCTTTTCTATTGTATACGCGAGAGTGGTAATTGTCGAATTAGACTTGTTTTCAATGTAGAAAATTTGCGTCCGAATAAATATAATATGACTTCGTTAAGGTGGAGATTTACTGATTTTTTAAATCATTTGATTCAGTTATTTATGTGGAAGAAGAATGATAATGGTATTCACTATCAAAAAAGCAAACTTTTTTAATAATTTCAAGATATATACTAGTGAAGTAATTATTATTCCGTAATAAGAAGAAATACATTTTTCCTCTTTAAAAATGGAATATTTTAAAAATGGCCCAGGATCAAGTTAAAGTTATTAAATTTTGTTCACTTCATTGTACCTTAAACAAAAAATATTTGTTTAGAGTATAAAGAAGTAAAAACAATGCTCCAGAACGCTTGACTAGTTAATGACTGTTAAAGTAACAATATTTATGTTTATTTGTTTATGCATATATTTTTGTTGTTCAATAAGAAATAAATTAAAATTATCTTTATGTTTATACCGTTTTGAACATAAAAGTATATTCATGACATCATATAAATAATCTGTTTCTTTCGATGGCAATTTTTATTTTTATTTTTTTCTATATTTATGTCACACGAATAAAGATGATATCGCGAAAGTTCGTTTTAATTTCATATTCAAGTTTCAAATTACAAGAATTCAAATGGTTAAAGCTATATAACTTTAAAATCTAAAAGTTTGTTCAGACGTCTAATAATCATCAAAACAAAGGATTTTATACAGTCAAATAATTATTAACAAAAATGTATTGACATAACTGTGTGCATATTCTAAATTAGAATTTATTATTTGTAATTATGATGAATAATTTAACGAATTGGTTCCCTTGTTCTGTACGTAAATTTGTATATCATCAAACCACAATGTAGAGCTTGCAGTGCATAATTGATACAACTCAATTTTCTAGTTACTAAAAAAATTTATGTAACATTATATTTAAAACCAAATATCCTTATCTTAACTAAACATAATAATTTAAGAATTAAAAGTTAAAGAAGAAAGTTAGAAATATTATATTTACTTTAACAATAAAATACTTTTATAATAAATACTTGTTTTTCTTATCTCAGTGAGTGATAATGAAAACTAGAAAAAATAATCTTATGTGCCAAAGCACCAGACGGCGCAAAAAATGCTTAATGGCTCGAGAAGCCAAAGAAAGCCTTTCCCTCCAGCCAAAGCGGCAAAAAAGCCGAGAATAATTCGGCCTAACTCCGAGCAGTAGAAATACGAGGCGCAGCATCTCGCAGGAGATTCCTCACCCTTTTTTTCTATCTCAATAACACACACGCAAACACGCACGCACGAATCAGCAACAATCAAGTCGCTTATGCGAGGGGGTATACATAGATATATATCCTCGTCGCGGATCTGGCCGTTATAAGCCATTTAATTTCCGGCGGCGAGACCATTATCGTGATTATCGGAGTCGCGTGCGGCCGATCCATTAACCGCTCTCGGCGCCCGCAGTGTGTGTATAACGTGTGTGTCAGAACGCGTCGCCGCCGTTAATCGAGTTAAAGGGATGCCGTCTGCACTGTAGGAGATGATTTCTCTTTCATCTGCGTTTGTTTAGCATTTTATGTGTTATAGATTGCTGTGTATTGTGTTTCAGTAAGTACATTTGTTTAGTAATAATATGTGACTATATAGAGTGAGTGAAACTTTACTTAATTGATTAACATATTTATCTTTAAATCACAGCTCATACAGTATTAATGCCAAAATCAGAAAGCAAAAGACCTAAAGGTAGAACAAGACGTAGATGGGATGATAATATGCAGGCTGACATTACAGAAGCAGGGTATGTATCATCAACCTCGCGGATAGAATCAGCATAGAATAAAGGAAATTGCGTTTTTATGATGATGAGGTAATGAATCTTTGAATTCTGATACTCCTTGTATCAGAACATTATAAAATAACAAAATCATAATTTTGATGATTTTCTCAATTTAAAGTATAATGATGTAAAATAAGAACGGTAGTACGGAGAATTAATATTTCTGATACTCAATCCTTTATTGTTCCTAAAAGGAAGATAAGTTTCATTTTGACTCATAACTCTCACGTATAATGAGTGGGCAAAACGTACAAGTTTACAGTTGAAAATCAACAATATACTAATTTTCCAATAAAAATAGTAAGAAACTTTTAGAAAAGTTAATTTGATTATTTTCTAATTATAATTCATAAAATTTAACTTTTCACAAATATAGTTACTAAACATTAAAGCTGGTTGAGCGATAAAGCGTGACAAAGTTTACCAATAATCCGCAGTATCTTGTTATAGGTGCACCGAGGGTGTTTCCATCTTGCCGTGACGTTCGTGAAAATGGACATTGGCGACTCGATACCATAGGGAGAGAAGATGCGCTTTGGCACTTCCATTATTCGAACAACGCAACTGACTAGATTCGTAGCTATTATTTAACGACTGTTTCGTTGTGCAACAGCGTAGAAAAGTATTCTAAGATGTAAAAGTATTTTATATTATGTATTTGCATATTATACAGGGGACGAACCATTTTACATTTTTGGTGCGTATTTTTAGGACTGCCACCGCATTTATTGCTTCCGGGTCAGGCTCGATCTCTGTCAGCGATTAGTATAAGTTATAAATTCTTTATCAAAAATAATCGACCCAATGGGGATTCGAATTCATGCCCTCGGGAATAACGTATTTCAATAGTCTAGGGATGCGCTTGCTTTATCCGATTAATTTACCGAGTTTTTTTTCTATGAATGGTTACAAATTTTAATACGCGAATTATATCAACTATGAATTTAAAGTTTTATAAACACGAATTAAATCTATTTTTCACGTCGTATGTAGGCCTCATTGCATTATCTTTTGTCATTTAGAGTACGTAGGTTAATGAAATTCATTATTAAAGCTTTCATAGGCAATTTTACTTTATAAAAAGTATGCACCTAACGAGTTCAATAACAGAATTATTTTAAAAAGCTCTTCCTCTAATACAGTTTCTTGTATATTTATAATAATACTATAAAGAAAGTTATTTAAAAAGAAAAATTGGGTTCCAATTCAATTTTATCATGGCAATAGGTTCGTTATTTACAAACTTCTTTTATGAGGGCAAGCCAGTGTTAAATCATAAAAGAACATTTAATTGAATAACTACTTATGCAAAATTTCCTCAAGAATTTTTAGTATTTTAAAATAATTATTAAAAATTACTTTAATACGTTATTATGATAAAATAAATGTATTTATTATTATATACAGAAAAAAATATTTTGAGTAATCTGTTACTAGTTTGGGGAAACTCTAAACTAGCCTGTGTATTCTACAGGAAATTCTGTAGAAACTAATAATTAATTAATAATTATAATGATAATTAATAATTAATAATAAATATTTCTGTTTCTTTACATATTTACTGGTATACTCAGTGCACAAGTCGGTAGACCATGATCAGAAATGATATTTCAAGTGAAAAAGTGAACCAAACATTCCTTCAGTAATTATTTTAGCAATTCCACATATATTTTAAAGACTTTAAAGACGAGTAAATAGGTAAATAGAACATATTTGTACATGGCAGTATATTATAATATAAACATTTAGATTTTTATTTTATTTTATTTTATTTTTATTTCGGAATTTATTAATACAGAAAAACAAATTAATTTTTTAGCTCATTATGTTATCCAGAGCTGTAAAAGAATTCAATTACAACAGACTTTTAAAATAAAAACAGAATATACAATACCATACGCTATTGTCGATAACTTGCGGTACCAGGAGAATAAATAGTTCCGACCGATCTATAAATCCCCTTAAATACTCTAACAATTAACTACACATCAATTCTACATTTAATCTAATTACTCTATAAATTACCTCACTAAAAATGATAATTATCTCCATTAGCGAAAGCGTGCAATCTCTTTGCCCCACATACAATACGCAGAATAAACTCGCGCAGAGCGCACGCTGCATCTGCTTTAAAAAACCAAACAAAACAAAACCGCGGAAGAAAAAAGAAAGCCCCCGAACAATGCCCCGGTGCATAAAAAGAAAAGCTCGACGCCGCGCGCAGCGTCCGCTCATAAACTGCACGAGCGGCACCGTGTGCCCCGTTATACCTGTATACATATCGCATCTCTCTCACTCGGGTGCAAAGCTCCGCCGTTATACATCCCCGCGCGTATTTACGCACGAGCGCGACGTGTGGCGCTGGCGCTTTATGCGCGGAGAGAAGGGACGAGAAGGGGTGAAGTATCCCGTGGATGCGTCTTCTCGAGTGCAGCGCAAAGCAGCAGCGCGCGAGCCTGCGAATATTTCATCGATCTCCAGCGCGGAGATGCGACCCGCGTGCATGCACGCGCGGACGCTGCGTTGTTGTGTCTTGCTTGTGTATACGGGGACGATCGGTTTCCGATATACCTTGAGGGGAGATTGCGAGCGAGAGAGTGCGCCTCGATTTAGAGGGATATTAGAAGGAGGAGGAGGCGGGAGAGGAAAAATTGATGAGGCGTGAATCGATGCTCGGGTGTTTTGAATTTTAGTTTGAGTGGTGAGCGTTAATTTGGGGGTTTTCAGGTATGTGGAGGAAACGAGCTTTTGTTTGAAATTTATTGATAGCTTTGATTTTATTTCACGTAGATTTATAAATTTTAATTATAAGTTGTTTCTTTGTAACACATGCACGATTTTCGCGTTTTTCGTACCCGAAAAGCGGGACTAAAGTGACTGTTTTTCGACCATTAGGCGAAAAAGATCCGGTGCGGACGAAGAAAGTCCGAAGTGGGCGAAAAATGTTCGGAGCGGGCGAAAAAGGTCTGGAGTGGACAAAGAAGTTCGGAGCGGGCGAAAAAACACCGAATCGGGCTAAAAAACTGCGGAGCGGGCACAAATCATATCAAATTTAGATGTTCCATTCTAATTGGCTAATGATGGCTGCTGTGTCGAAAAGCAGTCACTCTAGTCTCGCCTAATTATATATTGTGCATTGTATATTGTGTACCAAGAGCAAAAAGTAGGTATTTACGCCCTTGGGCAAAAAAAATTCTTTTTTGCCAGCTTAGTAATTATGGGGGCAAAAAATACTTTTTTGCACGCTTGTTTTACCGTTCGGAAAACGGTCACTTTAGGCCCGCTTTATAGGTACGAAAAACGCGGAAATCGTACGTGTGATGAAAAAAAAATGGTGTGCACCAAGGGCTAGTGGACTATTGTTACTTCTTGTGTTTGCAAATTAATATACTATTAATACACAGAGAGAATTTTCTAATAAAAGTTAGTGTAAAAATTTGAAATAATTAGGCTTATGAATGGTAAAAATTAAAGTGATTCATCATAGTTTCTGTTATTTAAAGTTTAAAAGTAAATATAAACTTTACTGTAAATCATGACAATTTTTACTGTGCAAGTAGGGTAAATTTCACCGCAAATCATGACATCTTTACCGCTACAATGGTAATTTCGTAAAACCAAGATGCCTTACATTTGCAATGATTAATTTTTATCACAAAATTCTATCTGTGTATACATTTTAGATTTTATAAATAAATATTTATAATAAGTTAGAAGCTTATCCTACAGCATTAATAATTTTTTATGAGTAAAGAAATCTTGGATAAAATATTGAAATATTCTACTTCACTCATATTCTAATTTGATGAATAAAATTTTTTATTTTAATCATTAATTATTTTGTTACTATTAATAATACTAATATGATAATAATTCATATGTCAGAGTGTTTGGATGTTCGTACTAATGAATAATAATGTTTAATGCGAAAGTAAACTCGCACTTCGCAGAAAAGCGCATTACATTTTAAGTATAGCATCATTATTTCAATGAGGTCCATTTTGCTATAATAAGGACTACAATTGTGAGACCGCCAACGACTCAAATATTATTTATTATTTGAATTGGAATTACTCAACAATGAAGCTAGTACTGAATAAAATATCTTGATATTTTCAAAGGTACATACAATTTAAACTATAATTTTGGCGCAAGGTTTGATTTGATAGGTCTAATTAAACGCAAATTCTGATATGGTTTTAGGTGTTTCGAGCAAGTATATTATTTTTCATACTTCTATTAAGACTTACAATTCATAATAATTATTTTTCAAACCTAAATTAATAGTACATAATGTAACAAGGGCAAAAAGTCGAATAATTTTTGCGCGGGTAAGTTTACTGCCCAAGCGAGCGAAGCGAAGCGAGAGCAGTATCACCCGAGGGAAAAATCGACTTTTTTCTCAAGTTACATATAGTACTTTATGACCATCTCAACTGTGGCCAATTTTTGACTTAGAAAGCAGGACTAATGAACTGTTAAGAGACAATATTGTTAAAAGACAATTGAAAATTAGGGTTATTGGTAGAACTTGATGAAATAAAGGAATTTAGACTAGTTTCTAGTGAAGTCACTTTTTTCCCGCTAATCATTTTTGCGGGCAAAAAGTGTAATTTTAGTCTCGCTTTTCAGGGCAAAAAGTGGCAATTTTCGTTGAGATGGCATAAAAATATTTAAACATATTTTACAACTTAAAGTTATAATCTTGTATAGTAAACTTATTTAAACAAAACACAACTTTAAATAATGAATCGACAAATATCATGGTTAAAAGTTGAAAAAGTAAAAAAGAGTTTTCTTAAGCGAAAAAGTTATTATCCTTTAAAGAAGACATTGCGACTAGAAGGTTTGCGAACGTAGTATAAAATCCTCTAACAAAAAATCCTATTAAATAAGTAACTGTAAAAATATCACCCAAGTAAAAAGTGAAAAATATATAGTCTGAAAGATATATTAAAAGATATTGCAACGATGTGCATTAAAATTTCACGCGATCCAAAGATTCCCGGGCGCGCTTCTTTATAAAAATAAGCTCCCATACATCCTCCTGTATCCAGTCGCATCAACCTCCGGCACTGAAAAAGCGATCCGCGTATATCTCTTTACGCTCCGCGAGACTCTCTCTCACACACTCTCTAAAATATGCTGCCCCATTACCTCCCCCCTCTCCGCGAGTATCAATCTTTTGTGCCCCATATACGTGCTCTTCCTTCCCAATTTGAACCGCGCGAATTTTCAATGTGCGCGTGTAATGGTCTAATGGATTCGAAGCACACAGACCGAAAATAAACATCGTAGGTCTGTCCAGTGCGTCGCCACGCGAATAATCAAGAGGGTGAAATGTAATTTTTGGTTGTGTAGATCACGAGGAGCAGCGAATGTGGCACTTGTACGGAGGGTACCTACAACGCATAATGAATGCATTAGTCGCGTCGAGTTATATTTGGCTCTCGTTGTCAGTGCTGCACACGAGGGCGTCATTATGCATCCTACTCTTGATTATGCATTAACAGGGCAACAACGACGACAGCACACGTGAGCTCGTTACCGATGATGCGCTCGCTCGAAAAGGTTCTACCCGTTATTGCGCTCGATAGTGATAAACAAAGATGATGATGTTTGCGATTATGTTTGAAAATGCATTGTGTATTTTATGTAATTTTGTGTAATGTGAATTATGAGAGCGTTGATTAATGGGTGCAAAGTACTGCTTTTGTCTACTCAGTTTAATTGTTTAAAAAGTAGTGTACTTTTTAACACTTCAACGAATTTAAAAATAATTTATTTTAATAAGAATAATATTAATTTACGTTCAGTAAGTATTTATGAAATACGTTGCCTAGCACTAAAAATTTAATGTTAACAAATGTAAACTTTTGAAAACTGAAATATAAATGTTATACAATTATTGTTGGGCTATGAAAGAGGATACTGGGGGAAAACACGTTTTCAATAGTATATGACTTATACTTTTCAATTTAATAACTAAGCTTCTATTGCGAAGGCGGATATAACAAGGGAATGATAATGAAATGAAAACAAGTTGATTTGGAGCTTAAAACGAGGAAATATATTGCAAGCTTTCCGAGCGAAGTAATGAGATGCAGTGAAAGAGAAGTACCGAGTACTAAAGTGAAGAAAGGAAGAGGCTTATGTTAAGAAAAAATAAACAAAGACAAGAAAAGAATATTTACCATTTGTACAGTAGGTACTTTAAAAAATTCAATTACATATAATTCTTTCATTTTATTTTAGTTATTATATCTTTGTGTTTAAAAATGGATATTTCGTTATTACTTGTAATAATAAATATGAAACTTATATTAAAGGCTTTCCAGGACTTTTGTCTTTATTTCAATTTTATTGTTCTCATGTACGCGGTATGCATAAAATGTTACAGCAGAAATAATTTAACTAATTCGACTTCATTCAAAATACATCTAAAATTATAATAAAAAAACTTCTGTATTAAAAACCAACCGAATATCCGTACAAAAACTATAATAACAAATATTGCGCTGGATTCAGAATTCACACCAGAGTAAAAATATTGACAAAAGCCGCGGCACATATGTACGCCTCGTCGTGAGCCGTCGAATCATCGCCGCTCCACAACTCAGGCGTTAAGTAAAATATTGTGGTTGGCGAGCCGTTACGCGCGGCCGTATGTGAAAACGGATTTGCAGCGCGATTCCCTGCAACTGCCGCAGTTTCATCGAGGGTCGCTATACCCGTGGCGAGCTAATATTTTTATCCCTTTTAGTTTTTGTTTGTTTTAGCAACATTTGAGCATTTAATAGGTCATAGATTACTAAAGTTTGCAAATTCACGCTATATCTGACAGATATAATATATAAATAGTGTACACTCGACGTGAAATGCGTATGATAGAATGTATTTAAAATTTTTTGAAATTCTCCAATGGGTTAACATGCGTTTAATGCAATGGAATTGCAGTAGTTCAAAAATATTCAAACGTGTTCGATCATAAGAATTCCAAGTCGACTATACATTTACGCAAAATAAAGCGTTAATTTAATAAACTTTATACATATCTATAGCTATAGTCCAACGTTCATCTGTTCAGGCTAGTTTAAAAAGCCGTAAATGTGATATTGATCATGTTTAAATAGGGTAGAGTTGCACAGTATCGCCCCAGCCATTTCTCGCTTCCACGCAATTTGTTGCATATTATAGTGCTATTGAACACACTTCGAGATTGTTGCATTAAATTAAAAACTGCAAAAGTTGTTCGGACAAATAGCCGATACGCTAATTTTGTTAGCTTCGAAAGTTAATTTCTAGAGCTCACAACTCCTTGTATGAATAAGTTTATGTCTTTGTAACGATTTATGCATGATAGTTAAACTTTCATCTGCTAAAAAAAACCTTGGTGACCCCATAATTCTTTGACGTTGCGCAATATCACTTAAATTGGTAAAACGTATTTTTTACCCAGTACCGTCCATATACCTTATGCCCAGGACCGCTCATATATTTCTATATTTATTCTTCGTAATTGAAGTTTCTTAAACATACTAACAATTTTAATTATACTAAAAGACTCAATTAGTTTCTCTTTTTATTTTTGAGTAGAAAAAAATGTCTCAAATGAAGACAAGGAAAATAAACTGAGAAGAATGTAAAAAAGTCATAAAATGACAACTGGAAAATTAAGTGTGACATAGAAAATAATAATACTGATTCCTTTGTTTCTAACATATGCTAAAGTATATATTCTTAATAAAAATACTATTATCTAACTTGTTTATATATTTTTAATATATTTTTAGTATAATAATTAAATATTAATCGTTTATTTATGGTTCACGAATTAAGATTTGGATTGGTGAAGACGGAATGCTAGATGTAAACAACGAATTAGGCTGTTATTGCACTTTTATACATGTAAATATAAGTACGCTGGAGTTAAAATAAAGTTTTACATAATAAATTTGTTTAATATAGTCATACGTCGAAGAAGCGTAACAATTTTCAACTGTTTGTTATCTAAGCTTACTTTAGTGGACTATTGTATATTTGCTAACAGTTAAGAAACGCGTAATTCAGCTGAGTTCCATTGATAATACATCAATACAAATGCACGTATTACTTTGTATTAAAGAATCTCTTCTTTCAGATTGTGTGAAAGTCGAAGTCAGCGCGACAAAGTCGGATTTAACATCTCTAATGATTAATAAATATATTTCTGAACCGTATTAATTCGAGTACAATCAAACAACAATTAAAATGTGCTCGATATTTGATTATCATTTGTTCTTTTGACTTGCAAATATATAAAGAGCGTTACGAAGCAGTTTTAACTTATTCTTATTATAATAATTTCGAATTAGTATCGTTTATTAGCCTTTCAAGTGTCAACCCGTGAAAGGTAACTGTCGTAATTTTTCTTATATTGCAATGAAGTAACGCAGAAGCGCATACTTCCTTTATCGTCTTTCTTTCATTTTTATTTAAAAGTAACTTGTTATTATTAATTGATTGTCGCTAGCAAACACTGAGAGAAAGGAATTGTAATTATTAATAAAATTTATTATCTGTATAGCGAAATAAAAGTGCGAGTTATAATTAACAAATTATTTATTTGCTTGCATTTTATTGGACCAAGAAAATGATTTGTTAATAGTTAATAAATCATTCATTGTTTATCCTATTTGTGCTACAATAATTTTCCCTTAAAGTACATATGTATTTCAAAATCTTAGATATAAATTTCTGTCAAAGATCAGAAATGAAAAGTCACTCGCACTCTAAATCATAAAAAATGCATTACTTCGTTTTGTATTCATTGAAATATACTCACACTGAGGTCCACAAGGTTGACGCATGTTGTGTAGTTGCTCCAGGATTTATGCGATACCGGATGCATAAACCACGTGCCGTTCGGTTCGCATTCTTTGTGCGCTTTCACTGGAACATAAAAAGTTTACGTTCGTCGTTAGAATCGTCAGCGCGCTTAAAAGCTATGGCCGAGGTACTTGACTTTCAATTACCCAAGCTAATGGAAGTACAAAGTTTCAATCGTTCAATTAATGCTTGACCAATTGAAGACAAATACATCCTATGTATTTTATCAAAATTTAATTCTACGCAATATAGTATCTAATATATATATTTTTTATATAAATAAATAAAAGTAATGCTATTTTCCCTTTTCACAAAAGTACATTTTTCGTTCTTTTATGTAAAATTTACATAGATCGACGATTTACACTATCGACCCAGCAAACGCACTACAATAAATAGCTGAAGATCATAAAATTTGCGTGAATCACTTGCGCACCCCATCAACTGACCACCATTACCATCAATAACCCTCAAAAAAGCAGCGTTGCAGAAGTTTCCCAAATCCTAGCTTGGAATAAATCTCCAAGCAAGCCGCCAACCGACAAAGCCCAAGCTTTTCCGAGAACAAGGATTCAGCCTAGATACACTGGCCTCCCAATCTTCGCGAATCACCACAACACTCGGGGTATTAGGCTTACACCGCAGCGTGATGTCATTTTCCCATTGGAGCAGCATTGAGGACGGAGGGAATGGCTTGCTAAATACAATGCCTACAACAGTTTTTGCTTTTTCTAGGCGATACCATTGTTGCGATGTGGAATTTAAGTTTTATTTGTATTTTTTTAAGATAGTAACATATTATTTGACGTTGCAGATGTAAATATTTACATTTACAACGTCAAATAATATATAATAATAATATATAATAATAATAATATGTAATAATAGTACACTACAAAAAGAAAAACTTATTTTAAGATTGACCGATCTTAAATTTGTTGCATCTTAAAATTTCAAATGCTTGAAAAACATACAGATAATATTAATATTAAAATAAAAATAATTAATAATTAATGTTAAAATAATTAATATTAAAATAATTAATATTATTATTAAAAATGTCGAAAAATGTCAAAATAAGGATATATAGGACTATAATAATGCCGGTAATCTTGTATGGGTGCGAAACCTGGGCGCTCACTAAAGCGGAAGAAAATCGTTTTAGGGTATTTGAAAATAAGGTTCTGCGGAAAATATACGGGCCAAAGAAAGATGAGGAAACTGGGGAGTGGAGGAAACTGCACAATGACGAGCTACATAATTTGTTCGCGTCACCAAATATTAACAGAATAATAAAATCACGGAGACTAAGATGGGCAGGGCACGTGGCAAGAATGGGCGATGATCGTACAGCAGCGCGCATAATGAAAGGAAAACCGAAAGCAACGCGACCTCTTGGTAGACCTAGACGCAGATGGGAGGATAACGTAAAATCAGACATAACTGAAATTGGGCGGGAAGGCGCGAAATGGATGGGGTTGGCACAAAATAGGGAAACGTGGAAGGCTTGCGTAGATGAGGCGATGAACTTTCGAGTTCGAAATGCCATTAAAAAAAAAAAAAAAATTAAAATAATATTAATATTATATTTATGTTTTTCAAGCATTTGAAATTTTAAGATGCAACAAATTTATGAACGGTCAATCTTAAAATAAGATTTTCTTTTTGCAGTGTATATACTTAATAATATTTGTAAGTGTGTATATGTGTTTATTTGTGTGCATGCGTGTGTGTGTGTGCGCTCGAGCGTGTGTATTTGTATGTATACTATCCGTAAACACATATAAGTACATGCAAAAATCTTTCTAATTTTCAAAATTCTTAATTTCTATTCAGTTAGATAAATTAAACTCAAATTACTTCCCAATGCTTTTCAATGTTAAACCTCTATTCATTCGCAGAATAGCATGAGTACAATATAATTGAAATAATACGTAGCGGAAACACGAGAAGTTAAACAAACCGTAAGAGTAAATTGGCAAGCGGTAGCGGCAAGTGGCACCACTTTCCAGTACAACCACAACCCACCAGATTGCGAACGATTTCGCACGTGCGAGCCACCGAAAAACTCCTCGAAATTTTAAATATTCAGCAAAAATCCCTATGATTCCGGCTCAAACGCGCCTCGACATTCGAGGATTCCAGGAGCGGCAGCGGCGACGACAGCGCGGCTCGGCGTTTCGGTTAAAAGCCTCGTAAAAACAAACGACTCTTGCCACCGCAGCGATGACCCCGGACGTCTTGACGATTATCGTTCCCGCAGCTGCACTCGTGCGCCGAGGTATAGGTGGAAGCAGCTAAAAACCACCCTGTGCTCAGGCCGCAAAGGGCATGTACTAAGCGAGCGAGATAACAGCGCCAATATAACAATAGAGATGTATAACGCGAGGGTGCAGGGGAAGACAGTGGCAAGGAGGGGAGAGAGAGGTTTTCTAGCGCGGCGGTGAGCTTTTTGTCGGTTGGGAGGTTGAAGGGGCCGAGAGAGGTGAGGCGGATAGGCGTGAGTATGGGATTTGGTTTACGATTTTCTTTTGCATATTGTGATATTGGGTATGGACTGTTATGGTAAATTTAGGCCCTTGAAAACTGTTTGTTTAACTACAAACGGTTTAGTGTTCTTTTTTTTCTTTAGATAGACCTATACTGAAAATTTCGTACCCATTTTTTGTACTTTTTCAGTAGATAGAACTTTCGATATCATCATAAAGTTATATATGGCTTTTTTTAATCAGTACTTAATATTTACGTAATATTTATTTAATCAAATAAATTAAAAATAAATTAAAGCAAATATTAATAACAGTATGAAAATACCATGCACAAATTCGAAATGGTTTGATTATTTAGTACGCAATACATATGAAACATCATGAATATTGAAAAATACCATTGTGAGGTAATACATTTTTATAATAACTACAAGGAAGACTAGAATATAACGGATCACTAAAACGAAATATGCTCTAAATTACGTAACAAAAATTAATTCAATAAAAGAAATTAGTTTCGTTCTTTGCTATACAAAGAAAATTTTCTTAGGTTACTTATGAAATTAATATAATATAAAATTATTTAATAATTAATAACCGAATACATCAAGAATCACGATGTTCCAAATCATTGGGGTATAATGGAGCGGTCAATTGGGGTATGATCGTGGGTATAATGGAGCGGTCAATTGAGGTATAATGGAATGGTACATTATTACCCAGGCGATACATAGGGCACATTATTGATTTTCTAAATTATTGTTATCATTATAGCTTACAGAAATTGCTACCTAAATAAATTACATTCATTTTTATTACATACAGAAAACCGAAACAATAACACCGGATTTTTCGCGTTTTAATAATAAGTCATTTTTATAAAATTTACTGTGTTTGACGATCTAGTTCTGACGAATAGAAAGTATGTTCTATTTTTAAAATTCATTCTGCATAGTAACGGTTGATCGGAAAGGGTAAATAAATTCGCATAATCGCTACGAGTAAACTAACATGCAATTAAATAGATGCCGCCACTTCTGAAGCAAAGGTATTACAACTGCTCCGATATATCCCAGTCTCTCCTGTACACTTTTATTATAATCAAATTAAAAAGGACTTTTATTGAATTACAGCGTAGGCTTAAAGCAACACAGTATTTTTCATTAAGATCCCACCATAAAGCAAATAGATACTACTATTATGTACACATTCTTTCAGTAACAGACTAACTTTTATATTTTATTACATAATCATACCTTTCTTTATTGTTTCGAAACTTCTTCTCACTCTTCATACTTTCTTTTTTCATTTTAAAACAACGACTAGATAAAACTTTCGTCAAACAGTTATCTTATTATAGCCTTCAACGAAGAAATCGAGCAGCCACGTCTACGCTTCTACCCGACAAACTCTGCAAGTTTTGCAATCGATTCTTCTCCATTAGCTCTGTGTTAAGTAGTAACAGTCGAGCTTTCTTCGGACTCTCTCTCTCTCTCTCTCTCGCTATCCCGAGTAACTACCGTATACGCAACAATCTAGCACCCGACGAAACTTGCAGCCCCGCTGCAAACTCCCTCGTCGAGTTACTTCGAGCCTCGAGTTTCTTAGCCACGCATTCTTCTCTTAAAAATTCAAAGTATCCGACTAGCGTATTGCCGCTGACTGCCCGGTCAAACACGTTTTACGCTTGATTTGGCTACATTGTAATCACTAATTATTTCTTGAATGAGAAGAAAAATATTAAGAAAGTTAAATTATGCTTCGTAAGATGGCTTTATCACTAAATGTATATTTATTTACAGGAAATTAAAAATAAACGTTACGGGAATTTAGTTATTTATTTTAATTTATATATTTATAATAAACAAGAAAGAGACATTTTTAGCCAGCCATTATTTTCCTGCATGGCCAGCGGAAAATACCGTAACATCGGCTATCGTGGGCGAGTGTTGGCATTTCATTACCAGCGTACGAAATAAATTAGACCGATCAGCTGGAGGAAAAAGGAAGCATAGTGTCCCTTGGAGACCTCAAAGCACACACTGGCTTGCTCGCGTTAACGCGAAGAAGTCCGAATTTTCGAATCAAAAAGATATACAAAAATAACAAACAAGTGTTAAACAGAAAAAATAGTTAAAAAAACAATTTGTTATTCAAAATTATAATAAAGTAAAAAAATAATAAAATTATAAGTTTTTTGTACGAAATAGAACTTTTTTATTTATCATTTGATGATTTTAGAGAATATAGGGTAGACGTACCGGTTCTGGCTACCTTAAGCTTTTTTTAACTTTCGAGAATGTATTTACTATACAGTAAAGTATAATATTCAATCAAATAATATTCAACAAATAATATTCAACAAATTAATATACCCTCTAAAACATATGTACTTGATAAATTTATCGATTATTTTATGAAAAATTTCGAGGAAATTGCACATATGATAAAACTAACACAAAGCTCGTTTTTTTATTGTTTTTATTCTAATAACCTAATCACTAGTTTTGACCATAAGGATGTACCGGTTTTGCCCACTATCGAAATTGATGTTTACCATAAAAATATTTTCGTATTATCAATTATTTCCAATTAAAATACTTAAATTTAACTACTTAATTTAACTACTGAATAATTAAATTTTAATGTTCTAAATTACAAATATATGTAAAAGTCATTAAAATGATAAATTTTCTTTCTTATAGAACAGTTGTTCCTTTCTTCACGGTTCTACTTTAAAATTGATTCAATGCGGAGAAATTTAGATGAGCGAAATATAACGTATTATAACCTATATCATGCTTTTTATGCCTTAAGCTTTTTATTTAATTCAAGCTTTTTATTGACTAAAAACATAGTTTGAAATCATATTATTAATTTAGACTTACAAAACCAAAAATAATTATGTTAAAAGTAAATTTGATGTATTTTTATGAATTCCCTCTGTTTTTGTTATACAGTTTGTAATAATATAATTAATGTTTTGCCAAAATGTGCATCTGTTTATTTCTGTAATCTCTTACTAGCCCAATCTCATTACGCTATCACGTTTAGAAATATACACCACAATAATACTAGAATTAAAAACTAATTTATAGAAGAATTTATAATAAACTGCTGCAGTATTATTAGTATGTATCAACAATTTAATTTCAAGTTTATATAAAAAGTATTTAACTCAACTCTCTCCGGAAATAACACATACCAAAACGTCATCATTAATACACTCACGTCCATCAAATACAAACGAATTTACATTAGACCACAATCCGCGTACAAGAAATACACCGGTACAATTGTCACGGCCGTTATAGCAATTAATCTTGCCGCAACCTTCACCACCACCGCGACAATTAATTCGTGCTTCGATTTTTGTTCCGGCCACGTGCTTTCGCACGACGACAACGAACAACCATCAGTCTCGAGTGGAATCCAATCGGTCAGTCGTAGATAGCAGAGCGCTGACATTTTTCGTCCTGTTTTGCGACACCGACGCGCGCGTGTCTTCGGTCGCTATCGAGCGTCATTCATTATAGGTTTCATCTTTGGGTTGGATCTTCGACACGGGACAACGGGATTACGCACTTTCGTTGCCTCTTTTTTTACTGATTTTCATTATGAGATGTTTCTGCGTGGCTTTTTTAGTGGATGATCGAGGAATGGGGCTGATTGCCGGTTTAAGTCTTTTGACTTAAGCCTGCTTGACCGATGTCTTGGGCTTTGTTTTTTCGTTTCGTCGAGCCTAATGTGTGTTGCGATGTGACGGGGATGTTTTTTAGGATGGATAGATTTAATGATCTTTTTTGGGATGGGTCTTTGTTATTTACCCAGCGTGTAATTTGATTTTAAGATAGTGTCACATTCATTAATTTAAACCTAGCGAATTAAGTAAGCGTATTTAAATTTAAAATGTATACATATAATAATGTTCGATTCGAAGAAGTAGAATTACCTATTCTAGTACAAAATATGTACAACTAAATATGTTACTACGACAATTTCGGTAAAGTATAATACTCGAAAAGAAAATATTATTTACTGTTTTAAAGTTACAGATAAAAATAAATTAATTTATTTTTACAAACATTTTTTTAGTAGAAACATTTATTTATTTTATATTAAAATAAAATGCATAATTTATTTTACAAGACAAATTTGATAATCCCAAATAAATCGTAAAATATACTGCAGTAATTATTGCCAATCGATTTTTTTTGCAGAGGATCTTATGAAAACATAGATAATAATAATTTGAGAAGATTCCTAAGAAAGTAAAATTTTGTTACAAACACCTTGAGACCGAGATGTCTTATACAATCATTTTCTGTATCATAATTACTGTATACAGGAATCAAATATTTTATTCTGCGTATCAGTCTACTTGCGATGGTAGTATTAGTTAATGTTCTCTGCATGGACAATTCTCCTCAAAGCAAAACAATGTAGACAGCACAAGATTATTTACAGTCGTGAAAATGACAAAAAGATTTATGAACGTTCTCTTCGATTATCAGTAATTGTAAAGTACCAAATCTAATATCAAGATTGATGAAGTATAAAAAAGCATTCTACTGCTCTCTTAAGGTATTTCAGTGTCCATAATTAAGCACAATATAGTTTTGTTATAATAAAATAGGGTGGCTTATTATACTTCAATACTTTTGAAACTGTTTCTTTCAAAGTAATTTTATAACTTTACTTATACTATTGGAATAAAACATTAAATATTTACATAGTAAACTAAATGCCATTTCAGTTTATTTAAAATTAGGCTTTTTATAATTCGGACCATTGCACTTTAGTGGCCCGTTATACCCCAGTCACCATAATAGTAGATCGAAAACTTTTTAGCTCACCTCGCATAAAATTCCCACTCACACAATACAGCGCATCCTCGATGCAAGCACCAGACACACTCTGTACCCAAACACTATGCCATCGGTGCGAAGTAATTGCGCGAGCCAGATGCGAGGTCGCAGTCTCTCAGACAAAGCCATCCCGTCCAAACGTGACTCTCCCTGCACTCGGAAAAGCGAGCGATTTTCCGTCGCAGCGTGCATTATCGCTGCACGCTACTGCGATTC
Source organism: Gastracanthus pulcherrimus (assembly GCA_949152435.1). NCBI lineage: Eukaryota > Metazoa > Arthropoda > Insecta > Hymenoptera > Pteromalidae > Gastracanthus > Gastracanthus pulcherrimus. The sequence continues at coordinate 23,349,663 of OX424574.1, read as the reverse complement.
GCTCGATACAGTGCGACGGCGTAACGCCAAAGCCGATTGACCTCGTGGAGATCGGAACTCGGAGACAAAGTGTAGCGCGAGAAGTCGTTGAATTATAAAGCCCCTTCTTTTATGGGGAGGATTTCAATTTTGGAAGAGGCGATGGCTCGGTTTTGCTGAAGACTGGGAGAGCTGCAGGAGATGGGATTGTTTTGATTTCGTTCAGGACGTTTGGTTGAGTGAAATTTTGGTGTTGGTTTTGTGTAAAATTCTACATTATGTAATGAATGGTAAAGGGAATTTGTAGAAATTAGCTGTTTTTACTAACGAACTGAATGATAAAGAGGGATCTCTATTTATTGCGTGCGATTTCATAAATTGTCAATAAAATCAAACTATTTTTTATTAACTTTTGGGCATAAAATTTGGGCATAAAAAAAATACCTATTATTATACACGAAGGATGATGTTTATTCCATTCAAATGTAATATTCACACTGATGCGATCTGGTCTTTAATTTATCAGTTTTACCGAATCCCTATACCATTGGATATGAAATGCCTTTCGTGCACGATAAATTGATTAATTGATTCAAAATTTAGTTTGAAGACTTCGTTATATACAATAAAAGAAAATTTGTATTTTTATTAAAAATACATTATTTAAGTAATTTATTTAGGTATAACATTTTTATTAATTTTATTAATTATTTTCTTTAAATTTTTAGTGATTTAAAAAAATATAAAATAATGATCAGTAGGTCTTTACGCATCATTTTAAATGGATTCTTCAATTTCTCATGCTCAGACGTTTTGAAGTGAATTCATTTTGTTCAAACTGAATAGTATATCGAAAAAAAGGTTCTTAAAAATTTTACAAGGTACGTTATAATAAAATAGAAAAGAATAAAGTTTTCAATTTTTGTTAGATATCTACATTGAGAAACTATATAAATCATATATGATCTTAAAACACTCAGAAAATAAGAGAAATTGCATTCTTTCGGAAAGACAAAGTTAAAAATTTTCGGAAATCAAAGATTTGTAAAAAAAAAGTAATATGACCAATTGACTTCATCGCCACGCTCTCCAACTTATGCTCTTATTACTTATCCAATTTTCCTGACCTTCCATAATCCCCAAATCTCATTAACTCTCGTCATTCGTCTTGATCAGCGTTCTCAAAGTTCCTCCAGGAGGTATATCTGATACGTGCGCGCTGATTTAAAATTAATTCCTCTCAATTTTATGCAAGTTCTCGCACGATCGCGCCCTGTAACGCGTAATCAACTTAATGAAATGAATGATTTTCTTTTTGTGTCGTCGACGCGTTTGGTTATTACAATTCCATTTGTAGCTGGAGAACGAGTAATGGATTATGAGAAGCTGCCGATATGTCTTTTTTGTTCGTTTGATGGTAGGAAGATTGTGAGTGATTGGTGCTGAATAGTTGATGAGGTTATTTATAAAGTAAGGATTTTAATCAAATTTATGTTTTAGAAGTTAGCGAAAGAAATTCAGTTGGAAATTAATTAAATTTACGTTAATTTAATGTATTAGCGATCGATTTAGTAATATTTTACATTGCCGGTACTTATAAAAATTAAATTATAATAACGTTTTAGATGTGCCGAAAATAAACATTTTATTCTAAATCTATAAGAATACCACGATAAAACATAATATGGAATGAGAAGGTATTAATAGATAAAAATTAAATTAGAAGCTAATAGTACATTACGATACGTGTGACCTTAGTAGTCATTTACAGCACGGTGTGTATTAGCTAAACGCCGTGCTATGAAGGACAACTTTTGATACGAGTATCGTATATTATTTAAAAATTGTGTTTTGGTCAATTTTAAGATATTTCAATCTTAAATAGTTCAGATTGACATTTTGTGATACTGATGTAACTTTAAAGGTATGTTTCAGTGCCACCGTATTTAAGGTGTAAATATAGTTTCGTTCAATAAATGTGCTTTGTAAAATCTTTTTTACGCATCTTAACTACCTCCATCTTTACCCATGCCCATTTACATTTATTGACTTTCAAGATCCTCAGCATTTTCCGTCAAAGTAATAAATAGGAGTGACACAATCGCGAATCATAACAATCCATTTGCACACCCTTAACTAAAATACAACATTTTACACTCCAAATATTATCATTAAAACCGCACATCACATCATCCCCTACCAAAAACCACACGCCTTAAAACTCCTCCCTTCCAAAATACGCAAAATCCACACAACCACCTTCCCGCCCCAACATCTCCCTAACGAAAGAACCGCGGAAAAAACAGCTTATCATCCTCCGCTACTCCCCCTCCTCGAGTCCCGATGATGGATGTGTACGCGATGGATATGGCGAAAAAAAAGCGCATTCTTCGCCGCCGCCGCTGCCGAGTTTAATGTTGCGTGCCGTCGCACACATAGCGAATCGTTTGCATGTAAACGTGGAAGACGCGGAGAGGCCCATTGACGTATCTCGTCGCGTCGTCTCGGCGTCGTCCTCGTCAAAAGTGTATTGGAGACGGAGGGTCGCGGAGTTGGAGGCTTAACGACTCGTGGATGGCATGGAATAGAGATTTGGGTTGAGGGGGTGGTAGAATGGGGAAAACGGCTTTTTTATGAATAGAGAGAGGTTTTTTTGATAAGATATGACAAGATGAGAACAAACAGGGCGTAGTATGCGTTTCGTCTTTCTTGTATGTATGCTTTTTGATGTAGTATGCATGGTTTGTTCTGATATTATGGAAAGTGCCGGGCTGAAACTACTTTTGATGCTTTTTTGGATATTTGTTTTACGTTTAAAATACATTTTGTCTTATTATTATAAAAGAATATGACTCATTTGAATTTTAACCAACAGAAGGGAAACCAAATTTATTCAATTTTCTAAATAGGTCATTTTCGGCTATATTTATATATCCTGTGTATACGCATAAAAGCATAATGTGTTTCTTTTTCACCGCCCTGAGTATGCCAAACACTAAAAGGGTCCTTCAACGTCGTTCATATACTTGCGTATATAAGAATCATAAATATACTTATAAAAGAATCCATAATGCTTCGCCGCTTCAGCCATTAGTACTCGTTATTAGGACATTTCGGAAATCTTTATATATCTTTCTAACAATAGAAAAAAATATCTCAATGTAATCTCACCAAGCGTTACAATCTTAAATCGATTCAAACAACTTCTACTGCGTCAGCTTACTCTAAACGAATAAATACAACAACAAAATCCAGCAACTGTGCGTGAACGATCGCGAACACCGAAAGTGCCGCAAGGAATCGAATTCCAAAGCAATTCGACGACAATTTGCGCGCGATTCAGCCCTTTTAACAACACTCTCTCTCTCTCTCTTCTCGCACCGATCCGTTTCCCGCAATCGCGGTAATCGGCTGCGAGCCCTCCCTTTTTTTTATCCGGTTCAAAGACTCGCTGGTATTCGAGAGCGAATCGATATGGGCCGCGGAATCACGATCGCGCCTGACCTTGTCGGCGAGCTATATCGCGTCGGCGCACTTTCGGAAAAAAAATTTGCCCGAGGAGAAAGGGAGCAATGCATGCACGAGCACGTATGCCATGCCAGCGTGGTTATGCGCGCGTAGCAGCAGCCTTTGAAAGAAGATGCGGTGTAGGAGAATTTGTAATTTAAAAGTTGAATGGTGTTGGGAGACTTGATCTTATTTGCACGAAAGTGTTTTGAGAATAGAATTGGGTTATACGTGCGTGATTCTTGAAGATTATTTAAATTAAAAGTTTTAATTTGAAGTTTATAATGAATATACAGTTTAAAATGCAGTTGATAAAAAAATAGGTATTTACTAACTTCCAAAAGTGCTACGGAAAGATCCGATTGATACAAAACTGAACTTTGGTTCATTATAAATTAAGTTGTTTAAACTTATGCTACGACTATATTGGTGTGATGTCATGATCACTTGACGTTCTTCTTGACGGCAATAGTAAATTTCTGCCTTTTAATTTTGATTGCGCGACATTACAATCACAACTCTTTGAAGTTGAAGTAGCGCAAATTGTAACTGTCAATTAGTGAATTTTCACTATAAATATATGAATATTGACTAATTTGCAAGTTATAAATATGTATGCAACTACTTCAAATTAGTGTGAGTTTCGCTAATTTAAACTTTGAAGGAGATATTAATTTATCAACTTCAAGGTTCTATAAATCAAGTTATTTTCTGATTTAAACTTACAATTATAAATCTATAAAATGACGAATTTTTATTTAAGGAGGTTAAATAGATATCCCGCGCGGGGCGAAGAAAGGAACGTCCTTCCGCACCGAACACCGTCTTCCCTCTCGCCGCGTGCCTCCCCAGCAGCCTATGAGGATGTGTTATTATTTACGATAGTGTTTTTATTTACGTTTTTGCTTAGCACTCAGAATCGGTGTTCTTATTTGTTCCATCGCCTTTAATACTATTCCAATAATTTGCATTGTTTTTTACTTTTTTCTTATCATTCTTAAACAATCGCACTTTAAGTTTATTGTCAGTTTACAATTTGCTCCCATAAGAGCCCGTGTATAAGAGTCAGATTTTAAAGTAAATTACCTTTAAAATGGTATTAGCTAATGCTTTCCAATTTTACATGCTTATCGTATGACTCCAGTATCGAACCTCTTTAATGTAAGATTCTAATTATCTGCTAAAATAAATTTCTTATATACAAACATATTGATTGGGTTATTATTGGTTCGGTTTTGCGAAACTACGAGTAGTATACATTATCGTCTAAGTAGATATGTGCCGAGTTTGAACACTATCGCACTATGCTCGATGTGTCTTTTTGTATGATCGCATGGTCAATCTTTCAATTTCAGTTCTATACTTTCATGTACTCTTTTAATAATATTCCTATCAAATCAATACGTTGTGCATCTAGGTACGTATATCTGTCATTCGATTCCGTCACAAACACAATATAGAGAATCATCTTTCGTCGCTGGCCTACATTTGCGTATGAGCTATATTCAAGAGTTTTTAACTTTTTTGGTATGAAATATCTTTCAGTTATTACAGGCAATTATTCGGTTACCCGAAGAAGCCATTCTTCATTTTTAACCTAAAAAGCAAATCCTAATATTTATTTTTTATAATTAGACATCTAACAAATTACAAAAATTGTGCCACTATTACATGAATATTAAAATAAAATTGCGCAAGTTTCTTAGCATTTTGGTAATCCTGAAAAATACGTTTACAATTTATACTCTTATTAAACTATTAGAATTTATTTCATAACTTAAAGCGAAGGATGTTAGCCCACGAAAAAGATACACCAACAAAAAGCGAGATCTAACAGCAGAAATTGAACAGCGCGTATGCGATGACGAGGGTGTGAAATGACCGTAGATGTCGCGTGCGATCCCGAGGAAATGACTATGCGCACATGCGACTTCACCCCGCATCCGACCGTCTGTCTGCCCGGCTTAATATTACTGCCGGACCGCGCGGATCGAAGTTCGTGCGGGAGCGATGAATATTTTTTCCCGCGTATGCAGATACATCCCGCAGTGGAGCCATTCGAGTGCCCTAAAGTTATTTCGTATTGAGCGGAACTAGAGCCACTTCGTTTTAAAGCTGGGGTAATCGTATTTTGTTGTAGGTTTGGGGTTTGATGCGTTATCGAGTGCGTGGGATGAAGAGTTTGTAGAGGGGGGTTTATCGATTTGGTGAATGGATAGAGTTTTATACTGCAGATTATAATTATAGCGAAAATTTATTTTTTAAGTCGAGTTAATATGTGAATGTTCGACTTTAATATGACTGTTTCAATTAATTTTGTATTATTTTTAAATAGTACTTTTGATTTTGTTGTTAATGCTTCGATCGTTATACGAAACATGCATATTAATTAGACGTTTTTAATAGGTATCTTTAAACTAGGTCGATCAAATACACTAAGGTTTCATTAAAAATTACTCTGAATAAAATATTACAAGTATTTATAATAGTTAAAAATTGATACTCTGGTGTAGTAGAATAATGTTTATTTTGAGGTTCGATAAAACAATTTTGAGACTAGCAACTACCCTTTCCTTAACAATATTTGCAAGAATAACTCGTTTTTTTGTACTAGATAATGAAAGAAAATTGAAAATTTTATTTTATTCAGACAGTAATTACATTTTCCCTTGATAAAAGTTTCATAAAAATCGCATGCAAACTATTGCAATCAAATTTCTTTCCAAGAGCTTTGCAAGGTCTTTTAATTTTTTAACATGTTTGGACAGCAATACACTTTCTTTTTTTATCCATCACTGTGCGCGAAAAGCTCTCGATATTTTTACGCGGACGAGTTTATTTGCCTTTGAACATATTTGGCAGCGTCGTCGTCGCGGGCTGCATTGAATTCCGGAGTTTTCTTGTGTAACCAAACAGTTTCGCCCTCGCGATTTATGTTCACGGACAGCGCGCGTGCGCGCACATAAATATCGTGTGATAGTCTGCATTTTTTGGATTTCCTTCATAAATCAAACGATAAATATGACTGGGCAACTTCAAAGGAGGTTAAAATGAGATCCGCTCGAGGATTCGCGGAGTAAGTACGATTCAGTCGAGGAAATGATATTCAAATTCTATTTTCAATTCACCTTCCATATTCTGTGAAATGCAATTTATCATGTAATATATGGCGATAGTTAAAGAGATTGCGAACGTTACACATACCGATAGATGCACTTTTCATTATTAGATTTCATATTCTTGTAATGATCGATTTTCTTGTACAGAACTTGAAGAGTTACATTTACCTTATCACCTGGAAAAACCGCTGCCAATTAATAGGCACTTAGCTTCGCCAAACTAAATTAATTGTTATAATATAATATTTTTTGTTCTAATAAATTTATTTAAAATTGCTATATCTCTTTTTAATTAGGAGCTCAAAAAATGTATGCTGATTTATCATTGATGGTTTAATTCACAACAGTTAATTTAACTAGCTGTAGCCAAAATCTTATTTTTATTATACATACATTTATATTTTTAATTTACATTTATATATAAATTAAATCTGTTTTAATCAGTTTTTGGTACCATTATTTTTTTAAATTAATAATTTTAATTGTATACATTTCACCTCAAATTTGAATTTAACAATTAAGATCTAAAATCACATAATTAGATCGTTCATACATATCATTTTTACCCAGATTTATAAGAAATAAAACATTAAAAATACTGATCATCAAATACCTTTTCGATCAATATTTCAAAATATTAATAGAAAAGTTATAAGAAACAGTGAAATCACTGTTTATAAGTAATTTTATACTCTTTCAAATGCAAAATGAAGTGATCATAGAGCCCCTCTTGGTTCAGTGTACTGATCAAGTAGTGTCATATACAAATAGCTCGGAATGTAATGGTCGTTATAACTTGGACTTCTAACAGTGTCAAGAGATAGTAAAAAGCTACCTTTTTGGAATTTTAAGAGGGATCAATGACGTTTTACTTAAGTTATCGTTCGCCAAGAACAACGATATTTTTTACAAAATGATTTTTTTCTTGAAAAAAGAAAAGTATAAAGGCTTGAAAATTTTGCAAAATATTTTTATCCATATTCCTAATCATCTAAAATTTTTTAAAAAATTTCCACGTTATATTTCCCAGATATCACCTTTAAAACAAAATACGACGTTTTCATGCATAACAGAAAAAAGAAAATAGCTTATTTGACATTTCGGGTCGAAAATGATATGTAATTCTATGCTCTTTCTAATGCAATAAAAATAAATTGATGATATTATTTCAAATATACCAAAAAAACCAAAATACTAAAACTCAAAAATCGAAAAACTGCTAAAAACAATAAAACATCGAAAAGCAATACAAATTTTTTTACAACCTCATTCCTTAAAAAAAATCATTGAGCCCTGAAACATTAATTTTGACTGAATGTTCAGAGTAATCTTCATACACATCCGTCCACATACACATACACACACACACACATGCATACACACACACGCACGCACACACACACATACACACATCCATACAGAATTTTTCTATAAATAGTGTATTTTGATTCGTAATGTCTCAAAACATGTTTCCAATATGTTTCTAGAAAAACTTTTTACTTACCATCTTTTTTCTTCCTCTATGAGGAAGCAAAAGCAAGAAAAATTTTAAATTATTCGATAAAACGGACTTAAAAGATTATATGATAAATATTTAATTATTAAAATAAATTGTTCTGTTTTTTACTGTCATTCATTTTATTTTTATTTTCACCCCTGGCGTATCCTGGGCATAATTCTGGATGTAGAACAATAAAATGAATGACAGTGAAATGAGAGAAATGTATTTTAATAACAAAAAACCCTCAATATTAATAAATCTTTAATCTGAATGTATATCCGATGGGCACTCATCCTCACTAATAGATTATACATTGTTTGAAAGCTATAACTGCTTATTAACAAAAGATTATACTTTAATATTTATATAATGAGGTAAAAAATTCTCATTAGTTTATTTCATTATATAATATTTTTTAGTTTAATAATGTTTAATTTTTTCGGACTTTTGAGTGTATGTGTCCATGTATCCACTTAAAAACTAACCATGGAATGCAATTTAAACTGTAATTTTTCTTATTAATGTACTTAGCAAAATTTTTATTAAAAGCCAAAACATAAAATAAACAAATTTTTCAACTTAATATACAAAACGCTTGAAACAAAAACAACTTAATCATTTTTCTACAAGTAACTCTTGTAAGCGCAACTTAATTAAAAAAGTTTCGTTCTCATCTGCTCCGCCAAACATCAGCATATCGTATGAAGAGCAGCCACTTCAGGAAAAACTTTTTACTATTTTTCTACTTAACATCTGCACGCTGAAGGCGGGAGAAGGGGTACCGTATTTAACGTGACGAGCACGTTTTCGCATCGAAATCCTTGACGACGGTTTCTCCGGTGCGCCAAGTGCTCGCTCGCTACGTGCAGATTACAAAAAGCCCGATTTCGCGTTGACGTGTGTGCACTGTGCACGTGTGCACGCTGAAAAGCGCGACTTGGCTCGGCCTCCGAAGCCAGAGAGGAAAAAGCCATGTGGGTCGATGGGAAATGTAGTACATGCGGGGGTTGACAAAAAAGGAAACGCGGACATACGACTGCCTAGCCGATAAGGAGCTTTCGAGATTACGCAAAGCGAATCGATTGAACTTGACCGTTTGGATTTTTTAAGCGCTTGCGATGCTTGTACCAACGGCACTCTCCACTACCGGAGTTTCGATGTGTTTTTTGGAGAATTACTTGAATGGAAAATTGGGCATTTATGCGATTTTCGAAAATTCGGGATTGTGTACTATTTGTTTTACATGACTTTCATCTTTTTGGGATATAAGACAATAGTAGTAAGTTGAATTTATGATAATTAATTTAATTGTTATGTCTAATTCTTATACTGAGAGAAGGATATATTATAGTATCTGTTACTAAAAATGTTCTAGGAAAGCAGTGCAAAATCGGTGTACAACCAAATCTTTTCGGTAGAGTTTACAAAGAAAATATGGGTATAACTAAATAAATTATTATTTACTATTATTTTTTATTAATCGTAAAAAGTAAAGAATTATAATAAGTTAAAAGTGAAAATGTACTTTAAGTTTACTAAATTTCTATAACAAGTAGTTGCTGGTAGTATAGAAGCGTTTCTTTAACAGTGCAATAAAATAAATTTAATTTATTAACTTAAATAAATTGTATTAGAGTGAGTAAAAAGACGGATTTTTCTCTACATATATCCTCATTTCTTGTTAAGATTTGATGCTTTATGAAAAATTAATACAGTTAAATGTTAAAATTATTTTTAACCGATCGATAGTCAATAACTTCTCCAAAGAAAATGGAATATGTATATAAGCGTATATAAATATATAAAAGTGTATATGAATGTATAGTTCTGTTATAATTGGAACAGGTTTTATCATAGATATTATACATTTTTGTACACTGTTTTCATTTATGTACATTTTCGAATAAAATATATAGCTTGATTTTCCACTGATAGATGACGAGACATATACAAATCAATTCACATGTATAAAATAGAATTTTTCTATCCCTGGTAGAAATCTAAGCTGGTTAAGGAATTTGATTTCTAGCTATGATATATGCAAAGAAAAATCCGGCTAGTAATGTTTACTCACACTAATCCAATTAATTTAGGTTAATAAATTAAATTTTTTTTATTGCACTGTTAAAGAAATGCTTCTATACTACTAGCAACTACTTGTTATAGAAATTTAGTAAACTTAAAGTACGTTTTCAGTTTTAACTTATTATAATTCTTTACTTTATACGATTAGTAAAAAGAATAGTAAATAATAATTTATTTAGTTATACCCATATTTCTAGAATATTAAGCAGAATCCAGCTAGAAATTAGCTAACAAGCATGTCGTTTTTAGCTTATAGCAATAACTTCGATCTTTATAAACATTACATTATTTCCATTATTAATTAATACATAAATTACTTATTTTATCAATTTTATATTAACTAGAATATTAAGCAGAATCCAGCTAGAGATTAGCTAAAAAGCATGTCGTTTTTAGATTATTGCTATAAGCTAAAAACGACATGCTTTTTAGCTAATCTCTAGCTGGATTCTGCTTAATATTCTAGTTAATATAAAATTGATAAAATAAGTAATTTATGTATTAATTAATAATGGAAATAATGTAATGTTTATAAAGATCGAAGTAATAGGCTCTTCTAATCATTCTAACATTAAGTATTGTACTAAATTAAAGTTTAAAATGTACCTTAAATGTCTAGTAGTAACATAAGTTAGGTTATTTTTTTACATAATGATGCGTGCATTTAAGAAGTATTATTTACAACACAAGTACCAAAGCCCTGAGTAAAATTGAAGTGTCTTTATTAAAGAAATTTATGTTATAAATAATGGAATACATGCAGTCATACAATTATTGTTATATTTTAAAAACAACAATATAAACAGAATAATGTAAGTTTTGACGAATTTTTGAAGAATTGGTAAACAAATATTTGTAGTTGTACAATGAACTTTTATTACAAAATTTTATTCTCGACATCAATCACAAAATTTTTATTTACTAAATTATATGATTGACTAAATTTTGGAAGGGAAATTATTAGTTATAAAATACTTTTAGTATTGCGTTTTCGTATAATTTCTATATGCTCGTAAGTTGTTACAAATATTTTTATTGACAACATACTATATTCAACATTCAATAAAGTATAATAATGTATATTTTTAAAATCTAATAAATTGTAGAAACTTGCTTAAAGCATATGTTTAAGCAGATTCTAGCCAGGTGTTAGCTATAATTTGATTTATTGATAGCTTATTAATCTGGTGAATAATTAATAAGTTAACCAGACATTCCAGCTAACTTTCTATCAGGGATTACTTAAGAAACAGTGGCACTTACAAGGAGAGTGTCAGACCTTCGAAAACGAATTTTGCTAAAACTTTGAATATGGTTTTCTGGTACCTGAAAATGAAGCCCAGCATTATCCATATGCTCAATGTTAAAAATATTGTATGTATAGATATACTAATAATGTTAATAAAATATGCTGTATCTACTATATAGAGCGATATATAGAGGCCCATTTGATACAACTACGGGTACTGGGCGTCAATTTAAGGTACAAGAAAACGATTCCCAAAGATTCATAAAAAACCGTGACCCAAAGGTCTGACACTCCTTGCTAGAATTTTTTTTCTTTTGATTATTTGACATCTTGGAAATTTATTTTGACGTTTCTTAGAGAGTGGATTTTTTTGTATAATTATGTACATAAACGTACAAAAGCGTAGCACAGTATCCAGATATGATACCGATTTTTTTTTCTAATTACAACAAAAATGACACTTTACATTTTTGTATATATTTATATACATTTATATATATTTATGTACATTTTTATACATTTCTTTATTTCTATAGGGGTTTATACCTTCTGAATATTTTGAACAAGGATCAAATACAGCATAAAAATAAAAATAAAAATATAAAAATATTGAAAATAATTGACGAGATATATGTTTGACCCGTACCATTATTATTTAGACAGATTACGAATTTCTCTGGTAATTTCAATTCAACGTTTGACTTCGCTTTTAAAATTCGTTTCGTTAACGAACAAGCAATTTTTCCATATTCGTTTCATTCTATCGAAAAAGTCAATAACGAAATTGAGCCAAAACGCAATGGGCCATATCTATAAAAACGAAACGAAAAACGAGAAAAACTGTAGCACATCTCTGTAAAGTATTATCAAAGCTATAACTTTATATCCTTTTTACTATTTTTTTACTGACTGTTAACAAAGAATAAAATATATTCTTTTTTTTCCGAATAATAAAATCCAATTTAAAAGAAAAATCTTGTTTTAATAGCCACAGTAAAGCTTTAAAAAATAATTTTTTTTAATACCGAATAACTTTTTCATTGCTCTGTTAAATTGTTTCAAATTCAGTTGCTATAACCTTTATACTGCAGGATAAAAAAGCGTACAAAGTTAACTTATAAAAAACTTTTACTATCCTTCTTAACTATATAAAATTTAAAATTATTAATGCTATGTAATATAATAGGAATGCATGGCTTTCATTGTGTGACATTTGTAGATGACTTGCAGTGGGGTAGATGTTCGCCCCAGGTGTAGGGTCATCACTCCTACGACCCCGCTCTCCAACGCACGTTTTGCTTTTTTTTTACCTCGGCACTATAATTGACTCCAAAAGTGAGACGCATAAAGGACTTAAAAAATACTGCATTCCGGAAATGCATGCCTTTATTCGGTGGGCAAATTACTAAAATCGCGACTACTATCACGGAAGACAAAATTAGAGATATATAGGAAAATTATTATGCCAGTAGTCCTATACGGATGTGAGACTTGGGCACTAATTAAGCGGGAGGTGGATAGGTTTAGAGTATTTGAGAACAAAGTTATGAGAAGGATATTTGGAGGCAAAATTGATGAGTTAATTGGAGAATGGGGAATCTTACACAATAGGGAAATAAATGAGTTATACGGAAAAGCGGATATTTCCAAAGTTATAAAATCTCAAAGACTGGGATGGGCCGGGCATATAGCGAGGATGGAAAATTATAAAACAGCACTTAGAGTACTAGTAGGAAAACCAGACGGCACAAGGCCTGCGGGTAGACCAAGTCGAAGGTGGGAAGACAATGTCAGGGCCGACTTGCGAGGAATATGACACTATGAGGAAAACTGGATGGACAGTCGAAACTGCTTCGCAATGCTACTCATTTGTTTATTTCAACATAAAAGATCACTCGACAGCCTATACTCGATTTTCTTCTAATATGTTCTGCATCATTTTCCAAATATTCATATAATACAATTTACGCGTTAAAGTACTTTTAACATAATAAGAAGATTGTTATTTATTTTACAAATGATATTCTATGACGATCCGTAACATCCTCCCCTCTCCCCTGCGCAAAACTTAATTTTACACATAAATATACTTGAAACAATAACATTAACATTTTATACATTTTGCAACAATTTTTAAATTTAAATTTTGACTATTTGCAATGATCTTGTACCCTACATAATATAGTATTTTTAAATTGATGTTACTTTGCTACAGATTTTTAGAGAAGATTATTAATTTGAAAGTGTATTGAACAACACATTTACGCATAATTTATAGATTCTATTAACAATTAAATTAGTTGTGCTCAGATATAACATGTATCGATAAATGTGCAGTATAAAGCATCGAATTATACAATAATTAATCAAACATTAAGATAATAAAATTACCTCTTAATTTAAATCTTATAAGATTATATAATATAAACATAATACTTTGCTATTGTACACATAAATATATGATATAATCTTTTTTTATGATATAAACTGAATTAATTTTAATTTTAATTAGACATTATACATATTTTTCCAAAGTAATGTCTTTGACTAGCACTGACACAGTTATAATTTACGCGTTTTCATAGTTTGATATATCAATTTATTTGTATACCAATTGTATTTGATAGGTCAATTAACAATCAAAATTTAACATGCCTCTTTGCATGCTTGATCACACATTCAGTGGCCACCTCCATAGCAAGACTTGGTCCACAGCAAAGCTTCTCCGAGCGTCTCTTCGACGTTAGTTTTACGGTCGTCATCAACGGAGAGAAAATGTGACTCCGAACGTTCTTTTCGACGTCCGTGTACACGTCCTGTCTGTGTTCAATTTTGCTCGTCCAAAGTTTATAAAAATCAACTACAATTCATGCAGTTTTCAAAGCAATTGATTCGGGCCCTAATCTACTGGCGGGATCACTATATGAAAATATTGACTATGAACAATGTTTCAGATTTTTATCATTTTCAGGTATTACTTTTTTAACCCTTACAAACTCAAATTACTTTTGACTGTGCATGGACTTTTATCTCCCTTATTTCATTCCTTTAAATCTGTGATTCTCATACAATAGGGAACTTGGATGAAAAAATTTATTAAGTCCATCAGATAGAGTATCGAAAAATAATCGACACGTATTTTTTCTTTTTTTAATAAATTGATTATCAACAGTTACAATCGGTTGAAGTGTCGTGTAACGTCACAATTTTCCACATATGCATATAGATATACTGGGAATTATGACATCACACGACATTTCAAAATGCTAGCTGAATCTATGTAGATAATCATTTAGTTAAAAAAATAAAAAATACGTATCGATTATTTTTCCATTATCTATCTGTCGAACCTAGTGGCCTTTTTCATGCTTGTTCCCTATCACACACAAGCATTTTTTTCAAAAGTAGTTGTTCAATAATATCGTAAAATTGACTTTAGTTAAACAATTACTTTTACGAACTATTCACACTTAGACGAGTCCTTGCTTTAAAAATCTATACAATTGCTTAAATTAGAAACAATTTTTTAATAAAATTTTCAACAGTAGAGTTTCACGCCTCGTAAACATTTTACGTTATTCAAACAAGTTACATGAAGTGCCTCTTATGAAATTCTCCTAATTAATTCATAACTTGTTAATGTCAATTTTCATCATCTAACTTATCTTAAAAAGTATTAGCAGTATCTAATTACACATAGTTTCAAATCTCATCAAATAAAATTTAACTTTACAAAATTATTTTGTACAATAAATGTTTCAATTTAATTCATCATTTTTCCACGTTCATTCATATATTTTGCCATGCGTGTTCAATTATTTAAAGATGCTATATTATTCGTAATTTACTTAATATGACAGATTACTTTACTTTTATCTTACTTTATCTTAGCTTACTGACATGCAGCCTTTTCAGAATTTGATTTTCTTCTTTGAATCATTGATGCCGTTCTTGTGCTTCCACTAGTGCTTTTCTTTATATGGTGTTGGGTTTTATGGAGTGTTTTATTTACTTCAAGCTTAATATTTTTATTTCGATTTTCGATGAAATTCTTCACTTGATCTTCATACTCATCCAGAATTTCGTAGGCTCTCTCATCTTCGCTGTCTGAGATGACAACAACTTTGTGATGTTTATCCTACACTTAATGAATTCTGCTCTGGCTCAACTCTGTGCAATCTGGTTGATTATTGGTATCGAACTCGTATCCATCACAGATAAAATCTCGAGTCCAATTAAGTCGTTGCCATCGTTATCGGAGAAGAATGATGACGATGAAAATGTTGGTGAAAGTAGCAATTCCGAAAGTATTAATGAAAGCATTTCCAAAACTTGATCAAAGCACTAAGTGTTCACATCATCATCAACCGCATCTAATTTATCGTAAATTATGTTGAAGAATTCACTTCTTTCCTTTTGAACGTCTTGCATGCTTAGCATTTGTTGCTGATTTTTTAAGAAAAATTCTTGCATAGAATTGCATGTACCTGTTCAGTCATTTCATCATTTTTCTTTTAATTAACTGCTACTAATGAATCAAGTTTTGGTCTTATCTTGCTCGTCTTGTTACTTGCAAACTGTAAGTATAAGTTCCTTTAAGTGACGTCACACTCCTATAACATCGATAGGTACCGCTATATGAAAGCGCTTCAACTTCATTAGTAATAGATAAATTGTGAAAATTCTTAAAGTTCAGACAGCAAGTAACATATTTCAATCAGCCGAAACTACTTCACAACGCTATAATTTTCTAAATATTCATACAATACAATTTACGAGTAAAAGTACTTTTGTAATTATATATAAAAAAGGTTATTTATTTTATAAATAATGTAATATGCTGATCCGTAACAGATTAGCTTTGAACCATCAGAACCGCAGAGGGTCAGAGGGTGTAATTTTCATTCAATATTGTTGGAATATACATTCAACGACGTGCACATCAAGCTCTCAGCTGATGAAAAGGAGAGTTCTTTCTGACCTGCAATTTTATTGCACCCGCCCGACGACCAGCAGACCCCAGCAGAGACACGGACAAAGTCCAGTGCTTCATTCCGAGGCAGATCGCCGAGATGAGCAGACCACCCACGACATATAGTTATTGTGCTTATAAGTGACTTCAGTGTACCGAATAATATACAACTAGACTTATTGAATTATATATATATAGTTCTTTCTAGCATTACACTAGTGCGCTGATTACTCTGTAAGAATATTGTAATTTCGCAGTGTATTATTTTAAATAAAGGTTTAATTAAATATACATTAATTAAATATTCGTTCAAAAGAGCTACATTAGTTAGAAAGATTTTATCCTTAGAAATGTTAACTGCATATGACCGAAATCCGCTGAGGGCATGGTCTTTTCTTCCCATGCGAATGTTCTCTCCTCCAAAACCTCTTCTCCAGAAAATCCTTACACCCAATTATAATACCCTACCTTGTGCTTCCACGCCCAGAAAGCCTTCGAAATACCACTCGGACAACTATAATTGAAGACACGCGCGAGAGGCTTTTCGTCGCGGTGCAAGAGGCACGTGAAGTGGGTCGGTATACCCCATTCGGAAATTATTGGTTTCCCGTGTGCGTGCGCGCGAGGCCGACAAGCCGCAAGCTCTCGGTGGTCGACGAGAGAGGGGCCTTTAAGGGGAGAGATACAACTGTGGTCAGCGTCAAAGTGTATTTGCCAGTCTAATCCGTTATCTCGGTCTCGTGAAGCTTGTTAGAAAGCCTTGTAGTGCCGGCTAGCGCGTTTCTGAATGCTAGTGCGAGGAATGGTCGTGTTGTTGAGGAGGATATGAACAATGTTTTTTATTATTGGTTGTTTGTTCTTTAGGTAGCTTGTGCATGAAGAATCAATATATGTGCTGGGGTTTCAAGGGATAGCCAATACATACATATAGATATTTTTAACGAAATATTTTAAAAGATTATCTTAAAAGGTTTTAAAAAGACACAACTTTATTAGTCAAGATTGTTCAGCTAAAATTAAAATACAGAATATTCTATATATGCCCTCTTGTTTTCATGTATATTATGTAATAAGTATTAAAATATCTAGCATACGTATAATTACTAACTACTTCTAAACATTATAAATATACAATATTTCAAACTATTAATTGCTAGATCTCAATTTTTATATCAAATTTCTGTAATACTAAATTAAAAAACAATTATTTTTCAAAGAAAAGATTATAAATTGGATTTCATGATGTCTTAAGATGACATTTAAATGTTAGATCGGTAACATATTTTGTAATTTTATATATTGTAATACCTACATTCTTTAAAGATATCAATATATTCTACTTTATTTCTTCTAATGCCATCTATATAGAATAGATGAAAAATAAATAAATATGTTTAGTATAAGATTACCCGTTTAATACCCGTAAACTCTAACATCGTCCGTATATATGACTCGATTCTCTTATACGTGTACCGTCTCTCTCGATATCACTAAATCACGGCTATTATAATGCTTTCGCTTTCGGCGTGTAATCGGCGCGGGCCGACACAACGCGTGCCCGCGTGTACCGCCGCGCGGCCTTGTTTCGATCGGATTTAATTGAGCGCTTGTACACGTGCCTGTGTTTCTCTCCTCTCTGGACATTGCGCGCGCTGTCTCTATCTCTTTCCGGGAAGTGGCTTTTGTCGTCCGCCGCGAGAGATTTTGATTGAATTTCGGTAATTCGGGGCTCTCGAGCGATTGATTGCTGCTGCGCATTTAATTCGCATAAGGGACTTGATTTGATTATATTATTGTTCGTAGTGTACACGGTTATTTGTGGTGTCGATTGGTAGGCGAAATTTGTTAACTATCATTTATGATATTTGTATAAAATTATAAAATACTAAAATTATCTCTTATAAATACAAATATAATTTATTGTTCTATTTAATATGCTAAAAATTGTATCATTCATCATGAAATATTAATTGTCGTAATATAAAAATCAATCAAGTCAAAATGCTTGCTATTGATAATAAAATAAAAAATATATATAAATTTGTGACAAAGTAATATACGTACTTAAAAACTCAAATCGACATCTTGCACAAAATAGAATAATAAATAAATTAAACTACGTATTTAAGTAGACGGATTTCCGCGAGGTAACACAATATTTTTTCCATCATACGTAATGGCCCATAAACGTATAAAACCTCCATAAAATAAAGAACGAAAACGGAACTCTTCTCAATGACACAAAAAAACACTTTTTCCCCATACATTTCTCGTTCTTTCTCCGAAATATAGCGCATCACATCGCGCAATACCCGCGTACACGCAGTTTTGTCTAGCCGCGACCATTATACAATTGAATCGAGACAGACTCTCGCTGTTTTTTTTTTATATTTTTCATTCTTTTACGCGCACAACGCGCAAGCCGTTCCAGCGAATTCAATCGCCCTACTCTTCTTTGTATGGAGAAACGAGTGCAGTATGTTGCGGACGCGCGAGCGCGACCTTTTTCGCCGCTCCAATTTTCCCATTTTTTTACGCTCCCTCGTTTTCTCGCATATCTCGTCGCTGTTTCATCCTGTTTCACGGACTTGTTGGCGAAGATAGAAGAGATAGCGTTCGATTCGTCGCGGATTGTTTGCTCACGAGACTCGCTTTAACGCGTTTAGACCCTTCGACTGTAGCTTGCTCTGTCTCTTTCTCTCTTTCTCTCTTTCTGTAGCACTCGTATGCGCGTGCAAATAAGGGGCGCAAGAGGGTCGCTCGGTGAAACACGAGAGTGGTCAACTTTGTGAATTTCTTCAAGCACTGTTTCCGTTTAAAGCCTTTGTAGCGCTGTTTTCAGGAAGGTTTCTTTTGTAGTTCTACGCTTTGTATTTTATAGATTGTATTCTATTGGATTGTTATGTTACAAGAAATTGTTATGTTACATACTTATTTATTAACGTGAGCAATTTCTTTTGTAATCTTACAATTCGACTAAATTATAAGTACAACACGTTTATTTTGTGTAGTATTGAAATATTTTTATTGTGTTATGTTAACGTTTTATTTGTGTAATAAAAGAAAACATATGTCGTTTATTTTTAATGATTACAAAACCTCTTATACAAAAATTTAGTACATCATTTCTTTTAATACTTTGAACTAACCTTGAAGTATACTTCACATTCATTTTTTGTATTATCTTCCTAAATTGTATTTCTCTTTTTGCCAGTTTATCTTTTTCCACTCTACAGAACAGCTACATAAAATGAATACTGTCCTCTACAAATATACCACAAGGTTATAAATGTACCTCTGCACGCAGTCTTAAAACACGCTGCGTTGAATTCCATACCAATACAACAACGATACACTCGTACAACCAGCATTTTCTCATACAAAAAGCCAAACTCGTTTTAACACATAAATATTCTCCTCCTTCCGTACCCCTCTTCTAAATCACCATTGTGCGTCTCCCTTACCTCCCACTTCTCTCTCCATTTCCCTTTTTCGCCCGAGTGCTTTTATTTTTACATCTTTTTCACTGGTTCGACTTTTCCGCTCTCAGCGTGCGGATTTTCCGTTTCTCTCGTTCTGCTCCTCCTCGCGCCTCATTGTTTTCTGCGGCACATTTCCCGTCGCCCGTCTTTTCCGTTACCCGCCCCACCCCGTTCGGTCTTCCTCTGTATGCACTCGTGGAATGCTTCTCGTTTTCCCGGTGGTTTCCTTTCTCTGTTTTTCTCTTTAACGTTTATATCGACGTCTCACTTTTGCCGGACGAAACGATCGAAACTAATCGCTACGTGGGCACTTCGGTTGGCCGAGTGTCTTGTAATTTAATTGAATTTTCGTCGATAGATAAAAACGATGCAATTTCCGCTGAATTAAAGTTCAATGTAGAACGATAAGTAATTGTTTTCATTCTAGTGGTAAATATAAACTTATTTTTTATCGAAAGCTATCTTTTAGGATCATTTTAGTATGTTACAACATATATAAAATAAGTTTGAAAGATTTATGAAGATCTTAATTTCTACTGTTTACTACGTGTCTAAGTAAAATATTCTGATTGTTTAGGATGAATATGCATGTTTTCAATACAATTTATTGTTCTGATTTTATGAAGTATTTCACTTCGGGTGATTTACTTCGGGTATATCCGAGAGATTAATTTAGTACAAGGACAGCACTCTTAATAACTTACAAACTTTTTCTTTCTATATTATGTCTCATTCTATCGTCATATAACCCGCAAAAAGCCATAAATAAAAACTCCAATAAATAAAAATTAAAAGTACGTGCTAACAAGTCCCTCGTACCCTGTTTTTCAAAACCCCGAAATAATATAAGAAAACCATCAATCTCCATCAACGTCTCACCGTAACTCGAAAAAAATTCTTATCCCGCGTCACACGAAGTAAAATAAAGAAACAATAAATCACCCTATCCGATATCCATTCCCGGTACATCGTTATATTTTGCACCGATGAAATTGAGCGACTTTCCATGACTTTACAGTTTGCGGTGCGGATCCAAAAAAAATTTTTTTCAAGATATATGTATACACCTAAAAGCCGCGCGCGTTTTCCTCTTTTTCTCGTCATTTTTTAAAGCCGCAACTGCGTCGATTAACTCCAGATCCGGAAGTAAATATCTTTTTCGGTCGATAGATGAGCGATGACGGCGATAATGTACGCGCTTAACTTCTCGTGAGAAATGATTTATCGTCGATAGAGGCAACGCGACGAACGAGCGGCGAGGGTTGCAGGGGGAGTTTAGGTGTTCGATGGGGCGCGTGGATTGTGATTTCACCTGGGGCCTTATTCACTAATTTTATCGGCCGCGATATAGTTGTATCGAGGGTGAAAAGTCCGCACTGTGTCGATGTTTTCTTGTTTGTGTAGTAGATTTCTTTACGATATACAAATTATATCGCTGTGAAATCCGCAGTTAAGAAAAAAATTGCCCGATAAACAGTGATATATGGTACAAATGGCGTATATATTAATGCAGCTCCTTGAGGTGCATTAAGATCTGAGTCAGTTAGTGGAATATAAATAGGACTCAATAAAGTTGCTTATAAGTCTATTTATTAGAAATAAATGCTATAAACATTTTGATTATTTATGCGTGATATTAGATAATATTGTTAGTAAAACTATGAAAACTATCGTATACAATACAATCAATACAAATCGTGCTTTCAAAGGGTGGGGATAAATGTACCGAAAAACAAAATGCCGAAAGTTAAAAATGCCGAAAACGAAAATTTGGACAAAGAAGTGTTTTTATTAGAATATGCGCCAGTATTATACTAATGTATTAATTGTTGCTACGTCGTTTCTTGTAAGTATTAGATATTTTTAGTTTTTACCCGTTGTCATTCAACATTTCGGCATTTTTAACTTTTGACATTTTTATCCATCGGCATTTTTACCCATCGGAACTTTTTTTTTCGGCAGTTTTGTTAATCGATTACTTTACCGATTGGCACATTTCACCTTTCGGTAAATTTACCCTTCGGTAAAATAAATTCGGCATTATTATCCGTCTGTAAAATTATCTTTCGGCACATTTATCCCCACCCCTTTCAAATACATTTCCTTTAGAATATTATAATGGACAAAGTTTTCGAGGTACCGTACTTTTTGTCTTGGTACATGTTTATCTCGAAGTCGTTGTCTACGAGAACAAGGGGAATAGTGCAAGGCCCTATGAGGTTGGCATGTAAAATGCGTTTTCTGAAAAAATGTTTAGACTAATACAATTGATTTAATACATAATATTGTTGTTACAAAGGCATTCATATGCTCTTAATCGTTGATAAATAGTTATTTAGATACGTGTCACAAAAATGATTTCACAGTTAAATATGATTTATCCTAATTAACGAAATAATTAGACTTTCAAAACGAAAAGAGTATCTTCTATAT
This sequence comes from Gastracanthus pulcherrimus, assembly GCA_949152435.1. Lineage (NCBI taxonomy): Eukaryota > Metazoa > Arthropoda > Insecta > Hymenoptera > Pteromalidae > Gastracanthus > Gastracanthus pulcherrimus. The sequence continues at coordinate 23,327,336 of OX424574.1, read as the reverse complement.
GTTGAATTGTAACATTCTAAAATTAACTAAAGCCATATTATATGTTCTTTGACACATTTAAGAATATAAACCACATGATTTCCAACTTTTTTGACAAGCGCCCATATAAACAACTTATAATAGTTTGTCAGTAAAGAGTACTAAAATGAAAAATTTTATATTTCTGTAGTAGACGTACTTTGACGTTTAAACTACATTTACCCCAGATTAACAGAATATTCAGATATTTTTTTTTTTTTTTTTATTTAACGTCGCCATGTTTGTGCTTCTATGTGGTGCTAATCGACGACGGGGGTCTGCGGTGTGTTTGTAAACAAAGCACATGTAATTTTTACAGTGGTGCTTGTATCAATCGGCAGAGACTAGGATTCGAACCCGGGTCACCGGCGTGGGAATCCGACACTCTACCGACTGAGCCGCCGCAGGCCCCAATTCAGATATTTAATTAATTAAAATATCGTCTAATTAATAAATAGGGAACTTGCAATGAAAAGTCGATTATAAAATTTCCTTTATTAACGTATCACCAGAACAAGACTACTATGAAATATTTTTTACTGGATTTTTTTATTCAAAAATATAATAATAATATTCATGTAAAAAATATTGTTTCATTAAAAAACGACGTATTCCGATCAGAAAACTAAATTCTCAGATGGACATTATTTTAGAAAAACAAAACTCTAAATTTCAAAGTAAAACATAAGTTTTGTTGAAAGGATTTAATTACTCGTTTTGTGGTATTATTGATGGAAAAGACTATATTATTCTCTGCGAGTTAACCAACAGTTAGGTTAACTCGCAGATAATATTAGAGTCTTTTCCATCTAAAATATACGTATAATAATAATATAGCCACAATTGGAGGAATGGATAAGCTAATATCAATAGAATTACGAAAACTAGATTACCTACTTCTTAAACTTTATTATTGTATTTTGTAACTTTATTATTGTATAAAAACGACTCTTTTAATAATATGTTTTATGTTTCTAAAATAAATGTATTAAATTCCATCTTTTAATAGAATTTTCATTCATAAATTTATTCTACATAAAATAAGAATTCCGTAACAAATTATTTACACGTTTAATTACATTTGTACAGCATCGTTTATACTTACAAAGTTTTTTTTCTAGAAATAATAAAGTTCAAGAATTATTCGGTAAAGCAGAAATTTCCAAGATGCCCACACCCGTACATCTCAATTAAATTCACAATTAGTTTAATTAAAGAAGCGGCGTGTAAGTATATTTCCTCTCGCCCGCGCATACCCTTACTTCAAAATTAGCTGTATCTTGTATACACCAACCAACGCGGAAACGAGAGTTTGGCAGACGAAATAAATATTTATCTCTCTCCGGCTGGTCTTCCCTTCTCCCCATCTAACGATCTCCCAGCTTCGTGTCCTCTGCCGCGAATACATTTGTGCCGCTATTCTCGCTTGCGGGCAGAAAAAAGAGGAAGAACAGAAGTGTCCGCGCGACGCGCGGGTTTATCCCCCGAATGATTTTGTAACAAGGATTTCCGACGCAAAGTTGTGTGTGTGTGCAAAAAGTTTGGCGCCTGAGTTGACGAGTTTTATCGTTAAAGCGTCGTTCATTATCATATTTTTCGAATATAAATGTAAATGTTACAAAGCGCTTTTTGATAACGAATCGAGAGCGTTGAAAAAAGTTTTTTAGGAGTGTAGTGATTTAACAAAATTGTATACGAGTTTTTAATTCAATTAATTAAAAATGTTAGGATTATTTTGGGGTTACATAATGTATGTGAACCGTTTGAAACCTAATTAAAATTTTAGAAATTCAAAATTCATGAAGTATTAAATAGTGATTTAAGTAATTTAAATAGAGTAGTAGGAAATTATTATACCGAGAGAAAGGAATATTACTTGCTGCAAAGAAAATTTCTGAACTGTTAAGTTTTGCGGATTTAAATACGGACAAATGAATATTTCTTAACAGTTAAACGTATTTCTCGATAGTTAATAACAGATACTTGAGTCGCCTGCCATTGGCTGACCGCCCGACAATAAGGTTAACTGAATTTTTCACGCTTCAATGATGTTTATATGACCGTTATATCTGAACATTACTTTTGGTTGTGACTATTATGTCGTGCGGACTTTTCTCAAGTACGAGTACTTATCTGTTAATGAACATAACATTAGTGGCAAGTGCAATATGCGATTTCGATCACATAAGAACACGTTTCATTTACTACAAGTAATTCTTTCTCTTAGTGTATACTTAATAACAATAATGTAAGCAATCAGTTTATAAGTCTTGTCTAAGTGCATAAGTCTTGAATTTTGAAATAAATATGACTCTGCAAAATTTTTTAAATAAACTTATGTCACTTTATTTTGGAACAACAGATATTTCAATTTTCCAATATATTGATTATAAGTATATAATTAACCTTAATAAAACACGAACATAAATAACTTGCATTAAGGTAGTTGTGTCATTTTTAATTGATCATTAGATAAAGAAAGATGATATGAAAGCTTGCAAAGATTCTATAATTTAAATAATAAAGTATATTAAAGGAGGGTGCTTAACGAAATAGAAAATAGTATATTAAGCAACAGGGGCGTAAAATTAACTTCACGCACGAGTCACCGCGAAGAGTGTGTAATAATATATTATGCAACAAGTGTGTAAAATGTGTCACTACAGTACTGAATAAAGTACCTCCTTGACCATCAGATGTATTATATTTAGTTTGAAATAAGGTACGGGTGAAGGATGGTATGCAGGGGCGATGTGTTGGAGGGGGCGATGGGGCAGAAGGGACGGGGTCCAGGGGCAAATACCCCGTCGGGGGATTGAGGGGAGGGGGGGAAGGCGGTGCAAATTTTCTTTAATATTTTCAAAATTTCCTCAATTTCTTCAAATTTTAAAATTTTTTCAAAATTTTCTTCAATTAATTAAAAATTTTCAATATCATAATTTACAATTTTTTCAAAATTTTTCAATTCTTACACACCGTAAACCAGTGTGTAAAATATTTTACACACTGTTTGGTAGTACTTAAAGTAACATTATTTCTACTAGGATGTAAAATCACGTTTACGCACTAAAAACGATTTCGAAAAGTACTTTACGCACTAACTTTACGCACAGAATCACAAAAAACTTAGTTCACAAAATTGTGACGTCAGAAGCGTGAATATTGTCAATTTAAAGAAATTCTACTTATACAATAGAATTTTCTTTATTTTTCAATCAATTTTAATATTTCGGGGCTTATTTTCTTCTTTAAACATTTGTTTAAAAATTTACCGTTAAAAATTATATACTAATTTAACTTTGAGGAGAAAAGACTACTTATTTACAAGTAAATTTTTACATAAAAAACGTTTTTATATATAAGCAAATAGTCTTTTCTCCTTGAGGATAAAAAAATATATAATTTTTAAACTGTGGATTAGTCGTTACATGTTTTTAAGAAGAAAATGAGCACTGAAATATTAAAATTGATTGAAAAATTAAGAAAATTCTATTGTATAAGTATAATTTTTCTTAAATTGACAATATTTATGCTCCTGACGTCAAGATTTTGTTGAAATATTTTTTTTCCATTTTGTTAAGCACCCTTCAGTAATATACTTTATTATTAATTTATAAAATCTTTACAAGCTTTTATGTAATTTTCTTTATAATGGTCAATTATAACTGTAACTTTCTTAAAACTCAACAAAATCGAGAAACGTAAAAACAAAATATTGTTGGCTCACTAGTTTACAAATAAATACATAGAAAATGTTTTAATGAAATTTATTTTCTAAATTTTGAAAAATATAAATTCATATTCTAGGGTTAATTAATATAAAAATTATAAAATTTATTTTTATCTGAATATAAGTCGAACAGCATTTTATTTTCTTTAAATATTAGAATATTTATTTACGAATTCCTCCCATCAACCCTTTCGCTGTGGCATGACGCACATATGCGTTATGAATTTATGAATATTTCGTTACGTCTTATACATAATCAAAACGTTCTTAAATAATTTTCTCAGACAATTTTCACATTATTTACTATATTATTGAAACAGTATTCATGACTCATGACAAAGATTTCCTGGAACTTTTCTATCTTTCTATATTTTTAAAAAGCTAAAAAAATCATCTGATACATCAGCCGCAGGGAAAGTGTTAATTACCCCTATCCCATATTCATGGATAAAATTAAAAAATGTTTTTTTTCCTTTAATTATACTCCCCAAAAATTTTTTATTTCCATTCAATTTCATCACAACATCCTCGTGAAAATATTTAAATCCATTAAACTATATTCACCCGGAACCCGCGTAATTTATTTATCTTCCATATCGAGTTGCATGCGACAATAACGCAGTTAGCGGCGCGCGCGTTCGAAAATCGATGCCGATCGCCGATGATACAGTGTGACGGCGCGGCGGCCTCGACACGATTCTTCCGACGCTCGCGCTCGCATCATTCGATTTCGAACTTTCTATTGTGATAATGGAAATTCGAGAGAGAGAATGGCCTTCGGCTTGGGTGCGGTTTTCAGCCCCGCGTTCCGGTCGGTGAAGAAAAGTCCGCGATTTTTACTTCGGTTTCAATGCTTGTTTTTGGAAGGGAAAAGAGAGCGTGATGCGATAAAATTTTTATTGGAGGTAAGAGGAGTATAGTATACTTGTTTTGTGACTCATGTATACTACAGTCTTTCACGTTTTTACAACTAAATTTTAATATTTTTAAGCTAGAGATGCAGTTTAAGGGTGTAATAGGGAATCTATGCTTGCATGTGAAGGGAAAATTATTAGTGTTTATTTGTGACCTGGATTAAAAGTAACAAGAAATATGAGTTTTATGTTTAAAAATATAATTTTAATAAAAACACTTTATCTGTGTTAAAGCTCTAAATCTTTCAAAATAAGTTTGCCGTATCTTTTATCTACAACGGATGGTCCATATGAGTTTACTCATCTGTAATATTGTTCAAAATGACAGTCTTCGCAGCTATGACCAGTCATATGAACAAAAATTCAAGCTTTATGCTTTTATCAATTTTTATCAATTTTATAAGTTACATACGTAAAGATTGTTATTTTATATGGACCATCCTTTGCGGGGAAAACCAACATCAAACTCATTTTGAAGTGAAAGTACTGCATCAGGATTTAGCTACCGCTAATTTTAGAAATTAGGTGATTTTCTGTACAATACAAATTTTAAAGCTTTAATAGTTTGAAAAGTATATTCTTAAACATCAAATTTATTTTTTGATTTACTTTTAATCCATAATATTCGTGCAATAATCATTTTTCTCTTTATTTGCAGGTGCAGACATCACTTTAATCTTTCTAAAAGGTCGTGCATTGAGAGACAGGATGAAATACAGCTAAAAATCTGTTTTATATAAATATAAATAATAATTTTTAAAGAATTATTAACAAAAAATAACGGTCTATGTTAAAATAGTGAGAAATCATTTGACATTTTTTTACTATTTTGTTTAGATTTTCGTAAAAATATGATAATTTACAAAAATACAAGTATTCTTAGGAACCAAATGAAAACAAATTCAAGAAATCTTTTTATAGGAACGGGCTTTCTAAATGTCTTAGTGACTAGCTATCATGTTTCTTAGGCTAGTATACTTATTTTAAGTTCTTTATCACTTTGAATTTGGCGCTTATACCCCCTTGAGTATATATAGCAATTTCAAGTGAATAGTGTATATATCATAGACATTTGTAACGTGCATGTTATGTCAGGTCGGAAATGTTTCCTTAAGCTATATGTCATATTAAAAGTCCTGGGACACTAAATCTACTGCAATTTTTCTGTCTTTTAAAGTATATTAGAACTGTCAGTATTTTCTGCTACAGTATCCCCTGAGATTCGCGAACGACAAATGAAAATGGAAGAGGGATTTTGAGGGTTGATCACCCGACTCAGGGATTTTATATACTTTTCTGATTCTTCCGAGATTATCAGAAACTTTTTGACTGTTTTATGAATTAAAAATAAAATGATCATCAAATGGTTCAATTAAATAAATATAATAATGGATACATATATATATATATATATATATATATATATATATATATATATATATATATATATATATATATATATATATATATATATTTATATGTATGTATTTTTCGCAACATTTGCGATATTTTTGTAATAATGAAGTAGCGCACAGACACTGCAAATGTAAATATAACAGCCATGAATAGAGTTTCATTTGCTTATTGATAGAAATGAGTCACGATAAAAAAATTCACTCATTTCATTATGATAAACGTGCCTTAAATTCGTCACCCTCCAATCGCAGAACAAACAAAAATATAAAAACTGCTTTCTCTCCTTAAGGTAGCAACACACGAGCTCCATACCCAAACACTCTTCATTCATCATCATCCCCGGGCTTACGGCACCCTTCAAAATTCCCAACTTCCCTCCTAAAACATCCCTCTTCCGTACATCAATCCCCGGTTTCATGCATAAGAATTCGCGAAGCCAAACTCGCCCTCCTAAATGCAAAGCGAGCGAGCCCGAACAAATCCGCCGTCTCGAGTGAAACAAGCCGGACAAGCTCGGACGAAGTATAGGGCCTAAGCGCCGGGGATTACGCGATCGACAGCCGCCGCCGTCGGCGCGCGTCGGATTTTTTGTGGTCGCCGCGGGCTCGTCGGCCTCAAGTTTAAATTGGCGGAGGGAAGCACGGAAGTAGGATGCTGGAGTTGAGCGGACTGGGGATTTAATTTCGCTGCTTCGGAGATGTGTTTTGCGATACTTTTTCGGGGGAGTGCTTCTTTATGATACATCGGATTGAATTCTCTTGGTGTGGGATATTTATTTATGGAGAAAAGGATATAATGGGATACTTCAACTCGTTTAGTCAAGGCTTTTATTTCGCGGGATTTAGGAGCGAGTTTTGCGTGGATTCGAAGTTTTATGGTTGCACTTGAATTTTTATACGAGGTTTGCTTAAGAGCCATTCTGAAAGCTTGAAGAATATACGATGATTTTTGTGACTAGAACATGTATAATAAATCTGATAATATATTTTTATGTAGATTTGACAGAATAAAAGAGTTATAAAAAATAGATTTAAGATTGACGTTAATTTTTTTTTCATATTACAGTTCCAAAAAATTCTAAATTTTTTTTCTGGTTGAAAGCTATAATAAACGTTAGCGGGAATAGATATCTATATTAATAAAGACTTGACCGGAAAAGAAAGGAAAATGCAAAAAAAGGTAAGACTGTGGGCACAAATTGAATGAAAAATAACTGGGAAAAGCTTGTATCCAGATACATTAGTCATAGAGAAAAGGTACTGAGATGAGACAGTGAAAGATATGAAAGTAGTAGAAACGTAAAGATAGAGATGTCTGAAGAGATCAAACGCAAAGAAAATGTCGAAATTAGATACGAGGATATTTAATCAGGAACAAAAGAAGATGACTGTTGGCATGGAAAAGAATAGTTGCGTGAAACATGCCTTACAAGCAAACAGGCAACAACGCAGACACGCCGTGTAAGTAAGACACAGAGACAGCATCATAGAAGAGATAGGGAGAGAAATATGGATGATGAAAAAAAAAAAGAAGAAATTAAACATGAAGAGGTTAGGATAGATAGAGTAGGAAATTAAATTAAAGTGTTTAAAAATAATTTGCTACATTTAGTAAGGTAGAGGAATGAAATATTTAAAAAAAAGATTTCACAATAAACTATAAAGGACTAGAATAAAGAAGATTCGTACATGACAAGAACGGCAACTGGAGATCTTAAAGAGATATGGAAAATTATTGCACTATTTTTAAAAACTGTAAAAATTGAATAGAGTCTTCTTTTTATTATTCTTTTCTAAATAAAAGAATTGCTTGTTCCTAAACATATTTTCATCTCCCAAAAAATGAAAGTACTTTTTCTATTTAATAAACATTCAAATGAAGACATTGCCACGTGCGTGTATTCGAAGACACTATATTTACTATTCTCCGACATATTGGCTTTAAAACCGAAACTGTATATAATATCGGGGAAGCCTAAGTCCTAACTGTTGTAGTGCGCCGACATAAACCAAAGGGCAAGTCGCTCACAAAATGGGAGGCCATAAGACAAAGTTTATTACGGGCCTAGAGAACAGATGGCACATACCTATAGTGACTATATTGTTTCTAAAATTATTAATAAAATATATCTAACATTATATTTATTGTTAAATAAGATTTTTATTTTTAAGATTATATAATATTATTTTGAAATATTTTAATTGTTATAAAATTTATTTTTACATTATTTACATTAATAATACTCTAAAATTATGTTTTTTATTACTTTTTCTTCAGTTTAGTTAAATTTACAACCAAATCGTAGTATATCAATATAATGTTGATTGTAATAGCTTACATTAACATTAACTCTTTTAGTCAGCATATCCTTATAAAGGATTTTTTTTTATTTTTTTCTCCTACAAAATTTATCTTAAATTTCATTTTTTACGATTAACAAAGATATTTTTCTAATCTTACGTAAAAATAAGCTATTTAAATATTTGATCTGTTTAAGTTCCTTTTATTCCAGATTAATTCATCATTAATATAGATCTCTGTTCCCATTAACTTATGTTCGTTTTATAATAACTTATATTATATATAACTTTATATATAACATATATTTTTTTCTTTTCTTTCCAAGTTTTACATTCTAAGCATATCATATTTTTTCTGATCATCAGATTCTCCACGTTTCATTAATATCTATTTCAACCTCTAACATGTCTTCAAACCACTTTTTCATTTTTTCTATTCTTTTTTCTTCATAGAAATTTCAAAGTTCTTTTGCCCGGTGATCAGTATGTTGTTTTTTCTTCTTCTTTCATATTCGTCTATCTTATTATCATTTACTTTAACCCATTTCTAATTGATCGACTATTTCTTTTTCTACATTATTGTTAATATTTTAATTCTCTTCTTTGTGCTTTCTTTGTACTTTTCCCATTTAAGCTCCATTTTCACTATATAAACATATTCGCTAATTTTATTTATCACTGTCTCTTTGCTCTCTTTTATGCTTTCTATCTCCTTTTTCTCTATTCTTTCTCTTTTCAACTCCTTTTTCAATTCTTCAAGGAGTCTGAGAAATCCTCTCTTTACTCGTTTGTGCGACATGCATTTACTTTTTCAAGCTAGCACGTCTTTTTGCTTATACGTTTTCCTTTTTGTAATGTCACTTCTTTACTGTAATGTTCACTGCAGAATATTATATTATACTTTCATTAATTCATCTAACTTATTATTTTGCACAATTCTTTAATCACAGGGATTTTTCATGCACTCTTTTCTATTTTTATCCTGATCATTATTCCCCTCTTAACTTGAATGCGAATGCAAGCAACATGAAAGCACGTGTAATGGCAATGGCGGCCATTTTTCTCTCCCTTTTTTGTCTTAGAAAAATATATATTTATTTCTAAAACTTTTTTATTTTTATTTATTAAATACAAGGTAAAGGTACAATAATTTTTAACTTTTTAATATTAAAAAGCGAAATTCTTAAAGTTTACTTGATTAAGCTTTCTTACAGTATAAATAATGTATTTTATTTGTTAAAAGTATCAAATTGAAACTCATTTCGATGTAAGAAATAAAAGATGCTTAGTAGCTGAAAATTAGTAAGAAAAATATTAGAAATATTTAATTTTGATGATTGGTTCTCTGTCCAAAATAAATATTATTAATTTTTTTTCTCATCTTATTTCTTTCTTTTTATTTTCTTGTGCAGAAGAATTCTATTAAGCGTGTATCGCTTAATAGAATTAGATGAGCGGCTTGCGTAAGTGATATCCTGGGTGGAGCTTTATCGCTTACACGTACTGAAATTACTTACCCGAAGTCCATAGCAGTCAAAACAAAAATCACGTGATCCGCGTCTTTATTATTTTTTATTTTTGAAGATGAAAGAGCAGTAGAGAAAAGTACCACTATAATATAATTTGGCTATAATTTATACTTTTATTAAAATAATTTTGAGAACCGAGTTTCTCATCTCATTTGTTTTGAGCTCTTGTAATTATTAATGCGATTAACATCCTTTGTATAGTTAGCTCTTTACCAATATGCAGAATAATAATTAATGTTATTCATTGATAATACTAACATAATTAATGTAAATTCTATCCGCGACGAGAGTTTATTATCCGGAAATAAAGTACATACATGCGATTTCTACGTTTTTGCATAGTACACTATTGTATAACCGTGTTTACTTGTATGCACCCGTGACAATACTGACTTTTGCAAATGACCGTGGAGGCCGTATCCAGAAAGTTATAATGAAGCGGAAAAAAGAAAGGTAGCATAAACTATGAATATAAAATAATGAATTTGAAATACTCAAACTTCTCGGGAAGTTAAGAGAAAGCAAACTCACGCATCTAAACAGTGAACACACAGGCTAGTTATTTTTTTTCTAAATAAAAGTTTGAATACAAAAATAATAGTTAGTTGAATCTCAAAATTCCAATTAAAAAAATATACATCATAACTGTGGCTGGAGGCAGCGAATTTACATTCATATAACATAAATAGATTTTTAAAACTTTTTCCTATTTTTCATTAACAATAAAAATCAGAATAAACAAGTAAATCAATTATAGTAGTAATAGTAATTAAAATATGTCCTAAAAAGAACTTAGTTTTATTTCTTGAATTGAAACGAGGACTTTGAAGAGATCATAATAAAACTATCAATCAATGAATGGTTTTAATACTGATCCATAGAATACTACTCTTATACCAAAATTAACCAAAATTCAATTTAATTAAAGAAAATAAAATTTAATTAAAAACATTTTATAATATCAAGAACAACCACTGTACCTATCCTTGAAACACAAATAATGAAACACAAATATTTATAAAATATTAAAAAGAGTATATGTTTATTAGGTCCACACGTTATCAATTCTATTCGCATAACGAACGCTGAGAGCACGAGTCGAAAGCGCAAATAAAGCAGCGACGAGCCGCGAAACCTTGGCGCGCAGCATCCTTCCTGCGGTTCCTCCTCCTCCCCCGAGAGAATTCATTTCCGCCTCGCCTATTCATAATCGTTTCGCCCGTGACATTCCGCAACAAGCGCGCGCCCCCGCGAACGTTTGCATAAGTCCAAAACACACGCACACAGGCACGCAGCGAGAGTACGAGCCGCGGCATCTCATAAATCTTGATCTCGGACAATAAACTGCGGGAGAGGCGGGGCCGACGCGGCGCGGCGAGAGTCAGTAGTCGGGGCCGCGCGCGACGGGTTATTATTTCCATAAGCCTCTGCCGCGTGTGAGCTGCTGCTGTATATGCGATTTCGCGGCTGGAGGCTCGGTTATCGCGGCTTTTCCGGATGCTTTTCCGTGCTGCACGGCGCGTTTTTGAGAGTTGGATTCGCTGATGCTGGGATGGTGATGCGAGATTTGGCTCTCTTCGAATTTGTAAAGACAATTTCTGATACTTTGCTGCAGAAGTGATTTATTGATTAGCCGAATAAACAATTGTTGCATTTTGTAGCGTTATGATGCCAAAAACGTTAGATCTAGGGGACTATACATAAGTAAATAGTGAGTACCAAATACTTTTTAACTTTTTTATCCTTAACTCAATAATCTTTTCATAAACGCTTTTAAGTACTAATCACTTTTGTAAACTTGCATTTGGTTGATTGTAAGTCTACAACCATACATTTTGTATATTTCTGCAAAATCCAAAATTAAAGCTATGCTATTCAGCTTCAATGAGAGGTTTGTACGCGGTTGATATTTTAGACGAGATATCTCGGCTTTGATCTCAGAAGGGCTAAAAAGACGCATGCTTACCATGTTACATTAGTAGGATACGATCGGCTTTTTATGACCAAGAGGCAAATTATTTTGTACGATAATGCTTGATTTCTAACTTCTTAACCTATAATAGACTTTGCTGGTCACTTCTCTGAAAAACATAAAATCACCCTACGGACTACTACATCATTATCAATGAGGGACTACCATACTCCCTTTTTTCAGAATACAATTAGAATACGCTAGTATATTTTAAAAATCATTATAAATATAAATCAATTATAATATACAAGCCTTTAGTTTTAGAGGTACTCGTAATGCCTTACCATTCCCTATCATTGGTTTTGTACGTTTATTTGGTTTAAAAATGAATATTACGTTTTTCTTATTATCTCTATGCTTTTGTCGAAAGCAAATAGTTTACGCAACATTAAAATTCCGAGTTATTTTATATAAATCCGTTGGTTTTAATTTCTAAAGTATTGTTGCAATTTGTTTTGTTTCTGTTACGGATATACGTATAAGCAGTGTTTCAATCTATTTGTAAATCAATCAATTCTATCGTATATTTTTGCTGAAAACATAAAATTATTTGTTCAAAATTATATTAATATTAATGAAATAACCATTGCACAACCAATATAGACATGTCTAAAAAGTTAAAAAATACTTTAAAAATTAAAACGTAACCAACCCCATCCCATCCAACGAAAACACTCTACTCCTTCAACCAACCACCTTGCGCAATCATCCTCTTATCCTAAACAATTTCATCTCGCCATCCTCCGTGCTCATTTTGCAACAGCCGCATCGCTGCCAACATATTTCCTCGCGTCTCCCATGCGTCACTCACGCCTCGATCGATTTCAATTTACCCGGCCGCAGCAGCCGTGCACGACGCGACACACACGTACGTCTCCGCGAAAAGAGCTTACACCTCCGCCGCTGCCACACTCGGAGAAACGCATTTGCAAGCGCGGCGCGCGTCTCCCTGCACTTGCATTCGTCATGAGAGTAAAGACGCCGTGTATATACATCCGCTGTGAGCTGCGACGACGACGAGGAGGATTCGATTTGCCTGCCGGGGGGTGTAACTTGCGTTGCACGCGTCGCCGCGAATATATTTAATTTCGCGTCTGCGATCGCGGCTAAAAGTTTGCTAACGGAGGGGCGCGAGCAAGTGCACAAGCTATACTTGGAGATGGTGTTGTGATGTATGTGGATGTGTTTTATCGCTGCTTCTTTCTTTGGGGTTTTTGGGTTATTTTGGGGGGGATGTTGATGCGTGTGATGTAACAGTTGTTTAGGGGAGTCATACGGGTGTGTAAATATATGGGGTGAAAGTTGGGAGACTTGTAATTCTGCAGGGTTACTTTGTTATGTGCTTTTGATGTAGTAATACTTTGGAAAGTTGAGAGAAATTTTGGAGATATTAAGTATTAATCGTTAAAGACAGAAAAGAATTCTTAAAAGAATTTTATTTAAAAACTTACAAGAATTTATAGAAGATTAAGGAAAAAATTGATATCAAAATCCAAAGGGTTTAAGAGAATTTTTTTATTTCGGGAAAAGCTGTTTAATATTTGGAGAATATTAGGGATCTCCATAAAAAATGAAGCAAGTTTGATTAAATAATTTGATTTAATTTAGTGTAATCGCGCTTATAGATTTGGTATAATATTTTTCATTATTTCATTTACCGAAAACTGCTTATAATACAATTTTTTTGAAAATATTACTTATACCTCTTGAGATCTGGGTGCTTGAGATGAAAGTGTACTTTACGTAATGGAAAACACTTCTCTTTTTAACAAAAATGATACTATCGTAAGCGATAGATATTTCTCACTAAAAAAGTGATATACGAAGTATTTTTATTTTTTATTCAATATTTTAAATTCTTAGGTCACATCTTTTCATATTTATCTATAATTAATTTCTAGTCTGACAAAATATTTATTCATAGAAAGAAAAAGTTCACAATTTATAAATGATTGCACGGTAACGTACGAACACTTAACTAAATGAAATCTGACCTTTTTGAGTAACATTTTTTTAACAATATATAATTTTACATTATAATTTTAATAACCTTTTCCTTATTTTTCATAATATCAGATCTCATCAATTTATAAAAAGCTATTTGTTTTAATAGTAATTTTTAACAAAATGCCAAATAAACGAAACAGAGTAAACAAAATTAGAGCAATAAACTAATCAGTGAATAAATATCCACAGCCGAAAAGCGAAATAAAAAGTCCGGAAAAGAGTAACCCCAGAGCCCTAAAAAAAGAAAAGGCAGAAAGTGAAAGAGAAATGAGCCCGTAAAGACACGGAGAGAAACAGTGCGAGACACTCGTGACTGAGCGCAGGAGCGCGAGAGCAAGACAGCCACAGGAAAGGGAGAGAGAGAGAGAGAAAGAGAGAAGAGAAAGTGAGGCAAGGAAACGAGGTGCTTCGGGGTAGAGCGCGCGCGCGCGCAGAGGGCGAAACTACGCTCGTAATGCACGTTTGGCGTAAAAAGCTTCCGCCGTATAACGTAGAGCCGCGCGAGTGCGCGCGTAAAGCGTGCGCGCCGGACTCTACTTTCCTTTTCTCCTTCAGGATCGCCGAGTGGGTATGGCCTCTCGATCTATCTGTGCCGCGCATGGCACGCCTCGTATATAGCGGTATAAGTCCGTTAGGAGGAACGAGGAAGGGAGGCCTTTTTAAGACCAATTTGGGAGGAGATCCGAGATCATTATTGAGAGGAAACGGCGGAGAGGCGGGGACAAGTTTCATCGATTTATCGCTGGGATTGGGAATATTGATGGGTGGAGGGGGTATGATGGAGTTGGTGAGATTCAGGTGTGTGGTACGACTTTTTTTTTCGAATATGCTACTTAGATTTGTATGTGAATTTAAAGGTAATGGAAAATGGAATATTACGAATAGAATATTGCGATGTGGTGTCTGACTATATCGTGACATTATCTACTTACAATTATTACTTGTATGTACTTATGAGGATTTTATAAGAAGTAAAAATGTTGTCATTATTTACACCCTTTGATGCCAATTTTTTTCATTTGCAAGTAGTAAAATTCAATAAATGTAGTGTTGCAACAAACGTATTTATAGAAGAAAAAAAAATTAATAATACATATTTTGATTCACTACTTTTATCAATATATATAGTTGATGGAAAAAGTTTTCAATCTAGATGGGTTTTTTTATAAAATTTGAAAAAAATTATTATGTAAGAATAATTAAATATTAATTATTAAAAAAAAAATTAAAATGTAATGTCTAAGTGCTCTATTATAACCATATTATTAAGTTATGCTAAAAATAAGCTAAAAACGTTGTTAGTTGTTCAAATTTTGAAGAAAATACTGATTTCATAGATATGTATATTTTGATACTGATGAGCATACTTGATAACATAATACTCATTTCTTGGAGTGGTATTATTTTTGGCATCACTTAAAAGCTACTAAGTATATTCGTAATTATAGAATAATTATCTATAAAGCTGGTAAAATCTTTACATTTATTTTGTACCTACATAATGCTAGCTTGAAAATTAAAAAACTTCTTTATATTTTTACATCATAAGACTTTATATCTAGGTTAGATATATATATCGCCTAATCAATCTATTCGCCGAATCAAGCTGAAAATCGTGTATTCAAAATTCAAGTTTAGAACAATAAAATCAACAGTTTAATCAGCGTTCAACCCGCTTATGAAACGTCATCATTCTTATTCTAAATCCCAACCTCTCGCGTGCTCTCTATCTCACTTCGAGCTCCACCCGACAACGCGTTTGCTTAAAGACGTCGCAGATTTATTTCTCGAGGCGTGCGCGGGCGCGCGCGTTCTATCGAGACATGAATCTCGAGTACTTTGCATTAAAGCGGCAGCGCAGAGCTTACACACACACACATACACATACACACGCGCGCGTTTTCACAACAATGCGTTTCAGCGAGTTAAAATGATGACGTACCCGTGTTTTATGGCGGGGAGAGTTTTCGAAAAATTTATATCTGTACCAATAACTGGCGCTGATGTAGGATATTTACCGTGGCTACTCCATACGAGTTACGCCTTTAACGTATATACTTTTCAAACAGTTATTGTGGGGGTTGTGATTTACATGCTTTGGCTCCGGAAGCGAGTTATCCCGTGAAATGTTGTTTATGGTTAATTTATTATCGCGGAATATTTCGAAGAAATGATTTAGTATGTATAATGGAGATATAATATAGTGGTATAAATCAGTTTCGTACTTGAGTAGACTAAAACTACAATTTTAATAAAAGTTTTAACAAAAAATTTTTTATATAATGCTTATTAACTATTTAATAAAATATTATAAATCCTTTACTAATAATCTAAAATAGTGTGACCTTAGTAGCAACTAAGCGTCTCTAAAGTTCCGTTTTCTTATTTTTACGATACTCAGTATATAATTAGTACATATAATTTTAAATTCTTTGATATAAAAATGACACTTTTATTAACATATTTCAGGTTTACTTTTAAGTGACATTTATGGTTTGAGAAAAATTAGAAATAGTGTTGGGCAATTTAGTCTCTTTAACAAACTCGGTATTCCAAAAATTATGATGCAATTTTCAGGCCTTCATACTTCCGCGTTGACGTCTGTGACCGCGTGACTGTCAGTATTTTACGATACAATTATGTTTTGTTATTTTTCACGCGAAAAATATAATCACATATTTTATGAATGTACATGGGGGTTTTGTTTGACTCAATAAGTGATTTTCGTTTTTCCGAGTGAAATTCTAAGTTTATTCTGTCAGATCACAGAGATTACCCTCATCTTAAATGATCTTAGAAACTAGAAAATTCACTGAAAAAAAAAATCACATACGCCTTGAGTCAACATATGTAAAATTACAAGCTATAGAAATCTAAGTATATAGTCTCATAGTCGCCATATCGGCAACTACCTCGCAGAAAATAGCAAAGCACATGAAATTTATTAATACAAAATAACCAAATGCCAATCAACTCAGCAGAAACAGTATTACTTTCCACTCTCAAAGACCAGAATGAGAAAGCATATAAACGCTCCAGCCCCCCATAGGCCAGTTCTGAGATAATATAATGCAACTCACTCTCCTCTCTCTCTGCACTCGACGTCGCATGCGCACACCCCAACCCAGCCGCATGACTCTCAACAAAACGGAACCGTCCGAGAACTCTTTTCTTGCACGCTGAGCCGCACCTTCATCGCGCGCTGCGATGCACACGTACACGTAGCCTAGCGAGCGGTAAATTTCGCTTAGGCCGCGGTCACGTACCGTCCACCGACCCGCTGGACCCCTTCGTGAAAATTTATAACTCCGGGCGAGCGCGAGCTCTGCCGGTGGCGGAACTGCTGACCTATTGTGTCCGAGAGGGATGGTTATAGCGTGGATGGACTGGACAGAACGGAGGAAGAGATGAGTGTGAGAAATTGAGAGGGAGAGATAGGGTGTAGAATGAGAAAGGGATTGGGAGGTGTGAGGATATATTTTTTGGGGGGAGTTGATTAGGTGGTATGGATTATTGTTTGTCGATTTTGAAAGTTTTAGGTGGAGTTTTGCGGAGCTTGTGTTTTTGACAGTTTCTGAAGTTTTATTGGAACTACGGACCTACTGTGTTCGAGAGGTATAATAGCGACTAAGGATGGAGTGTACAGGGTGGAGGAGAAGAAAATGTGAGAAATTGAAAGGGGGAGAGAGGTTAAAATAGATAAGGATTGGGAAGTGTGGGATACTATTTTTTGGGACTTGATTAGGTCTATCAATTATTATCGTCAATTGTGATAGTTTGATGTAGAGTTTTAGTAACGCTTATTTTTCTGATATTTTGTAAACTTTTATCGTTTCTTTTCGTATTGATGGCGAGATAGTTCGGAGTTTTGGTAACAGTTCTTATTATTATAAATTAATGATGAGTAGTAAGTGTTAAATACTGTAATCTTGGTAAAAATTTTGTCGCCTTTTAAAATAAGCATTGAGAAACTTATTTCTCAAAGAATTTTTAATAAAAACTTGTAATATTTCTATATAAAAATATTTAGTGGATAACTCAACTACTTCGGCACCACGATTTCTTGTGCTCGATAAAAAACAACCACTTAATATTAAAGAATCCAATCACACATCTCAATTTCCATACCTCTGCAAAAACGATACAAACAACGAAGCGCACACGTGCATCATTCTAACCACGCAATACATTCACCCCTCGAACTCTTGCCAATAAAACTAAAACACACCGCAACCCCGGAAGAGCCACTCTCGTAAAATGCTCAGCGCGGGAATCAATAACCGAAATGCTCCACAAAATTTTTACCTCTTTATATATTATACATATATCGTATGTACGTACAGTCCTGAAGTACAAGCTACCACACACACCGGAAGTCCCGTTCGCTCTCCTGGGCGCACGCGTTTATATGAGAGCTCAAGGCCTCGCGCCGATATAAATGAGCGCCCATAAAGAGACGAATAGTTCGATCGGCCCGAGTTATATATGTCAACGGCGCGCGAGCTTTACAGCACTCGAAGCTTGCTCGCTTGCTCAATTTATATTCTCTCTCTCTCTCTCTTATTCTTTTTCTTCTAGGCGAGGTGCCGGAATGCAATAAAAGCGCCGGCTGGCTATTTAACTTTTCTGGCGACGAGCCCGCCGCGACGAGTATTTTTCTTCCGAGCGCGGAATTTTAATTCGCGAGCTGGATCAACGGGGGATGGTCTTGAGAAGCTGGTGGATGAGGACTCTGAGAGGTGAGCGTTGGCGAGCTTCTGCGCGACGGTGAGAGAGTAGCTTCTTTTTATTGCTTTTGCAGGTGCCACTCGAGGTGATTAGTTCGTTTACATCGACGTTGAAAGAAAAAGATATGATACGCGGAGAGAAACGCTTGTAAAAAATTATTTTCTGTTGGAACAATGGGGTAGAATTTCAACTTGGTACATTTTATTATTGCTATAAGTATTGTTAAGTATTTTATGCAAAGATTTGCAATTATGCTTACTAAATGTGCTCGATACTGCACGAAATTACTATTTACTGAAGTAAAAAATGTTATATTTTTATATTTCTATATTTTTAAACATATTTTGCGTATTTATATAAGTGAGATATTGTGCAGTTAAGGCAAATATAAAAATAAAGCCTTCATAAGTGAATTAGAATAATCGTTCTTAGAACTCTGTTACAGTATTATAAGAAAAAGTATTAAAAATTCATGAATTTATTAATAGTAATTATGTATAGATCCCTTCTTACAGCAAATAAGGTCAATAGTTTCTCAACTGCGTAAGCAATTTTTCAACCATTGTTTATTTATAATATATGGTTTTAAAATATTATTATAATTTTAATGTGTAACTGACAAGTACAGGAACTGACTTTTCAGATAATTTATCGTTCTTAGAATTTTAAGAAGTATCTCGTAAATCTTTTTATCGAATAAGAAAGAAAAGCAAAATTAATTATATTTATCATATAATCCAAGAATTAATAGTATTATCGAAAACTTCGCGCAAACCATTCATTAAAATTCACAAGAATCGAACACTCCAACAGGCGTCCGTAGTTACGATTAAGTCTTTAGCAAAGTAAGCGGCTTTCGTTTTAACGCCAAACAAGCAGCAGCTATCCCTCGTCTCTTAAAGAAAAGTCAAGCATAACACGAGTGCCCTAAGAGCACGGAGAATTCCTCGAGCCAACAATGATCCCCACAACCCTCTAAGCTCGCATCCCTTTAAAAAAAGAGCGCGTAAAAAGCGGTAAAAGAAAGGAGGCTTCCCCCCTGCAAAAATATTTGTCTTTCATCACTCAGTTCCCCGGACATATTTGATTCTCACGCGCGCGCGCGCCGTCCATTCATCCTACGATCAAACCCTCGCCGCGAGTCTGTATATATATATACGCGTACGGAGGGCAACCCGGCTATGAGATAATTCAAGCTGCGAGGGGATGGGTCGAAAGTAGTTGAAAGTCGACCTTGCCTACATGAATGCAGGGGCTCAATTTGGGATTTCGGCGGCTAGTCCGGCCGGAGACGAAATTAGGTCGGTCAATGTGTCTCTGTGTATGTCGTGTCGAGGCACTAATTAAAGCATGCCGAAGCGCGGGAGTGAGAGAGAGAGAGAGAGAGAGAGAGAGAGAGAGAGAGAGAGAGAGAGAGAATGTACCAGGACGTAATTATACTATAGCGTTTTCTTAGAGTTTGGTATGACTTTGTCTCGATGAAATTTCTTTTGTGTCGAGTTGTAAAAAATTTAATTTAATGCATCTCGTAGGTTTCTGTTTTTTAGTATGTATGTGTGTTTATCGGTAGCACAGTAGAAACGTATAAAGTTTTACAATTTAAATAATACTTTATAGACATTGTGATTAAACTTACATGAAAGAAGATTTTCATTATTAACTGATTTTCGAAACTTACCTGTAACAGAAAGAAGAAATCACAATTAGTTAAATAATTAAATATAAATAATTAAAATTTAATTTATTAAGACTTGACATATTTCTAAAGATTAAAGTGGATATATTGTATAATATAAAATTACATTTAAAAACAATATATACTTTTAATTCTGTAAATTAAATTGTTTAAATCAAAGTCGATTAAATTCGTATTTCATTGTGACACCTAGCAACGTCAGCTGTTAAAAGTTGGATTTTCGTAATTCCCATCGGCGGACAGAATTACGCTGACCAGTCAATACGTGGCATGGATGGACCACAAACTCGAGAACTTAAGGCATTAAGAGATCAGTTACTTGAAGTATGTACAGGAGAATACAGTTGAAAATCCTAGAATTATGTTATATTATTTTAGGATTTGTAGTTGAAAAAAGGCTCTTAATTACTATGACAGTATCTATCAGAACTCTGGGTCATAACTTTTGTAAGACTTAGAAACAAGTTATAGAGTACTTGAAAAATGAAAGTAATCAAAATAAAAATACAAAAAACATCTCCCTTATTGTAAAAATTTCTATTAATTTATGAATAAACGTCTATGTCAACATTTTCAGTTAAATATCAAGTATGAATATTTTCGAAATATGTCACAACCTTCAATTTAAAATAAAGATAAAAATTATGTGAATTTTAATATTTTAATAATATATAAATTGAAATGTGGTTTTGTCAATTCCTTGTATTTTCAGCTACTTTTTATTAAAATATTGAAAAACGTTTGTTTTCATATTATCTGAATAAATTCAACGCCTACGCATTTTCTAATGTAAAACTGTCTGAGTCTGTATGAATATTAATTTTTAAAATGCAATATCTATTATTTAGTTTTTAGCATCCCATAAAGTACGTTATCGAAGATCTTACTCTCCTAGTTAGAGCTTTAATTTTTGAGTTGCTGATTTTAATTATTGTATTTACGATTTAATTATAGAGTTTGACACAGCGTGTATATGCATGCTAAAATCTACAACGGTGACATACGAACAATCGACGTAATCAAGATCATTTATTGCCAAACTGATAGTCAAACAATTTTGTACAAACTCAGTTTATATCGAACAACGCTTTAACTTTAAATAAATTATTGATATTTTCAAAATCATTAAATACATCGAATAACAACATTAAAATCTTCAAACCTCTCCAACTCTCAACTCACACACACCTCAATCGAAACCGCAAACTTCTCTCTCTCATCCATCACCTTCCAGCCAATTCGCGTCCTCTTTCCCCGGAAAGATTCAAATTCCGATCGACCCCAGCCATCGCCCAGTGCGAAAGGAAGCGGCCGCGATTTATAGCCCAAAACACACACACGCAGCTCGCGCGAGAGGAAGAGGAAGACAGCTATACGTCGTCGGTTTTACGGGTCGCAATTAAGCTTGTCGCCGCATTGTCAGCGGTTAACCCTGCCTTCGCACGTGCGCGCTACGGAGACGGCTCCCGTGTGTATGGGGTATCTATGTGTTAATAGAGAGAGAGAAGGGGGGGGGGGGAGACAGCTTTCACTCTGTGTCGCTCTTTCGTAGAGGGCAGCGGCTCGTATATCAGCGCGGTTATGCCCCTGCAGCGCGCGGGAGCTCAGTGTTGCATGGTTATATGGTGTACAGGGTTGTAGCTTGACACGTACGCGTGTGCTCGAGGGACGCGATAACGCAGAAATGTATGAAGTTCAAGAGAAAGTGTAGGTAGAGGTGAGGTTTGATTTTGATGGGGATTTATTGGGAACGATTCTGCGCACTGTAGATGAGGATTTCGAAGTGGATGGAATGGTTTGGGTGTTGAT
This sequence comes from Gastracanthus pulcherrimus, assembly GCA_949152435.1. Lineage (NCBI taxonomy): Eukaryota > Metazoa > Arthropoda > Insecta > Hymenoptera > Pteromalidae > Gastracanthus > Gastracanthus pulcherrimus. Next base: position 23,305,217 of record OX424574.1, on the reverse strand, counting down.
GGCGGAGGTTTAAATTGATTTTAAAGAGAGTAAAATATTTTTTGTAACATTACTTTGTTCTAAAAGTATTGATGTGTGGTAAGCTTATGAATATAATAAAAAAAACAATGTCTGACCAAACGTGGCTTTTTCTACTTAAATTGTATCGATAGTATAAAATTTCATTGTCGTTATCTCATTAACAAATGTTCATATCTTCGTGAAACTTTATACTATATTACTTTTAAGGATGATCTTTTCAAATCTGCAGTCCCTTTTCCGCTATAGCGGAATAAAAATTAACAGGAAATTATCATATTTTTCGTAGTTACTCGTAGTTTTTCAGTGAAAACATCATTCGTTTTACTAGAAATTCTGAATTGGATGACATAAAAACTTGCATTTGCCACAGCGAACATTTCAAAATTCATAAGCCGGACGCAAAATAGCGATGTTTAGAAAGATTTGGAAAGTTCATATTCAAAATTATAGGACATGACAAAGTTTAGTGACGATCCATTATTTCTTTTTATCATTATTAGTGTATGATGAAAATAAAGATAAAGGTATGCCACCTTGGGCTGAAATCAATAACTATTTGCAAAGATTATACTACGTTATTGAAAAATATCAACCCAGGTAGAAATCCGTCTATTAAAAATGGCCTGGAAAGTTGAAACTGGGTAGGATAAATGGCTATTTATCCTAAGAATTGTAATAGAAAATCTAGTTCTTTGATTGCAATGAAACTGCCTTTTCCTCCCATTATATTTCCATTTCATATATAAACAAACAACATAACACACCAACTATCCTAAATATATTAAATCTTGAAATTTTACCATATTTTTGTATTGAAAGTTGAAGTATCCACTCGAAAAAGCTAATTTTCAAAAATAAGAATAAAAAATGTAGGTTTTAGCTAAAATAATACTATTTGTGTAAAAATTAAAAAAAAAACATTTTGTAAGCTGAATAATACAAAAAAGTCGCTTGAGATTGATTATGAGTATGATTTGTAGACTCCATTAAATAGCCTTTGAACTAGCTATTATAAACTGACTTGAAAATGAATTCGATTTCAGCAGAGAATTATACTATTTAATAATACAAGTTTACATTGTGGTTATTATTTATATTTGATATGCAGTATACTTTTTACATAAAAAAGGTTCTTAGACCTGTATAAAATTTAATAAATAGATTAATAAATATACTTCTTTTACATATTTTTAGGATTAAGACACTTCAAGTTTATAGTTTATGTTTCTTCGATTATAAAGAATACTGCAATTTATTCTATATTATATTCCTTCGTTATATCCTTCATTATTTCTGTCGCTCCATTTATTCATTTTATTCATTTCTGAACCCCAACATCGGTTTTAATGAGAAGATGAAAAAATATCAAGACGCTTCGAATAAGGTAGTAAAATTCTCTTGTAAGATTGAGAAATTAAGAAGAGTAAAAGGTAAAATTCAATAAAATTCTTTCAACTAATTTCAGCTACTCAGAAAGAATTATCTGATAAAAATGACCATGAAAATCATTGTAAACGAGGGAATGACTTCAGGGAAAAAATTACCCTGATGAATGTTAAAAATGAACATTATTCATAATAATTTTTACCATTCCGTACGGTAAATTTGACCATAAATAAGGACAATTTTTACCTTTTATAAGAGTAACTTTTCCCTTGTAACCAGGGTGTCTCTTATTAACAATGATTTTTACGATAATTTTTATCAGAAAATTCTCGCTGTGTACAAAACAACTTTTTCCAGGCACAAAGAAAGAATAAAACTTTTCTTTGGTAACTTTTATTTAGAATTTCTAATAAGAAATCTACGTACCATAATTAATTGAGCAATAAAAAAGAGAGATTTCTTTGAACTTACTTTATACATAACTTTCATGTACGTTACAAGAACTACTCTGCGAACGTTGAAACATTTTCATTCTTTCTTTTTTAAAAAGAAGCTTCTTATTTATTGATGAAACTTGTTTGTAAGCAAACGCTTCTTCGAAGGGTAATCAAAAATTCGCATGCAGTATTTCAATAAAATATCTTTTCAAAACCCCCGTTCTTCTGTAAGAACTATTTCCACTCGAAAACAAGAGCAAAAGACGATCCCAGAAAAAACACCGTAGAGAATTCCACGAGTATAGCGTACGAATTCTTCGACCAATATCCTTCCTCTCGCTATATTCATGGCTTCCTGAATCTTTTAAATACACTCGAAAACAGGTTGCAAAACATGCTACACACGAAGAAGACTACATCACACATCGACAAAACAAGACAACCACGAAGCCGACACCTCATTGGGAGTCATACATCGCCGTCGCTCCGAGAAGGTATTGCCGAGAAACACGTGCATACGGCAATACAATGTACACACGAGAGAAAATATGTGGCGTCGCCTGCAAGGAAGGCGAGAAATGCTCGCGTTCTTTCGCTTCTTTTGGTCCTCTTTTCTCTGGCTCCGTTTGTTTTCGGACTGGGGTGCGACGCTGAAAGATCGAGGTGACGCGCGGATGTGACGTAAAAGTGAGGATTCACGAGAGAGGGAGAAAGAGGAAGAAGTGCGCGAGATGAAATTTCAATGTCTCTATGTTGCGAGAGAAAACAGGAGTAGAAATTAGTTTAGTTTGTCTCGTACGTACGTTTTAATAGGAATCCTTTTATATTTCTTGGATTATTATTGAAAGGAATAGATTTTATTTTTCTAAGATGAAGCGATTGTAGTAATAAGCTTCTATGCAATCAGTCGCATAAATATTAAATAATAATATAGCTTTTTAGAACCGGAAATAAGCAATGTTGGTCATTATTAAAAATGACAAAATTAGATTTATGAAAAACTGTCTTTTAATTTGATCTCGTAAATGTAAAATTGGTATATAAAAAAAAAACTTATTTTTAAAAGCACATGTCAGTTCTTTGATAAAACATAACTTTTCCACGATAAAATGTTTCGTTTCATTTACTTTACAGATGACTTTTAAACGATTGTCAATCACAGCGGAATCGCGTTATGAATAAATATGAATATTCGTTTATAACGACTGAAAAATATTTGCGCGGGAATCGACTCAATTTCCCGACTAATAAAGATACGAGAGCAAACAAATAAACAAACGATTCGAAAGCTCGAAAATAAAACAAAATTCAAATTTATGCGCATCAGCCTTTGATTAGCAATCAAAGCAAGCACAAGTGCGACATCGAGTTTATTTTTGCATTAATAAAATCAACGCGGCTAATAGGCCAATGAAAATTCTTGAACACCCCCAAGTGAGGCGCTCGCTTGCAAAGATTCGTTTTATTTTAACGACGCGCGCGCTCTCGCGCTTAAAATGTCTTTTGTCGCGTTATAAGCAAGAACGACCTCGTAAATTCAGCGCGAGCGGAAGAGCCATTTGCTTTTATGAATAAACATTGAAATTATCAATTACTTCGTATCAGATGGACCCGCGATGTTTCCGGCTATCAGGCGTCGTCTATTATGGGTTTTTAATTTCTCGGAAGGATTAAAAATTATTTGCGACCGTTATAAAAAGTGAGTGTACGCTGAAATTTTTAATGCGCGCAGAGCACTTAACGTTATGGGCATCCGTGTATAAAATTTGCTTTGAACATTATGGTTGTCGTATTTTATATATTATATTGGACATTTCTATATCGACGATAGTGATTGTTATGCGTACGTTGATTCAATTAATAAAAATTGATTGACGTTTTTGTGTAATGTCGTTTAGCATGTTTCAGTGGATATTAAAATTGTATACAACCATTGTTTTGATTAATAGAGCTTGTGCTTTTAATTATTGCCAATGTTATAATATCAATCAGATAATTCAAAATATGTATATAATATTTATAGAGTATTTCTCTATACAATGTGTAATGTAATAATGTATCATTATATAATATAATAAGATAATCATTATGTACATTTAACATGTTATATGTAACATACATCATAAGTTGTAGGATTTTGAGGGGAAAGGGTTATAGTGTCTTTGACGTTCTCTTCTATGAACACAATCAATGTCATGTTAATTTTGCTGATCTATCTAATGATTTTATTTTCTTCATGATAATTTTTTCTCCACCAATTAATAAGGTCAATAGTAGGTCTTACCATCTTAAGAATGGAAGTTGACCTTGAAATCAGCCCCATAAAAACTTTCGTAAAACTGAAAAATTAGAACAATAAGCGGATGGGTACGAGTTTCTTTCTAAAGGTTCTTCTCATTACTAAAAAGATTTTACAAAGTCGCATTAGCGAGTATGGATGGTATTCTATAAAAAAGGCTTACGGAAATCAACCTCGCGCTATACATGATTATCCGGGTACTTGACTCATATCGAGTGCCTTATCGTGATTTTCCCGACTTTGTACCGTTTTTTTTCGATAATTTTGAAGCTACTGCAGTGACTTACATCTTTTTTAGTTCGGAATTTTGTGTTTTACGAACGGGATGTTCAGGGCCGATTTCGGAGCCGTCATGCTTTCCCTCTAAAAGCTTTAAATATTTTATCTCAGGTTTTCTTTCAGATTTTATCTCGATAACTTAGGGGGTGAAATACATTATAATGGAATATCCTGTACAAATAATCAAATCCACAAAAAATGAGAAAGATCTCCAATTACAGCAGTTCGAGTGACAGTATGTAATTGGATCTGATCTATGCAAATTGACCGTGCAAGCTGCGCCAACTTTTAATCGAACCTTCAGTAAAAAATTTCGCATACAGCCTTTGAAAAAATACTCACGAAAAAGAGAACAGACACGCAAAAACAGGTTAGCACCAAATTCAACGCACCGCAATCAAAATTTCGCGGTCACCTCATCCAGCGAAATCGCCCAATCGATTCGTAGTTTGTTCGTGGCTCATGCGGCAAACACATATGCACGCGGAATAGGTATCGCCGTGAATGCGTGCATCGCTTTATGTAAATTCGCAACATCGTGCTGTGGACTAATGTTATTTCATCGATTTTTATTGTTCGAATGACGAGAGAGAGAGAGAGAGAGAGAGAGAGAGAGAGAGAGAGAGAGAGAGAGAGAGAGAGAGAGAGAGAGAGAGAGAGAGAGAGAGACAAAGAGAGAGCATTTTCATGTTTTTTTAAACGGAATTTTGGTTTTAAAAGGAAATTCTGAATGCATTATGTCGAGCAGTGAATGAGAATGCTAGTTCTGCATGGCTAGAAACACGCGACTAACCTGCTTTCAGTTCACTATGCTTCTCCATCAAAATTTTTCTCCAGCATTCTCTGAGAATGTCAATAAATTTCAAAGAGTCAGTACATCAATATATAGTCTCCATTTTGTAGATTAAACTAGTGTTATATATTTTCAACAATATAAAGTATAGCAATTACTTGAAAAATAATTAAAATTTGTTTTATGAAAACTTTTAGTTTCTTACAATTAATATCAGCTTATGTGACAAATGAAATTTATTTCCATAATAGCAGGTATACTTCGCAAAACTACAATTTAATCCGTGACTTAAAAATGTATGATTGCGAGCCATCAAGTAGATTGAAGCAGTACTCTGCAATATCTTACAACCATTCGTACGATGAAGCATTAAAATTGCAAAAACGAAACTCAACACCAGAACGAAACTGCGAAATAAAAAAAATGAAAATAATAGACCCTTTAATTTCCGCCTCTCGGGCGCCCATCACGATATTTTCTTTCCATTTCTCTTTTCTCTGTCTCTCTCTCTCTCTACTTACAACTACGGCACGCCATCAACTTTAAATTCACTTTACATCTCATCCCTTATACCCCCTTAATTCCCTCTTTTTCTTCTTCTTTTTCTCGCTTCTTCCGCACTCGACCCCTCGCTTCCTTTTATACAAACATATATCCTCCTCGATTCTTCTCGAATTCTGCGCTACGACACTTCTCCTGTATTATTTGTCGCGCGTGCAGCTTTCTTCTCCTTTACGATGCTCCTGTATACAGAAAATACGAACGAGATGCGCATGCGCTGTCTTACTTCTCCCCTCTCCCATCCTTTTTTCGAAGTTTTCTCCGGGAAGTAGAAGCTCGTTGTCGCGAAATTGTGCGAGGATTATGTTCCGGAAGCGATCGCGCGTAGATCTTTCGGAAGGGGGCGATGCGAGAGAGTTTATACAGTAGCGTTCGCGCACTCTTTTGTTCAGTTTTTGAAAGAGTCGCGCGGAAAAATTGCTTTCTTTATTAAAAAAGTTGAAGTTGGCGGACCTGTGTGCGTATGTGTGTGTTTGTGTGCGTGTGCGTGTGCGTGTGCGTGTGCGTGTGCGCATGCGTGTGTTTGTGCGTACGTGTGTGTACCTGTGCATGTGCGTGTGCGTATGAGTGTGTGTGTGTGTGTGTGTGTGCGCGTGTGTATGTGCGCGCAAAATGAAGAATATGATATTAAGCTCGCTGGAGTTTTTTTTATTTTCTTTTGATAGTGAGCTGTATTTTCGGAATGATAAAATCAAATGAGTGCGGCTCGCACTTGTGAAGGATTGTCTTTTATGGATAGGATTACATAGAATACAATAGCAGATAAAATGAAAATTTTAGTACCTTACGTATCAGGTAATTAAAAAGTATTAAGTTTTTAGTATTTTGTACTGTAAGAAAAATAACGAAAATATAATTTAATTATAAAGCTTATACTTATTTAGCAAATATATATTTACAACATCATAAAAAGACCGCTAACAAAGTAGCTGTATTTATACGTTTAATAAAAGTTTTAACATAGTCTATTTACAAATACTCAAAAGTGTGACTTAATAACTCACTTAATGACTATTAATCGACGTTAGCAGCGGTTAAATTACAAAGATCAGCTATATTTTCTCCTTAAACTCAACGTCCGATAATGATCGTAGTCGCGCGGGAAAAATAATATTTTATTGCCCATTCATAATTTCGCATTAAGCGCAACGCGCTAGAAAAGTGACTAAAACGCAACGCTTTGGTCACCCTCCCTCCGCTTTTTTTTATTTACGACTGTCGGCAGGTGTCCACGGCAGTTACCGATTGGGCGGCATAATCGCTCTGGCCGTCACCGCCCCCCATTGCCCAAATTAAACGTGCGGAATGATTTCTTTCGGTTATGAAAGAATCGTTATTCCCTCGATTTAGTTTTTATCTTTGAGTAATTAGTTGATTATTCACGCATCGAAAGATTGATATTCAATTTATAATATTGAATAAAAATATTTGAAATTAAATAAGAGTAGTTATAAATGAAACTTTTGATGACCATGATGCTTTGTAAAATAACTTGAGCATGATGGCGGGATTCTTGAGATACGCCATTTTTCTTTATTTTTTACGTCTTTTTAAGTAATTATTGATCAATTTTTAATAAAATTTCTAATAAAACTTCTTTTGCTATACTGAACCTATCTTTTTGAATTTCTTGACAAGAGTCATAATCAGAGGTCCAAAAGACTCCTTATATGGAAGTTTTAATAAAAGATATCAAAGAGAAAAATCCACGCCCAATAGAGTTAAAACAAAAAAACTTTTCAGTACTATCAAGACATAAACCATATCAAATATTCATCGTATTATGATAGAACAAGATCATCAATTCTGCTCAACATAAAGTCCCTCGGCTATCGATTTTCACTATTTTCAAAATATGCACCATTTTTTCTTCACATAGCCTCTGTTTCACGCTTCACTGGTAAATAACCAAGAGAGTAAGTATGTCATTCGGCGAATACTCCAACTGTTCTCCGGCCTTATTGAAAAATACAAAAATTTCTTTCCGGAAGAATGAGCTGCGCGCGCGGCCATTGGTTTCCTTTGGTGCACAATTCACGCGCGCGCGCGTGCTTCTCTGCAAAATGAATTTGCACAGCGGGGAAATTGCTTGGAAAATTGCTTCAATTCTGCTCTTTATGCTCGGCGATTTTTTTTATCTTTTTATATCTGAAAGGAAGCTCTTTTTGTTACCTGGATGCCGCAAAGTAAAATGAGCCTAGGGATTATTGTGCGAGATTATATTTTTTTGATATGCAGAAGAGGACAATGAAAGCATTTTTATGGTTGCATTGAATATCGATTATTATGAAATGAACTTTTTTTGCTGATATCAAATACCAAAGCTAAAATTAGCAGATAGAAATATATTTTTGATTAACAATGAAAATTGAGATTTTGGCTGGAATTTAGACTACTTACTTCTTAGAAAATAATTTCTGTGGGTTCCCGGAAAAACGACTTAAGTCCAACTTTTCATGTTTTTGAGATATAAAGGTTTAAAGTTTTTAATTTCCGTTTAAACTAATGTTAAAAAAAATTCATAAATAGTTGATAGGACCGCTTATTTTTACACTTTCTTGATTTCCTCAATTTTATTTAAAAATATACTATGTAGGAATACTAAAATTGCTCAAAACTCAATTTTCAAAAAAGTGGACTTAAGTCGATTTCCGGTTAGCCACATATTTATTTTACTCTTAACCTTTTCTTTCAATTAACTTATTCAGCAACACTTGTTTCTGAATAGAGCTTAAACACGCTAAAGATAGAAATTGGAAGGGCCAAATATACAAATCTATCGATTG